>CM071925.1:8254954-8854954 GCA_016081115.2 Rehmannia glutinosa
TATGCTTCGTTCCGGTGCAGTATTGCTCGGATGGTTGGCAATACCTTTAGGAAAAAATTGAGAAAAATCTCACCTTAATATTAATGATTTATCAATCTAGAAATATATTACCTTAGAAAAAAGGTCAATAATTTGGTCAACGAGAGAGAATTTTCAAAACTTTATACAACTCTAAAGGACAACAAATAGAAAAGAAAATCTAGTAATGAAATATTTACCAAACTCAAAATCAAGCTTATATTTGCATTTTCTAAATAAACTTTCGAGATAAAATTATTTGTTTTAATTTACCTTATATGAATATTATTATTAAAATAAATTAATAAATATCGGCCCATGTTAATAGATAGTTTCATTATAAATCAATAATATTAAAATAATAATGCACGTGCAAGCCTCATGGGATCTGGTTTCTATATAAAATTGAGGTTCATTGCGGCCCATTTTTACGGGCTTTGTTGACAAAATATTAAAAAAATGTTACACAATTGAACCGAAAAAAAAAGAATGTAGGTTAATTTTTTAATCAAAAGCGGATGATCGATAGCCGTTTTTAAAAATCGACTTTTAAGGAGTTGTTTCTGCAAAAGAAGTTTTTCGCTTTTTATAAATTGAAAAAGCAGGATACCATATCACCAACTTTAATTAAAAAAAACGTTAACTTTAAAAGCTAGTCATTACATCGAGGAATTTTTTAACTACTGTTATGGATGAGTGAAGTATCCTTTTTATCCCACTCTTTTTTACCCAATTTGACCAAATTGCCCCTCTTTTAATTTGAGTATTTTAAATATTATAGTAGGTCTCTGCCAGAACATTGATCTAGCGGATCTAGTTCGTTAGGCAGAGCCCCTTAACTAACGAAGCGACCCAATATTTGACCCGATCTAACCTTGATATTTTTCTCATTCTCGGCTAGCCTTCAAATCAAATCTTCAATTTGCCCGATCTACTCCTCCTTTCATCTCTACCATCTCCCCATTTTCCTTCACCTTCTCCATGCCCTCTCAAATTATTTTGCGAACCCTTTTGAAAATATTGGATTGCATAAAAACCATTGAGCTGCGAAAAATCTTTGTTTTCAATAGTAAGTGTTGTAAATTATGTTGTGAACCCCAGTGGAAGCTTCTCACCGTAGAACAAATATTTCGTCGAGCGGGGCCTAGAGCTCAGGTCGATCTCGGCGAGTCGAAACCTTGTGAGACCCCGGACTCGCGAGTCACGAACAATATGAGGTTGTTCTTTAACTCGGTGGTATTGCGACGAAGTGCAGAAAAATGGAACACTAAAGTAATGATGCTTCTATTTGAGTCAAACAAGGAGATCATGAGTTTTTCAGAGATTGAGACTATTTCTAATGTTAAACTTTCATTTGTTTGTTTTAGTTTTAAAATGATTTGAAAACGAGAGAAAGATTATTCTCAAAAAAAAAAATAGAAAGATTAAAGAAAACAATTATTAATAATACTTTTATGGAAACACTATATTATTTTAATGACTACTAATACCTTTTATTGAAAACTAATACTTTAAATATCGATAAATCTTTGAGGAAAACTAGTATTTTTCGGGAGAATTACTAATACATTTCACATGGACTACTAATACTCAATAGCATTTCTCTTATTTTGGATCATGGGACTGGTGGTTCTTCTCCTAATGATGTACTACTAAAAAATACTCTCTAGGAAATTACTAATACTTTTTTGGAAACTACTAATACTTTTAGAGGAGACAACTAATATATTTTGGGGAGAAAAATTAATTATATTCGAATAAACTGCCACAATAATCTCACAAAGGGAACTACTAATACTTTTGAGTAACTACTAATACTTTTTGAGGACTTAATACATTTAAGTATATTCATGAGAACTACTAAAATACTCTTGAGGAACTACTAATATATTTGAAGAAGCTGGTAATATTTTTAAAATATTTGCTAATACTTTTGGAAAATTACATTAATACATTTCGGGAGAAAATTTTAATTATATTCGAAACTACTAAATACTCTCCAGGGAACTACTATCTTTTTAGGAACTACTAATACTTTTGAGGAATTTCTAATATATTTGGAGTTATATTCGGGAGAAATACTAAAATGCCTCTTGATGAACTACTAATACATTTCGAGAAAAGAAGCTGCTAATACTTTTAGAAGAATGACTAACAGCTCACGGAAAATTTATTATCTTTTGGTGGTCACACGAAAACTACTAAAACACCACGCTTTGCTAATATTACGGAAATGCCATCGGGTTCGTGGAATTGAATCCCAGTCTAGCGAGGTCGGAACTTAGTTTGATCGATCGGCAAGGGGAGTTTTTGTGTAAATTTTAAAAGCGATCGATTATTCTTTCTTGAAAATCGTGTTCCTCCCCCAAATCGACACCTATGTACATATATAAAGAAGAAGACAATAAATAAATATATATATATATATATATATATATATATATATATATATATATATATATATATGGAGGAGATCTATGAGACCATAGCTATATGTAAGAACATAAGACCCAATCCACACTATCCAACAAAATAAAATAAAAGGCTAGGATTTAATGGGATTTTTAGTAATAAAAAAATAGTGGGGACCAAATAGGGTACAATAGGAACATCAATTTGGTAGAAAAAATAGTTTCAAAATCGAGGAATGAGATCTTACCATCAATAACCGTTTTCTGAAATCACGGAATGAGATCTTACCATCAATAATATATACGACATTGGCAAACTAAACACACATAATTGATCTTTGAAATATGCATATCCTATACACTATGGCAATTTATAGGTGTTGTACATAATTCTATGCCTAAACCCACAATATCTACAACCTTATTTATACATTATATGTGTTTACATTATACATCGTTTCTATGTGACAATAGCAGAACCAATATATGCACAATGTTTTTAAATAACATATTCTTATATGTAAATGAACAAATTTCTATAACTATGTATACAATTTTATTGACTATTTGTACAAAACACATCTAATATACATTGTATGTATTTTATACATAATCCTATGTGTAAATATATGGAATTTAATAACTACTTAACCAAAATATATAGCCTACTTGACTATACATAATTTTATTCGTAAGCACATAAAACGTTGTAACTATATATACAATATTAAAGTTAAATGACAACATACAGACCAAGTGTACATAAAAATGCAAAGTTTATATTGATTAAAAAGAAAACAATCCATGTCGTGATCCATTCATATCCATAATTCAACAAAACATCTAAGTCATATACAAAAAAAAACACCAAACATAGAACACTAACTGTACAAAAAAATGAGCAGAAATATACATTGTACATTGTCTATTAAAACAACACTACAATATTTTCTTCCCAGTCCAAAACTTTCTGGCTTCTTCCAAACACCTGTCCATTTGCTCATTGTTGTGGTGAAGGATTATTGCAGTTGCATACTTCGTGCGCAACATAGACAGTTGAAAAGAATTGTTCTTCTTCAAACCACATTCCCATCCCTTGGTGCCACCGCCCATGTAGCTCTCCATATGCCTCATAGCATATATACCACAATCAACTTTGTTTGTGGTGTCTCTCCAAGGCATGTGATCCCAGACGGTGCATTTACGGACAACACTCGCCATTTGCGGACATCCTTTTTCCTTGTTATCGCCATTTAGTTTATCAAACAAACCTACAAAAAATATAGCACCAATTATTATACAAAAATACAACTAACAATACATTTTAACAAAACTAAATATACATTATTCTATAGCTAAATATACATAATTCAAAACATATATACATGTTCGCACAAGTAACAAAATAAAGTACTCCATAACTAAATACACATCATTACATAACTAAACACACATTATTATACACCTAAACGCACATAATTTCATAACTATCCATTATCACAAAACTAACTACACATTATAGCAACACTAAATATACATTATTCTATAGCTAAATATACATAATTCCATAACATAAATACATGCTCGCACAAGTAACAAAATAAAGTGTTCTATAACTAAATACATATTATTACATAACTAAACACACATTATTATACACTTAAACACACATAATTTCATAACTAAACACACATTATTACAACTTATAAATACACATTATTACATAACTAAACATACATTATTATACAACTAAATGCACATAATTTCATAACTAAATATACATAATTACTCAACTATATATACACAACTAACATCCACGATTACGAAGGTGTTAAATTGCCAAGATAAATCGGAATCGAAGTCGAAAGAAATCTAAACTACAAGCACACAACATAAGAACAACAAAAAACCCAAGAAAAAAACATTCATCAAACCTATCGGCAAGATCGAATAATGCGATATATGTTTAAACCTAAAATTGAATAATTAAAACAATAAAAATGACCATAAAAACACAAAATAGAACCCTATTAGCAAGAACATCAAAATCGAACAAAAACACTTACATTGAAATTGAGCCCTTAAAAGCTTATGTCGAACCTTATCAATGATTTGCACCAAAAATCGGAGATATTCAACCCTAGAAGCTTTAGTAATCGATTTTTAAAAGAGATGGATAGAGATGGGCGGTTTGTTAGGATGGATGAACACTCTCTCGATTTATACAGACCGAGAAGGAGATGGGAGAGTTGGAGAAAAAAGTTTCTAATTTTTGAAAAGAGAGGGGAGAAAATCGTGGGATGATGGATATCGGTTTGATTTCCAAATTCGAAAAAATAGAGATTTACAAATGTATCCCTTAACTAAAGGCACAAAATTACTTTCCTACCCCTACCCCAATAGCCATGCTACGCTTAAATAGAGAGTAAAACTGACACCTTTGATTATTAAATTAAGTGGTGTAGATGTGGTCTTATGTTCTTACCTAAAGGGCAGTCTCGTTTGATCATGTCTATATATATATATATATTGTGCTATTATTTTATATCGTGCCCCTACTATTTTATAGTACACATATTATATGGTGCCCTACTTTATTTTATAGTGCTCATACTATATTGTGCCCCTACTATTCTATAGGAGTGTCAATTTGGGTTGGAGTCCGGGTTCGCAGGTTTGGCGTGTCGAAATAACCGGACCTGACACTGTTTATTTATTCGTGTCGAGAATCTTGAACCGGATCCGACTGCTTATTTCTCAGGTAACCCGGATCCGACCAGCGTAACCTGTCTAGTAAAATTATTTTTATATATATTTAATAGATTTAATCAATAAATTTATTTTTTTAAAATTAATCACTATCATACACTATTCAATCAATAAAAATATCACAATTCACACATACAAAAAGAAATAACATAACTGCATAAATAACATAACATACTAATCATATTTTAAGGACAATATTCAAAAATACATGCATAATAATAACAAATACATAATTAAGGAGGCTTTATCGTTTAAGTTTAAGGATATGTCTTTTTGTGGGTTTTTTCTTACAATTAATTATTTACTCAATTTTCTTTTAAATTAACAACGGGGTAGATGGGTTAAATGGGTCATTGTAGGTTGACCCAAACCAGACTTATTTAATTGGCAGGTTATTCGGGTTCAACCCAATTTCGACTTGGACCCACGAAGCCGGGACCCATACTCATTAATTTCATGTTAGAATATTCGTATCAAGTTCACGTGTCGGGTCCAAAATTGACACCCCTACTATTTTATATAGTCATGCCTCTACTATATCGTGCATGCATGTTGCATGCAATTCTACATATATCGTGCATGTATGTTGCATGCAATTCATCCTACACATCCTACATATATCGTGCATGCATGCAATTCAATCTATTATATCATGCATGCATTACATATTTTATATTGTGCATGTGCATGCATTGTATATTTTATATTATGCATTCAATTTATATGGGCATACATTGTATATAGTGCATGTATAATATATCATGCATTGTAAATGAGCCTGTATAATATATCGTGCATTGTATATGGGCCTGCATTGTATATCGTGCAGGTAAATAATTTTGTATCATGTATGCATTGCATATCGTGTATACTAAACCCCAAATCCACACATCCATATGATATATATCGTGCCCATATCGTGCCACCCCCCAATTTTTTGAAAAATTTGAATAATTGTCTATTAATTTTAAAAATTATTTCAATAAAATTTAAAAGTAATTGCAATTTATTAAAAAATGTTAAAAAAATTGACAGAATTATTTTAAATTCTAAATATTAATATATAAAAAACCATAATAATTTGTTTTAAAAACGAAAAAAGAATCAAAGTTATTTTAAATTAAAAAATTTACAAAAAATTAAGTATGAATATTAAAAAAAACTACACTTTTTTTAAACATTTTCCATTATTTAAAATATGGAAATTTGTTTAAAAATCTCAAAAATTGTTTAAAATGTGAAAAATGGATTAAAAATAAAAATTGTTGAAGGCTTTCGAAAATTTTTACCAAAAAGTCAGATTTTTTATAAAATCCAAAAAGGGAGTGGATATAGAAAAACTAAAGAAATATGACCCCACCTTTTGCATTTAAAGTGTATGTGTATTGGGGTAAAAAAAAAACCACATGTTGGGAAATTTATTGTTTAGATTTTGATGAATCTTAGTGTAAAACTTTAGACTAGAAAGTTGGTACCCATTTTCCTTGTAATTTTATTGTAATAGATAAATTTGAATAATGTTTGAGTCAGTCAGTTATGCAATTGCAAGAAGTCAATCGAAGATGTGAATAGAAGACTCATTTGAGATCACCAGTATGGTAAGAAAAGAAGACCAAGGACTCGTTTGAAGGAGTATCGGTGTGAGATAGTTTGTGAAGAGTCGATTAAGTCAACCCAAGAAGCGAAGTCAAGTTAGTGATGATGAGTCTTTCAATCGTTGGAGCGTACTCAAGTCACCTGGGGGAAAAGCAACCGCAAAGGAGGAGTTAACGAAAAAGAATCCGTTGACAAAAGTCAAGAACATTACTTAAATAAGTAATACTTCCATCCGCCATATGTCTTAAAGTGCTTCGATCCCCGAGAAGCACAAAGGAATAAACCCGATGGGAAACACTACACTCGTGTCATATTCTTAAAAATTTGAACATTCATTTAATACTGAAAGGTCTACATCTCAAGATTGAAGACCAAGAAAAGACAAGTCAACGAACACAAGTGACTTTTGAAAATCAAAATTCCTATCTCTTCAATGATTTTTAAAAGTGCACTATAAAAGGCGAGGAATCACTTTGAAAAGGTTACTCCGAACCTAGTACACACGAGAAAACAAGCAACATTTATATCGTAACTTTGCAAAATATTCTCAAGTTATTCAAGCAAAATCCTCAATCCTAAATCTCGAAGGAAATCGATCCAACACTAATTTTGTGAAGGAAAGATGACTTCAAATTTGTTGAAGAGGAAACTTTTGAAGAATCAAAAGGGTCTACTTTCCAAGGAGGATTGTAGGAAGGTTCAAAGGTCGAACCAATCTTAAGTTATTGGAGGGCTTCGTGATCAAATCCAAGAAGCTTGAGAAAGTAAGTTGAAGTAGCAAAGCAGCCTGTGAATGAAGAAGTGTAGACGAGAAGCCGGTGTGTGTGATCAAGCATCTCCGGATCGAGTCCCAAAGGAGCAAGTGTTGTGTGACCCAAGACTTGTATGACCGGGTCGATAACCACTCAGAAATGATCATTACTTAGTGGATTTCTCCGGGAGTTGGAGAAGAGAGGAGTAAAGAATTACCCCATCTTCGAACCTTTATAAAAATTATTATGTCATTTACATTTCAAAGCATTTTATTTTGCATATCACTTTATATCTCTGGCGATAATTTGCTATCGATAATTAACAAAGTGCTAAAACCAAGTGTTAAAATAAAAGTTAAATCAAATTCAATGGTGTTAAGTCTTATTGAAAATCTAATCACAACCAAGTTAAGGTTTAGTCTAAACAATCGAGGCTATCAATGACTCTTTCTAATCATTGAGTGGCTAACTCTGATTAACTAACTTAACTGTCCCTCAGAGACTTAGGCGTGTAATGTAATTAACTCGTAATATTTTAAAAGGACTAAAGTCGAAAAGTTGGTAAGATTTATTCAACCCTCCCCCGTTCTAAACCTTACTCACACCCCTTGGGACCTACAAGTGGTATCGTGACTCTTAGATCTCCAATCTTCCAAAGAAATTTTTAACACTTGCCCTTTCAAAGCTTTTCTTATTCAACAAAGTTATTATCATGGAAGCAAATTTGACACGCATTCCTATGTTCACTATTGAGGAGTTTGATGTATTTGCTGGAAAATTCGTATGCGAGGCTCATCTATCTCGCTTTACATGACGAAATATGGCTAGTAATAGAGGATGGGCCACTTCAAATATTGAAATTGAACACAAGCGCAGGAGGAGAGCATTTGCCCGGTGAAGGAGAAGAAGTTGTGGGCTGAAGCAAGATCAACCTTAGTAGAAAAACCAAGGATTGAATGGACCATTGATGAGAAAGAGATACAACTTGGACAATGTGGCCAAGGATATTCTCTACAAGCACTGACAAAGCAATGTTCAATAAAGTCAAGTCATGCAAAACAACAAAAGAAACTGGGATAAACTCACTTTAATTTGTAAGGATCATAGCAAATTAAAGAAAAAATATATGTTGTTGTTCAAAAGTTTGAAAACTTTAAAATGCTCTGTGGTGAGACAATGGATCAGGATGCTAGATTCATCGAAATTACAAATGAGCTCAAAGATTTGGAAAGAATACACACAAAAGGAGATGTGTATGAAGATCTAAGGAGCCTCGCTTGAATGGGAAATGAAGACCATGGCTCTAAGGCACTCGATGAACCTATCAAAAAAATCCAATCATGAACTATTCTCGAGACCTCAAAGCTTATGAATTTGAGTGAGAAGAAAAGATCAAGAGGAGGCAGGTTGTACCCCAAAACACTGCACTTATAGTCAAGGATGGAAAGAGAGCGAGATCAAGGAAGCCATTGACTAGGGAGGAAATTGCCCTAATGGTTAAAAGATTCAACAAGTTCTTCAACAAGAACTACAAAACAAACAAAGCGAATCCTCCAGAGACATTGGCTCCCTCCAAGTCAAGGAAGATAGGCCACCCAAGAGAGTTGAGCATCAAAAGGTTGAATATCAGAGCGATAACTCAAGAACGGAAAGAAGGCTGATCAAAGAGTTGAGAAACGTGTTTGGAATAGTGAGACAACCAGACGCTTTGCTATTGATTTATCCATACCCGTGAGTCAATAAATACGAAATGAAAAGAAGAAAGAAAGCGCAGGAGAGAAAGAAGAAGAGGGGAAAAGAAAAGTCTTTATGTTAGTCATTTGAGACTGCCGAGACAACTAAAGTCGAAAAAGCGGAGACTCGAAAAAGTAGTGAAACCGACTACTCAAGTGATTCTCGAAGAAGAAGCAATGATGATCTAATCTAATGGCTAACCTTTCAGGAGAGCCGAGAAGAGAGCCCATGTCAACAAGAAGATGTTAGGGCCAACCTTTCAGAGCCCAAGAGGGCGGACACAAGTGATGGGGAATCACTGACCCTGAGGAAACTTGTTGCCTCCTCCCAGAAGAAAGCTTGCCCCTGCGGCTGCAAAAGGAGAAAGTTGCTCCCGATAAGAGAAGAAAGACGACCTGCCCCTGCAAGATAAATCGTCTTCCCCTACAGCCCGTGTCTCTTGCCCTGCAGCTCGCGGTGGAGAAGAACCCTTAATACCTTCTCCGGGAATTAAGAAGAAGAGAAGCTGACAAGGCCTTCACCTTCGAAGAACCGAGAAGAGGTAGAATCCCCGGTTGTGGATATAAGGCAGTGAGGATGAAAGAAGTGGCGGAGAGACAGTAGAATCCCCTGCTGAGCGGACTATGTCTCCCACCGCCCCGATTCTTTTGAAGGTGAAGAGCAAGACATAGTATGTTGCCTTCCATTCCGAAAGGAAGCGGCAACAAGGAGAGGATGAAGATGATGATATATTCATGTATTCTCCATTATACCCGGACATCAGTCGAAATGAAGAGTGGAGGAAATGGAAGGCCGAAGTCACAAGGGTGCGTTTGAACACCACTGAGTATATTGAGAAGAAGAGGAGCTTTTCAAGCTTCTTGAGATTGACGCATCGCCAGGCCCTGGATGAGGATAAGCGCATAAATATGCGCAAATTAAAGGAGCAAGAAAAAGCGGAGCGGTGAGGAAGCGAAGCTCGTGAGAAAGCCAACATTTGTCCTCTCACTTTGGAACCAACGACCACACTCATCCTCACATTGATATGCTTTCGGGAAGTGATGAGGACATGGATCTCTTCTTTGCAAAGGAGAAGTTGGATATGCAAAGAAGCCATGCGGGAATCCAAATTGATGCATGAGCAACATCGAGGGAAGGACGGAGAGTCTTCTAAATCTCGGTGGAGATTGATCCTTTGGGGAGTGGTACATCAAATTGCCACGATTATTGCTACAACCACATCCCATTCACTCGGAGGAGACGGATCCAATGGACTTGGCGATGACACCGGGAACTTGGGCACCTAAGTTGAGCCAACCCTATTGAAGGTGTCTTACCACCCCCTTACTAGTGAGCACTCAATGGAAGCAATGAGTCCGGAGCAGAGTGACCCCACCATCGACCACTCAGTTGTGCGCCCGCCCTAAGAGAAAACTCACTCCATTGTAGTTAGGTCGGAGGATCTGTAGATGACTCCACAATGAAGGAAGGAGGCGAAGTGGAGAAGAGAAAGAAAAAGAACAACGGCAAGTTGTCACTAACGAAGCTTCGGACAGGTTAGTCCATCTGTTTCAAGTGATAACTACTTTGCAGCCGAGGACGCCGTTGTTGCGATCAAGGCACAGGATGGAAATGCCCGAGTTAACACTGGGCACCGAAAGTGCAATCGGGGGTTGAGACTCCTTCGGATGCCAAGGTCCAAGACCCTAAGACAAATGCAGTCGAAGGGAATGTAGAAAAGCCTTTACTGCGGTTGAGGCGCTAAAGGTATTGAAGGCCCGAGGAGGTTGAGACTTCCACGGGTAAAGAGAAAGAAATACGAACATCCCCTATTCACATTGAAGAATCGAGAAGGAGATTAGTGCACTTCATGATTCCCAAGACAACCCGATATATCATTTCGGGATCTCGAAGATGAAGTTGAGTCCACCCCTATTGCACATCACAAGGACCCAACGAGGATGTTCTTCCGCAGACGAAGTCGGTCAAGTTTCAAAACTGCTTTCGTCAAACATTCAACTTTGATGATGAACCAAGCCCCAGGTTCCATCATCTTCCGATGACGCTGTGATACAAATTGAGGACCCGATCTACTCAATTTGAAAACCTATCGAGACCGAAGAAAGTCATTAAGGCAGTGAGGCTCAATCGGTACAGGCAAAACTCTCAAGCTTTGCCCGGTGCCACAACTTCAATCACAAGAAAGGCTACGTAGTGCAAAGCGATGCGACCTCTCATACGATTTCATATGTACGAGACGATGCATTTGAAGAGGTCTTCCCATTTTTAATCGAGCTACACCGCACTAGGGGAAAAAAGCGCAAAAGAACATAAGAAGTACTCGCACGAAGAACCCATCATCCCTTGACTCCATTGTCTTTGGCATAATTCGATTTCGGCGTTGAATGGCCGGTGAATTGGGAGTGACGAGTTAAAATAAAGTGAAGTCTTCAAGAAAATGCATGTGGAGAGATTGAGAGGATCGAACGGCATTAGGCCTCATTGGACATGCGCTTGACAATCGAGATGCTACCCCTCATGGCCGACTTGAGAGGGATAGTGATAAGAATCGGGAGTAGTGTTAGCAAAACTTGAATGCCGTGCGTCTCGAACAAGTTCGTTACTTTAAGGCACTCTATAACAGAATGCTTGTTTAGAGCGCAGATAATGCTGACATGAAGCATAGAATGCAGGAGTACATTGAGAGGTTGCATGCCTCTTACAAAACCGAAATGGAGCTGCTGTAGGGGTTTCAGAAGAAAGAAATTATGCGACTTGAGGAGACTATGAATGCCAAATTGACCTCCTCATGGCTGAAATGAAACCTGGTTATAGGCGAGTCGAAGGCCACTCGTTCGAATTTTGTACGGCTCTTATGCCGCAGCCTTGTGAGACTCAAGCGACTTCATTTCGCTTTAAACCGCCTTGATTTCATACTCGCAGGTATGTTTCTAGGGGTTCCTCTCTCCTTTGATGATGCCAAAAAGGGGGAAGAGGAATACCTGAAGATGTTGAAGGAGACGATTGTTGAGAAGGAAAAGGAGACAGCTGTTGTAGAGAAGAAAGAGACAGTTGTTGAGAAGATGAAGGAGAAGGGAAAAGTTGTTGAGGGGGAAAGGCCAAATGATGTGACCTTAATGCTTGCTTGAAACCCTCGCCAAAGGTCATGTCAGCTAGCATAATCGACAAAGTTCCGATGACTCGCTTTGCTCCAACACTACAGTTGTGCCTATGCGAAAAGAAGAATTGTGGAAGCAGGGGATGAAGGCGGTGAAAAAGAAGGCGGATGCCCCGTGTACTAGAAGTATTGAAACAATTTGGTGGCATCCGGCTGTGAAAGGACCAAGATGCCATTCCGGATGATGGACAAGAGCGAGATCGGTTGAAGAGTTTAAAACGCTCGAATCCGAAGGATATTTCAAAAACATATCCATAGCCGAGCCTGGGATTTGTCTTGGGAGAAAGGTCCGAAGGTATGTGAAGAAGGCGATAGGCACCCGGACTACCGAGTAGCCATTCGGTGGTAAGAAGAAGACCCCAGTAACAATATACGCCAAAGGAGGAGGAAGTAGTGGTGGAGGAAGAGGTTTTCGACCTAGACCTTTGCCCAAAATATTAAATATGTAGATCCAGGCAAGAAAGGAAGGATCTACTAGGTGGATATGATGCTATAGCCAATCGGAAATGGAGAGGAAAAATGTTGAATATGTCAAAAGAATCGAAGAAGAAAATAAGAGACAAACTTAGTTGTGGCAAGAAAGAAAAAGAAAAGATGAAGTCACAAGAGAGCATATGAAAAAAGAAAGCGGTGAAGAAGAAAAGAAAAAAAAGAGAGCCGATTTAAAACAGTGAAGAAGAAGAAAGAAGGAGGCAGTGAAGACGATGAAGTGTTGTTGCTAACCCCTTCATGTATATTACTTTTGTAAAGACATATGTATGTAAGTCATCTGTACATTTAATGAAAAATCCATAATTTGCATGGATATAAGTATGCTCACGACAGACCGATACACATTGTAAACAGCTGTGTAAAGAACAAGGATGATATGATCAATAAAACGATGTATTCAACACATACATTCTTTGTTTCTGCATTGTCTGTATGTATTTGTGCTGTTTACATATTACTTAATCTTGTTAAGTTTTGGCATCATCAAAAAGGGGAAATTGTTGGGAAGTTTATTGTTTAGATTTTGATGAATGTCATGTAAAACTTAGACTAGAAAGTTGGTACCCCATTTTCTTGTAATTTTATTGTAATAGATAGGGTTGAATAAGTGAGTCAAGTCGCTATGCCGGAATTACAAGAAGTCAAATGAAGATGTGAAGAGAAGACTCGGGAGATGTTGAATATGGCGAAAAGACCAAGGCCCATCACAAGACTAATTACAACTAATCCGGATTGACAAATCAAATTTTATTAGGGAAGTGCATGTTAGATAAATATTTTTATCGTGATTTTGATGATTTTGTTTAAATGAGTTTTACACCAAAACAATATTTTAAAATATTGTCCAAATACTCAGGATCAATCTAAAATGTTTTTACTAATTTTTGGAGTATTTCTTAGTTTATTTTCGACAAAAATTGGACAACATACTGCCGTGTTGGACCGATCGCCCTATAGGGTATCCTGTGTCTAAGTTGAGTTTTAAAACGAGAAAATGGGACGGAAGAGAAGAGGCGACGGTTGACTCGAGTCGACCAGTGTGAAGCGCCGATCGACCTAAGGGCGTCGGTGCTAAGTGTGTTCTTAAGATTTTGAACACTCTGTATTGTATTTTTGGGTCGCTCAACCGGTTGACATAGGGGTGGACGGTCCAACCCCATGGTGACGGTCTCCTATGTATTTTTCGTGAAAAATACTTCAAATCTTTCTATCTCAAGGGACCGTCGCTTATAGGCTCTCGACAATGAAACTATCCAGATTTGGGTTTTGATGACTTTTCCTTAATTTAAGGGGTTGATTTCTAACAGTTATATCTTGATTTTAATTGCATTTTTTTTTTTTGCAGAATTCACTCTCCAAGAAGGAGCCAATGTCTGGAAATCAATACAAGACCTTTCCTATAAATAGAGGAACCATTCAAGCAACAAGATACAACACAACATACAAGCAAAAGCATACAAGCAAAACACTTTGTCAAAACTCTTGTTGTATTACCCTAAGTACTTACACTTGCACATCTTGAGGTCTAAACTTTTCATTGTTGATTACACTTGCACTCAATATTTGTATTATCATTATCGAGTTGTAATCATGAATTTTGTCCATCATCCAAAATATGATATCCTTATTGTTGTTCTTGCGGTAAGAGCACACTTGGGTGATCTTAGGTGTTGAAGAGTGTGGTACTCTTCATAGGTGTTGAAGGGAGATTGTGGTAATCTCCTTGAAGGTGTTGTAAGAAGATTGTGGTAATCTCCTTGAAGGTGTTGTAAGAAGATTGTGGTAATCTTCAAAGGTGGTGGTGTAATAATTTTGGTAATTATTAATAAAATTTCTTTTTCTTTTTCGAAACCCATCCCGGATATACTGGGGTGGTAGCGCACGTAGTCCCTAGGTGGGGTGAAGCTCTTTAAATCATCGTGTGTTGTTTATTTTCCGTATTTACAGTTTTTATCTTTGCTTACTCAATTGAAAAAGAGGGCGGAATTTGAAAAACCGGCATAATCTATTCATTGCCTCTCTAGATTATCGTTGCCACTTGGACTAACAAGTGGTATTAGAGCCAAACTCTTTGGCTAGCTCGTTCCAAGTAAAGAGGAAAGATCCATGGCTACGAACGAAGCATATCTCACCACCGCACCTCCACCAACAAGCCACCGCTTATTCAACGCCAACAACTGCGCATTTTGGAAAGACCGAATGGAGTGTTTTCTACAAGGGTCTTGGATTTGATATTTGAAATATGGTTATTGAAGGAGTTGATCACCCAACCAAGAAATTGGAGGACAACACCTCGGTTCTCAAAACTTTCAAGGAGTTCGATGATAATGACAAGAAGGTTTTCTCTTTTGACGGTAAGACCTTAAATATTTTACATTGCTCTCTTACCGCCACCGAGTATAATCGCATAAGAGGAATAAGGTCGGCACATGAAGTTTGGGAAAAATTGGAGATAATCTATGATGGAACAAAAAGGTCAAACAAGCAAGAAAACTCACGCTTGTTAAAGACTTTGAAAACTTCAATATGCATGATGGTGAAAGCATATCAAAAATGGTGGAAAGGTTTGACAACATTGGCAATCCTCTTGTGGCACTTGTAAAGTCATCTCCGAAGAAGATAAGGTGACTAAGGTATTGAACGCTCTTCCCTGCTCATGGTCCGAAAAGGTGGAAGCACAAAATCTCAAAAAACACTCAAGTTCGATGAGCTCATCGGGAATCTCCTCATTTATGAAGTATATCTCAAGGAGAGAAAAAATTCCAAACCATCCACCACTCAACCGGGTATGTAAAATATTCCTAAAGGCTTAGCATCTTCTTCTAATAATTCATATTATGCTAATGATGAGGACGATGAAGAGATGGCCACACTTGTCCAGAAATTTGCAAAATTTGTGAATAAAAATAAGGCAATAAAACCGAGAGACGACTCGTGTTTCAAATGCGAAAAATCCGGGCACTTCATAGGCGATTGCCCGAAAAGAAAGGCTTTAAATGCGGATGTCAAAACTTTGGATGAACTACTCGCCACATCCGCGAGGAAAGAGAGACCGAACATGGTCTTATGGCCATAGAGCGATGAAAATAACGAGGTATGCTCTAACTCCTCAACTTATTCCTTAGTTGATGAATTGCAATGTGATTTTGATGAACTACAAAATGAATTTCAAATTTTGATTGTTAAATACAAGACTTTGAAAAAGGAGCATAAAGAGCTTAAAATTGAAAAGGATAAATTGTTTATTTCTTATGAATCTCTTGATAAAGCTCATGTTATTACTCTTACTAAAGTCCGTACTTTTGAAACCAAAAAACAATCGCTCACTAAACATTTCTCTCTTAGTAATGTTCTTTATGTTGAAGGGCTTAAGTTTAATTTGATAAGTGTAAGCCAACTTTGTGATTCAAATTATAATGTTGTTTTCAATAAAGAAAAATGTCTTATTCTTAAAAAATGATAAAATTATTTGTGAAGCAAATAGAAAAGGCAATCCTTACAAAATTTGTACAAGTGATTTGGTTAGTCAAAATGTTTCTTGTCTTGTTGCCAATAATGATCTAACTAGTTTATGGCATAGGCGACTTGGACATGTTGGATACAAGAATTTGAAAAATATTTACAAAAATCAACATATAAAAGGACTACCCAAATTGAATTTTGAAAATCTTGGCTTATGTGATACTTGTCAAAAGAACAAATTAGTTAAGAGTAGTTTTAAGCCTAAAAATGAAATTTCCACAACCAAGCCTCTACAACTTCTTCATTTAGATTTGTATGGGTATATTGGTACGGCTAGTCTAAGTGGAAAACATTACACTTTCGATATAGTCGATGATTTTTCTAGATATACTTGGGCTTTTTTTCTTGCAAATAAAAGCGATGTCGTTAATGAGTTTGTTAAGTTTAGACTTATTGAGAATGAAAAGGAAAATACTATTAAGTCTTCAAGTGATCGAGGTGGAGAATTTGATGGCGAATTTAGAGTCTTTTGCGAAACCAAAGGATATGCACACAATCTTTCGGCTCCAAGGACACCTTAACAAAATGGAGTAGCCGAAAGGAAGAATATGACACTTCAAGAGGTGAGTCGGTTCATGCTCAATGAATTTTCACTTCCAAAATATTTTTTGGCCGAAGTCGTAAGTACAGCTTGTTATGTCATTAATCGATTTTATCTTCGTCCTAAAATGAATAAAACTCCATATGAGCTTTGGAAAGGAAGAACTCCAAATATTAGTTATTTGAAAATATTTAGATGCAAATGTTTTATTTTGAATACTAAGGATCAATTGGGCAAACTTGATCCTAAGGCCGATGAAGGAATTTTTATGGGGTACTCTATCAAGAGCAAAGCATATCGGGTTTACAATAAGACTAGTATGGTTGTTGAAGAATCCATCCATGTTAAATTCAATGAGGCCTCGGGTGTTGAAAGGATACCCAATGATGAAAGTGATGAAGAGGATATTGTTGAACCAATTGTTCAAGATGATGCCCAAAATGATCAACCATCTACTTCAAATGATCAACCATCAACCTCAAATGTTCCTCAAGAAGACCAGGGTGATACTTTGGATCTTCCCGTGGCATTGAAGATTAAGGGAGATCACCCAAAAGATCTTATTATTGGTGATCCCCTTGATAAAGTGATGACTCGAAGAAAATTTGCCGAAAAAGCTCTTATATCTCAAAAAGAGCCTAAAAATGTTAAGAAAGCTATTGAAGATGAGAATTGGTTTTTGGAAATGCAAGAGGAGTTGAATCAATTTGAAAGAAATGATGTTTGGGAATTAGTACCTTGTCCTCCATCACAAACAATTATTGGTACAAAATGGGTATTTCGGAACAAACTCGATGATCAAGGCAATATTGTTCGAAACAAGGCAATGTTAGTAACTCAAGGTTATTGTCAAGAAGAATGTATTGATTATGATGAAATTTTTGCACCCGTAGCACGTTTAGAAGCTATTTGTATTTTACTTTCCTATTCTTGTTTTAAAAATTTCAAGCTTTACCAAATGGATGTTAAATCCGCATTTTTAAATGGTCTTATTCAAGAAGAAGTCTATGTAAAACAACCTCCGGGGTTTGAAAATTTTTCTAGACCAAATGATGTTTATAAACTTAAAAAGGCCTTGTATGGTTTAAAACAAGCATCCCGTGCATGGTATGATAGACTTAGCTCTTTTCTTTCACAAAATGGTTTTACAAGACGTAAAGTTGATACTACTCTCTTTGTTTTTGAAAAAGGACAAGATTGCTTACTTGTGCAAATTTATGTTGATGATATTGTTTTTGGTGCTACTAATGAATCTTTGTGCAAGAAATTTTCTAAGTTGATGCAAGGTGAATTTGAGATGAGCATGATGGGGGAGCTCAACTTCTTCTTTGGACTTCAAATTAAGCAATGCCAAGAAGATATTTATATTTTGTAATCAAAATATACAAAAGAGCTTTTGAAGAAGTTCGACATTGAATAAGGAAGAACCGTTTCTACTCCTATGGCAACCAATGTCAAAATTGACAAAGATGAAAAAGGCAAGTCGGTTGATGAATCCAAGTATCGAGGTATGATTGGTAGTTTACTTTATTTAACCCCAAGTAGACCGGACATTCTTCATGTTGTATGCTTATATGCTCATTTTCAAAGCAATCCCAAAGAATCTCATATGAGTGTCGTTAAAAGGAATTTTCGATATTTGAAAGGTACTATTCAATATGGTTTATTTTATCCAAAGAATGAATTTTTTTCTCTTAAAGGTTATAGTGATTCGGACTATGCGGGTAATATTGATGATCGAAAAAGTACTTCCGAATCATGTCAATTTTAGGCGATTGCCTAGTTTCTTGGTTTTCAAGGAAACAAAATTGTGTTTCACTTTCAACAGGCGAATCCGAATATATTTTCGCGGCTTTTTGTTGTACGCAACTTCTTTGGATGAAATAAACTTTAACGGATTACAAATATTCTTTTGAAAATATTCCTATCTTTTGTGATAACATATCCGCTATAAATATTGCTCAAAACCCGGTTCATCATAACCGTACTAAACATATTGAGATTCGGCATCATTTTCTAAGGGATTGTATTTCAAAACGAAAAATTGAGATATCTTTCGTACCATCTCAAGATCAATTAGTGGACATTTTTACAAAAACCCTATATTCTGAGACTTTTGCGTCAATACGAGCTCGGTTAGGCATAATGCATATTGAATGAGGTCTATGTTTGCATTTTTGAATGTTTTTAAAACTTAGGGGTGAAAAATCAGATTTTTTGATCAAATTTTGGATTTTTGAAAATAGGCGATCCGGTGGCGGTGAGGTGAGGTCGGACCAGGTCGGCGCCCTCAGGCTGGACCGGTTATGCTATGTTTTGATTAAAATGCCTTCTGTTTTTCAGATTTAGCCATTTTGGCTCTTCCCCTCCATTTTTCGACCTATATGCTATTTTCACACACATTTCACTTCAAATGAATTATGTTGCATAAATTATATATATTGGGGTTTATCTTGCTCGTTTATCATCATTGTTGCTCATCTTTACCGATTAAATGGTAAGAACTCTACTCCTTTATCTAAATTGGGTTGCACCCTTGAGAACTTGACTTATATGTAAATTTCTTGATGCAATTCGTATATGTTTGAGATGAGCCTATTAATTGTTGTTGATTGGTTGTTGTATAACTTGATTTGGTGATGAAATTTTTGGCTTGATTACATTTACAAGGGCTATATATAGCTTCTTCAATTTTTAACGCCCACCAAGTGTTCGATGTATTGTTATAAAGAAAATTTCACCAATTCCATGACTCTCTCAATCTTAAAAGTCTTATATATTTATAGAGATCACGTGTGTACCAATCAAACGAGCTTTTGCATTTCAAATGATCAACTTCTCCCTTTGTATTTGGTTTTTAACCCTAAATCTTCAAAAAACTCGATAAATCGACTATTTTAGCACTTTGATATGGATGAATGATGTTTTTATCATGCTAACATTCTTTTTATGATTCCAATGGTGGAGAAACAGAAATAAGCTCGTTAGCTCAAAGAAGCTAATATAAGCTCGCGAAAAAAAGCTATAAGTTATGGCTCCTTAAAGCCAAAAGCTATTAAGAACACTTAGTTCATTGGATGCATTATGGACTCTTACCAGGAAAACGAATAGTTTATTCTACGACCGGAAAATTTGTTTTGTTTTCAAAATCGTCCTCTTAAAATTGTTTTGGTTTGTAATCATCAAAAAGGGGAGTTTGTTAGATAAATGTTTTTATCATGATTTTGATGATTTTGTTTAAATAAATTTTTACACCAAAACAATGTTTCAAAATATTGTCCAAATACTCCCGATCGATCTAAAATATTTTTACTAATTTTTTGAGTATTTTTGAAGTTTATTTTCGACAAAAATTGGACAAGACTTTTTGTCTAGTGTTGGACCGATTGCCCTATAGGGCATCCGTGGTCCGAGTTGAGTTTAAAACAGAAACAGACGGAAGAGAATTTGGGGAGGGCGACCGATGCCCGAGTGTGTTCTTAAGATTTCAAAACACTCTGTATTGTATTTTTGGGTCGCTTTCAACCGGTTGACATAGGGGTGGGACCGGTCCAACCCCATGGTGACGGTCCCCTATGTATTTTTCATGAAAAATACTTCAAATCTTTCTATCTCATGCGACCGACCGCTATAGGCTTTGGCAAAGAAACTATCCGTTGGGTTTTGGACAATTTTTCCTCAATATAAGGGGTTAATTTCTAACTATATCTTGATTTTAATTGCATTTTTTTTTTGCAGAATTCCCTCTCCAAGAAGGAGCCAATGTCGGGAAATCAATACAAGACCTCTCTTATAAATAGAGGAACCATTCAAGCAACAAGATACAACACAGCATACAAGCAAAAGCATACAAGCAAAACACTTTGTCAAAACTCTTGTTGTATTAGCCTAAGTACTTACACTTGCACATCTTGAGGTCTAGGCTTTTCATTCTTGATTACACTTGCACTCAATATTTGTATTATCATTATCGAGTTGTAATCTTGAATTTTGTCCATCATCCAAAACAAGATATCCTTGTTGTTGTTCTTGTGGTAAGAGCACACTTGGGTGATCTTAGGTGTTAAAGAGTGTGGTCAGGGGCGTAGCCAGCCCGGCTGGCTACCTCTAGCCCAAAATTTTTTCCCCTCATTTTCCCCCTAGCTCAATTATTTTTTCTCTTTAAAAAAACACATATAAATTTTTTTTAATTTTTTCCTTTGAAAAAAAATGGGACAAAAAAATTTGGGGTGTCTTAGGGGCCCCCCTGGCCCCCCTATCTACGCCTCTGAGTGTGGTCTCTCCATAGGTGTTGAAGGGAGATTGTGGTAATCTCCTTGAAGGTGTTGTAAGAAGATTGTGGTAATCTTCAAAGGTGGTGGTGTAATAATTTTGATTATTAATAAAATTTATTTTTCTTTTTCGAAACTCATCCCGGATATACTGGGGTGGTATAACACGTAATCCCTAGGTGGGGTGAAGCTCTTTAAATCATCGTGTGTTGTTTATTTTCCGCATTTACAGTTTTTATCTTAGCTTGTTCAATTGAAAAAGAGGGCGGAATTTGAAAAACCGGTATAATCTATTCACCCCCCTCTAGATTATTGTAGCCACTTATACTAACAGTGCAATTTACCTTGTACATACTTTCTTTCAATTTCGTAAAATATACTCTCTCTGTTCCAAGAGGATAGACCACCTTTCCTTTTTCGTCTGTCCCAAACTATAAGCTTGTTTCCTTATTGAAAGTATTAATTATACAACAATATACTAAATTACCCCTATTTAATTCACTTGGAATGATATACCACCATTTAATGCAAGGGCAAAATAGGAAGAATATGGAGAAAAAAATTTCTTAATCTGTGTGAATTCTTCTATTTGCCTATCTTTATGGGACAGAGGGAATTATTTTTTCAAGCACTTTAGTATTTTCTGACATAACTAAATAAGAAATTGTATTCAAATTAAACATGACGCGTAGCGTATGATATATTCCGACCATTTATAAGCAATGTTGCAGCCCAGCACCTAGGCAGCCTAGCTAGGGGCATAGGCCCAAAGGCTATTTTTCCACCAATTTGGATATGTTCGCCTTGATTAGAGTGTCTAGGCTGATTTTTACAACGTGCATGGAAGTAGACTTGTCATTTTCTATATTAAAACACAATTTTCTTAAATCAATCAAATTACAAACAAGACAGGCAGGATCAGAAAATGGCTCTTTATTTTTCCATAGCAAAAGGCTAAAAAAATTCATCCTTAACAGAAATTTCAATGATCAACAGGCTGATTCCACTAATGTTAACCAAGTTTGATATGCCCCTTCCCAATTATTATTTTTTTCAATTTTACAAACATTTATTGCTAACTCACCTAAAGGCCTGCAAAACTTGGAAAAACACGAAAAAAATGAAGCCGTGATGAAGATAATTAGGAGAACACGTGGCAGCTTTCGAAGTGGAGAAATAATAGTACGGATACGACAAGTTCTGCTGCACCATGCCTGGTGGCACCGTGGTAGCCGGAGTAGTGTATACGTAAAGTGCAGGAGGTGGAGGAATAGACGGTGGCTGATGAGCTGGCGGCGGAGAATCAATCTCCGGCGGTGAGTGGTGGGCTCGTGGTGGTGGTGGTTTTGGGGTGGATGGCGGCGGTGAGCATACGACAGGGCACGTTTCGCATTCGCTAACGCATAGTGAACCAGATGATGAATTATTGTCTTTTTGGCTTTCGGTTTTTGAAGTTGTTGAAAGTAAGATTAAGAGAAGAACATTAATCCAACTTTTTCTTGTCATGGTTTTTTTCAATCTGAGGTCAAGTGGATTTGATGTGTAATACTTGTGAGTTGCGAGTGATTATTAGCTTACAATGCTTGTGTGCAGTATGTATTTATAGAGAACAATCAATGCCTGGACTAGAATCTAGAATGAGGAGCCTGCCCTGTATCATATAACACTCAGGGTCAGGGACAATGCTTTTCCCTTTTTACTTTTTATTGGTCTACTCATATCCTACGGGATCTTAGGACACAGACCTCACACTTACTTCAGACTATGGGACATTCGACATTCCATTGATGGTTCCAACCACTCACTCTACTAGGACAACACTTGGGGTTTTGCTTTTCCCTTTTTTCTTAAGTACTGGGAGAGCTTTATTTGCATTTTATTATCTTTATTATGGATAATATATATATACACGTTGTTGTAACATTTACTATGGAAAGCACTGAACATGTTTGAGAAACTTACTCTGTTGATATCCTTCATTCCATTTACTGTTTTATCTTCTATTTTAATGATATTAATAAAAAATATCACGCGTACATGATGTAATTTTTGTACATGTCAATTATATTTTCACAGAAATATAAGATGAAATACTAAATGAAATAGAGGATCTTGATTGAAACATACTAGTACTATGCAGTACAATTTTGTTAATGCGCAAGTTTTAGGGGTTGTACCATGCCACTCAAGTGGGTATGTACCCAACTGAGTACATCATTATTGGATCAGCACACACACATATGGTGTATGCATGTGTGTGTGATTCCAATAGTGATACACCGAGTTCGGTATCATTGTTTGAAAAAACTAATCCATTTGAAGTGAAGAATCTCCATCACCATCTCATCCCCGAATTAGCCGGGAATTCACCGTCCCATTTTATTCAGGTACCAACGGGAATTATTTCATGCAGGAATTTTGTAATCCCTGCTTAAAAAATGGAAAAATAAATGTTTGGTGTTCAATATCATTGTCTGGAAATACTAATACATTTGAAGCCAACAATTAATATAATCCTTATAATCCGGATTTGGAGGATAAGATGTTATCCTCCATGTTCAAAAGTTGGAAAAGAATTTGCTTTTCTTTGACAGAATCCATCTTTGTGGGCACTAAATCCGCCCAAGTTTGTTCCGCACTTTATGCTTTCTCCTTTTGTAAATGCTTTTCTTTTGCTGGACTTTAGAATCATCCCTTTTAGGTCTCTAATCCCTAGAAAAAGAATTTCATCTTCCACTGCAGATTCTGATTGGATTAGGAGCCCCTTTTTCAAATATCCAAAATCAAGAAAACAGAGCTGCTTGCATGAAGAAAACATTCCTTATTATAATCAGATAGGTTAATAGTCCTAAGATGATAATTAATACAGATGTAACATGGTGTTTGACTAAGCTTATAAGTTATTTCAAAACATCTTCTAAGATAATTGAGAGCTTATAAATTATTAAAAATATCTTATGACATATTTGCCATCTTATAAGCTCTTTAAAAGTGTTTGGTAACTTTTTTTGAAAAAGATGTTATAAACTTCCGAAATAAGATGTTAGAAACTTATAAATTGTTTTAAAAAATGTGGGGATCTCAACTTATTTTTTAAATAAGATCTTATTTTAATCACCTTCTTTGATTTTGACCATTATAATTACAAAAATGTCATTACTAACGTTTTATAAGCTCTATCATCTTAATAACGATAAAACATGACTAAGAGAGTGTTTAGCTAAGCTTGTAAGCTCTTTTTATTTTGACGAGCTTATAAGTTTTCTAAAAGTGTTTGATAAGTTTTTCATTTAAAAGATTTCATAAATTCTCAAAATAAGATATTAGGAGCTTTTAAGAAAAATGATAGGGGATCCCAACTTATTTTAATCACCTCTTTTGATTTTGCTAATTCAATTACAAAAATGTCATTACTAACATCCAATAAGATTTATCATCTTTTATTATTCAAACACTTCAACAACTTATTTTCAAAATAAATTCTAACATATTATAGACACTAAAATATCTTATAAAATGTAAGGAGCATATAATATCTTTCAAGCTTCATTTGGATTGAAGAATTTGAAGTTTATGATTTCAAACCCATAATTTCAAATCTATTAATCTTGCCGTGATACAATTATTGTTAATAATGAATTCTGTTTAACAACAGAAGCTTTATTAGATTCAGGTGCTGATATAAATTGTATATCAGAAGGATTAATACCTAAAAGGTATTATTCTAAAACCACACAAATAATTATTGCTGCTAATAAGCAACCTCTGATAGTTAATTATAAATTATCAGACGCAGCAATCTGCAATAATGGTATTTGTTTACCAACAACCTTTATTATGGTTAAAAACCTATCTACATCTGTAATATTAGGAACTCCATTTTTTCAAGCAATATTTCCTATACAAAAATTGATGATACTGGCATTTTTACCAGGTTGGGTGAATATGACCTCCATTTTCCATTTCAATGCCACCAAAAACTCATTTCATAAATACAATTTTGAATATTATTCAAAAGAAAGAAAAGTTTTTACATCATCTTAAAGATGAAATTTCTTTTAAAACTTTCCAACAAACTCTTGAATCTAAAAAAGTACAAGAGAAAATAAATAGAATCAAAGATATCATATTTAAAGAAATATGTGCTGATACTCCCAATGCATTTTGGGATAGAAAACAGCATATGGTAAGTTTACCATATGAACCAGATTTTAATGAAAAATCTATTCCTACAAAAGCAAGACCTATTGCAATGAATCAAAGATATATGGATCTTTGCAAAAAAGAAATTCAAGAATTACTTGAAAAAGGCTTAATTAGGCCAAGTTCTAGTCCTTGGAGTTGTCCAACATTTTATGTTGAAAAAAATGCTGAAATTGAAAGAGGAATTCCTAGACTGATTATAAATTACAAACCACTTAATAAAGTGTTAAGATGGATAATGATGATGCCCGACCCGAGCTGGAAGAAATTAATCCACGCAATAAGCCCAGCACACATCCGAGTGGGGGTCTACAGTGACGCGTCAATGGTGCCGGTGACACGTCATGAATTAGGCTCGCCCCATCTGAGCCCAACCCAAGACATGGTTGCCGAGCCCCGACCCCGAGCCCAAATTTTGGCGGGAAACGCATGCACGATGACATTCATAAAAATAACCATTTGCCTATGCTTAATGCTTTATTGGTATCAGAAACCGCCACGTGTTAGAAAGTTATTAAGAGGAGTCGCCAAGTGGCAAGACTTGGCTGACATGCACGATTAGAAGGGGACATGTGTCCTTTTCCAATTATTTTACTGATTAGTGACTAATTAGTGCAAACATGACTGTTGAGAAATCACTTACGAAAGGGGTATAAAAGGCCTCAATTAAGGAAAAAGAATGAGGGAGGAAAAAACATAGGAAAAGCACCAGAAAGCGTGTTATTATAAGTAAGACCGACCCCGATAGTCCGTCTCGGCATTGTATCACAAAAGGCAGAATTAGCCATAAATAAACACACGTTACGCACGCTTGTATTTCCACGTGTTAAATTTATTACATATTTTGCTTGTTGACCAAAAACGCACGTCAACAAATTGGCGCTAGAAGGAGGGCCCCGTATTGGTCCGGTCAGAGTTCCAGGCAAAAGCAAGTTAAGTGAAAACCAGGTAAAATTCAACGTTTATCCTTTTCGTAATAGACAAAATGAGTCAACAGTCGAGAAATGCTCGTTTTACTGAAGAACAACACCCTAACAACCAAACTGGCCAGACTACTAATGGTCAAAATATGCTCCAGCATGAGAAGCGGGGAGCACTACTTTATTTCCTTTCGCTCAGCTAATTGCTAACCCAACTTTTGTACAGCAAATGAACCAACTCATATCACAAACTCTCGCTACCACAAACTCTCAAGCACCTCCTCCACTTCTTGTAAATACTAACCCACTCAATCCACAACTAAATGTTAATATCAATCCTCAAGTCCCCGGGCTTCCTCATAATGAAGCCCAGGAGGCTAGTTCGGGTAATGAACAGCGTGTCCGTCGTGATAGAAGGCGGCCACGAGAAGATGAGAAAGGGCAAAGTCGTGTAGCGGAGTCACTACCAGAGCCAACACGACATCGCCATGCCCACTCAGTGTTCGCCGGATGACTGGGAGTTGATCCGTTACGCCCGGCTCGATCGATAAGTTCCCGACTCCGATTTTCGGATGAGCGGGAACCGCTTAGGGTCAACCGGATTCAAGGCCCTAGCCTATGGCAGGAACGGGATGTAGAAATTCAACGCCTTCGCCGTCATTTGAATGAATTGGAGGGCGGTCCAGAAGGCGAACAATCTCGGAGGCCGCCCCAAGCGATGAACCAACCAGCTGTTATGTCGCCATTCTCCCCTAGTATCCTGGCGACCCCGTTACCACCAAAGTTGAAAATCCCCCAAGTCGGTCTATACAATGGGGAAACCGACCCGACCACTCACATCCATAAGTACTTAGCATGGATAGAGTTGTACCGCCCTAGTGATGCCATTCTCTGCAGGGCTTTCCCATTGACATTGGGTGACCGAGCCCACCGCTGGTTTAGGACCCTACCACAGGGGTCCATTCGGGCATGGGGGGATCTTGTATCTGCCTTTACGACGCATTTCCTGACTTCCAAGGTCCGAGCCGCACCAAAGGACTCCCTTGTGAACATCAGACAAGGGAAGGATGAGCCCCTGAAAAGCTATATTTCTCAATTCAATAAGCAAGTTCGAGAGATGGAGTCGGTGTCGGATGCACCATTTTAATTGCAGCCATGGTTGGCCTTGCCCCCGAGACTTGGTTCAACTATTCTATCCACGAATCGGGGGTGACCTCGTACCAAGAATTCCTGGTCCGCGCAGAACCCCATATTTGCGCGGAAGAAGCCATGGCAAGTCACCGCCCCGATCACCGGCCAGGGGGCGCAAAAAAGGACGGAAGAAAGGAAGTAGCAATTGGGCCAGGGTCGGGATTCAGACCATTCTCGGAAAACCCGACCACCGGATTTAAGGCTCGCCAAGAAGCGCGGGCCGAAGTTGCCGCGCTGAGGAGTACTTTGACCCACACTCCATCAGCCATATGGAAAGAAGTACATGATCTGAATTTGTTACCTCCGGCTCGGCTTTTGAAGGTTGAGCCGACCAAATTAGATTCACGTCGATATTGTGCCTATCATAAATCAATAGGTCACGATACCGATGAGTGCCGAGATCTAATCAGAGAAATTATGCGTATTGTTCGGCAAGGAGGTCTCAAAAGATACATTCATGAACTACCACCCCCACCGGCACTGACTCAAGGTGTCAACCCGGAGCGCATAACCAATCCAACTCTCCTGCCGCCACCACCGGCCGAGAACCAGGGTAGGGAGATCCTCATAATGTCGAGTGTGAATCGAATCAACACTAACACAGCCGAAGATAGCCGCTCCAACAGGAAAAGAAAGGATGATGTCAGACAGGCCGCCCACGTCGGAAGGCAAGTTCGGGTGGCGGAAATCAAGGAAGGCCAACCCACCGGCCGTTTTGTGTTCTCGGACGTGGATGCCGACCAGGTGGTCCACCCTCATTCTAACCCCCTGGTCATTACTGCACCGATTTTGGGTATTCCAGTTCATAGAATTTTGATCGACTGGGAAGCTACTCATCGGTCATTTACGTCCGAGCCTTTCGAAGATTGAACGTGGACGATAGCTATATCCGTCCATGCAACGACAAAGATTCAGGGTTTGGAGGAGGAAGAATAATCCCGCTCGGAGAAGTTGACTTGCCCATCCAAATGGGACAAGGGTCGCATAAACGGACCGTCATGACAACATTTAAAATAATCAACGCCGATTCGGAGTACAATGCCATTATTGGAAGGCCATTGCTTTATCATATAAAAGTGGCCATTTCAATATATCATTTTTGTATAAAATTCCCAACATCCGATGGCGAGGCCACACATAAGGGGAATCAGAGGGAGTCACGAGAATGCTCTCTCAAACTCCGACCGGTGGAGATTAACGTGATGGAACGAGGAGAAACCAGTGGGAACACGCAAGGCGATCCCCAGATAAAAGAGGAGTCTGAGCGGGAGGTGGTGATTGTTCAGGAGGATAATCCTGGTCGTCGACCTGGGAAGGAACCGATGATGGAAGAACAAGGAAGGAAGATAGAGCCGAGTGATGTACCAGCAATGAAAGGCGAGCCGGCAGCCAAGAACGAGCCGGCCACTGAAGATGGATTGCCCCTGCAGAAAAAAGAAGGGCAGAGCAACAAAAGAAAACGGGCGGAACCAGTAGAACAAGTTGATACAATCAACGTCGGAAGGCCAAGCGAGGGGCGCCAATTACGTATTGGCTATGACCTCCCAGAATCATATCGAACCGAGCTGATTGAGTTTTTGGAAAATAATCTCGACGTCTTTGCATGGACTCATGTAGACATGCCCAGAATTGACCCTAAGGCATGCATGCCACCGCCTTAATATTGATCTAACGTTCCGCCCAGTTATCTAGAAAAGGCGCAAACTCGGCCCCAACAGACAAGCTACGCTCGAGGCCGAGGTTAACAAGTTGCTAGATAATCAATTTATCTGGGAAGCCCTCCATCCCCGATGGGTTGCCAATCCTGTTTTGGTAAAGAAAAGCAATGGCCAATGGCGCTTGTGCGTGGATTTCACCGACCTGAATAAGGCATGCCCTAAGGACAGTTATCCATTACCGAACATTGACTATATGGTAGATGCTACGGCGGGACACGAGGTAATGAGCTTCATGGATGCATACTCGGGTTACAACCAAATACGAATGCACCCAGATGATGAAGAAAATACATCATTTTTTTTTGCTCGTGGAATTTACTGTTATAAGATGATGCCCTTCGGGTTAAAGAATCTTGAACCAACTACCAAAGGTTAGTAAATAAGATGTTTGAGAAGATGATAGGTCATACTATGGAAGTCTATGTAGATGACATGCTGGTGAAATCACTGTATATATATGATCATCTCAATGATCTTAATAAAATGTTTGCTGTGTTGAGAGAGTATAAGATGATGTTAAACCCGAGAAAATGTACGTTTGGGGTCGGCTCGGGTAAATTCTTGGGGTACATGGTCAGCCAGAGAGGGATCGAAGCTAACCCCGACAAAATAAAGGCCATCATCGATCTTGAACCCCCGAACTCAGTAAAAAGGGTACAAAGCCTGACGGGCCGATTGGCCGCCCTTAACCGATTTGTTTCACGGTCCACAGACAAATGTAAACCATTCTTTGAAACCATAAAAAAGAATAAGAATTTTGAGTGGACCGAGCAAGCACAGGCTGCCTTTGAATCCCTCAAACAACACCTCTCTTCAATTCCTATATTGCAAAAACCTACCCAAGGGGAGAACTTGTATTTATACCTGGCAGTATCCGAATACGCCATCAGCTCGGTGCTAATCAGGCTAGATGGTTCTATTCAACATCCAGTCTATTACACCAGTCAAGCGCTACATGACGCCGAACTCCGCTATCCGCCAATGGAAAAATTGGCTTATTCATTAATCACTGTGGCACGAAAGCTTCGTCCATATTTTCTAGAGCACAAGATTATAGTCTTGACGAACTACCCACTAAAGCAGGTATTACACCGACCTGACACTTCTGGTCGGATGATCAAATGGGCCGTTGAGCTCAGTCAATTTGATATTCTATATGAACCGCGCATAGCAATAAAAGGACAGGCTTTAGCCGACTTTGTGGCCGAATTCACACCTTCCATACAATTAGAAGTTATGGAAGACCAGGAATGGAATTTGTTCGTTGATGGCTTCTCCACCGCAGGCCGAGCAGGGGACGGAATCGTGATAATCGATCCAAATAAAAAATGCTACAGTCCGGCCGTGCGATTTTAGTTCCCCGCAACGAACAACGAAGCTGAATACGAAGCACTTCTGGCGGGTTTGGATATGGCATCTTCTATGGGCCTAAACGATCGGCCGGTGCACGATAATTCTCGGTGGTCGTTCATCAAATCAACGGTGAGTACGAAGCAAAAGAGCAAAAAATCGCACAATATTTGGACTTAGTTAGGAAGAAATTGTTGCACTTTAAGACAAAAGTCCTACATGTGCCCCGAGCCGAGAACATGCAAGCAGATGCCTTAGCTCGGCTCGGTTCTAGCCCAGGGACAGATGACATTGCGGATGTCATTGTCACACAATTGTCCGCCCCGTCACTTGGCGCAAAGAAGATACATGCCACCGAGGCCACCGAAGCGGCACTGGATGACTCGATCATCCAAAGTATTTAGAAAGGAGGAGTTCAACTCGAAAACAAAGCCAAGGCCAGAACACTACGAACCCAAGCGGCTCGGTTCACAATAGTAGACGGCGTCCTATATAAATGAGGATACTCCATCCCACTCCTCCGGTGCCTATCCGAGACAGATGCAGATTACACACTTCGAGAGGTTCACGAGAGAATATGCGGAAACCACGCCGGGGGCCAGACATTAGCTTATAAATTAATACGGCAAGGATACTGCTGGCCGTCTCTAAAAAAAGATGCGACCGACCTCGTCAAAAGATGCGAGAGGTGCCAAAGATTCGCACCACAGGTCAGGTATCATCCTGAGCAACTTACCTCCGTATTTAGCCCTTGGCCGTTTGCCAAATGGGGAATGGATCTCATCGGACCACTCCCCACTGGCAAAGGGGGCGTCAAGTATGCCATTGTGGCAGTGGATTATTTCACAAAATGGGCCGAGGCTGAGCCTCTGGCAAAAATAGATGAGGAAAAGATCATTGGTTTTGTATGGAAGTCCATTATCTGCAGATTTGGGATACCGCATTCGATTGTTACGGACAATAGGAAACAATTCGATAACCGGAGGTTTCGAAATTTTTGTGAAGGTTTCCACATCAAAAACCATTTCTCGACTCCATATCATCCCCAGTCAAATGGACAGGTTGAGGCCGTCAATAAAATACTCAAGTATACCTTGAAGGCGAGATTGGAGGAGTCTAAAGGTAATTGGCCTGAAGAACTCCCCGGGGCACTATGGTCGTACAGAACGACGCATCAAACGGCCATGGGAGAAACACCTTTTTCTTTGACTTATGGAACTGAGGCGGTCATTCCTGTGGATATTAGAGCCCTTACATTCAGAATTGCAAACTTTTCTGAAGATAGCAATGAGGCTGCGCTCCGAATTTGGATCCTTTCGAAGAAAAAGAGGTAGTGTTGAGGTGAAAAACGTTGTGTATAAGCAAAGGAGTGAGAGATACTATAATTCAAAAGTAAAGGAAAGGAGATTTCAGGTCGGCGATCTTGTGTTGAAAAATATAACGGGTGTTGAGCCCAACCCATTGAAGCCAACCTGGGAGGGCCCATTTCGGGTCAGCAACGTCTTATATGGTGGGGCGTATGAGCTAGAATATTTGAGTGGAGAAAAATTTATACATCCATGGAATGTAGCATACGAAAAGGTACTATCAATAAAGACCTCGGTTTCACGATCCGGATAAGATTCCAGGGGAATTATCCTTTCATCCGATATTCGTGAGCTCTCTAAAGGGGGAGGAAATTTTTACTCACCTCGGCTATGTGCTGAGCACAGCAGAAATCGCCTCAGCTGAAAAAGTTGAATGCCGACAAGTCGTCTCGAGTACGTCCCGAGCACAAAACAAAGACTCGGTGTACACACCGAGCATAAAACAAAGACTTGGTTACGCACCGAGCACAAAACAAAGACTCGGTGTACACACCGAGCATAAAACAAAGACTTGGTTACACACCGAGCACAAAACAAAGACTCGGTGTACACACCGAGCATAAAATAAAGACTTGGTTACGCACCGAGCATAAAACAAAGACTCGGTGTACACACAGAGCAAAAAATGAAGACTTGGTCTATACGCCAAACACAAAATAAAGAGCACGGGAGTCAATTAAAGCGGGCAGTGTCCTATTCAGGAGCACTGCGAACCAAGCCCCGTACTTGGGAGTATAAAAGGAAAAAGAGGACAGGCAACAATCTTACAAAAAGGAGAAGAGCCTAGCGTATATAAAAAGCTTAAAACACATACACAGATGATAGAAAGAAAAGTTCATTTCTACTTCAAAAGTATTTACACAGGGGGGGCCGGAGCCCATTACATCCCAAGGCACGAAGACAAGTAATCTACCTACGAATACATATAAAAGCGTGTAAATGAAAAGGGGCAAACAACACCAAGACTAAGACGGGGGCGGAATTTCAACAGCACCACTGGAGGCAACTTCTTCTGCGTCCGGAGGAGGTGAGCCCTGAACAGTGGGGGCCTTGGCAAAGTTCGGGCGAAGAGCATCGAGATCAGCCTCCAGGAGGGCCAGATCTTCCTCAAGCTGAGCAACAGTCCGCCCGGCCTTAACCAAATCAAGGATTTCTTTGAGGCTGGTTGCGTGGCCGCAGGTTAACATAAATGCGTACTCCTCAGAGTCCTTATAAGCTTCGACGGCTTGTGCACGAGCTTCCCCAACCTGTCTACGGGTAGCCTCTTCAGCCTCTTTGCACACATCGGCTAGATGCCTTTCCATCTCTCCAGCCTGGGCAACGGCTGCACGTTCTAGCTCGGCAACTTTAGCCCGAAATTCCTCTTTGGCCTTGCGGGCCTGATCCCGCTCTACCTCGGCCTTGCAGCAGCTTCCTTCTCAAAGTTGTCCTGAGCCATGGCTTCATCTGCCTGGGTCTTCAGAGACTCTTGTACCCCTTGGAGAGTAGCGTAAGCCTCTTGCAGGTCGCCATGCCGCCTTTCCAGATCAGCATATTTCTTCTCCAGCTCACGGGTTCCCCCAATCACATGCCACAGGAGCCCAATAATCCGCCCAGACATTCCCATGCATCTTGAATCCGCCGCTCCTCAAAGCAAGTTTCGAGCAAAATTGCTCAATGCCTTTTGTCCGGCACGAGCCGGGACATTCATTGCGGCCCGATCCGCCTCCGGCAAAACTCTTGACTGCTCCTCCATCGGTGTGGCGCACCAGACGAACTCCACGAACCACTGAGGGCGTATCCCACTCATTCCCTCGCAGTACTCGTCCCTCACTTGGCTCGGAGGGATAAAGTGACCTCGCGGCCAAGGTCGTCCGAGAAGGTCGGTGGGACGACCCCGCCAGAGTCTGTCCAGGGATACACCGATCTTTGTCGACCAGCCCCCCTTGGTGCCGGGATCTTCGATCACAATCCCTTCTTTTCTCCTTTGGAGGGGGGGTTCCACTGCCTCAGGCACCCCAATCAGCGGGAAGTTTGCCGGCCCGGATATCTGCTCTCCGAGCCTCCTCTGCATCTGCGGGCTGGTCTGCAGTCGCCCGAGTCCGACGCGCGGACGTGTTCCTCACGCTACGAAGACGTGCACGCAAATCCAAGCCACGCCCTACAAAAAGTGACCACCGTTAAAAGATCAAAAGAACACGAAGAACATTTCAAGAGAAAGAGAGTGTAAAATACTAAGTACATTTACCTCGGACGGCAGCCGCACTCGGACGGCAGCCGCACTCGGACGGCTCCGGAGTCCGCATTTGCCAGCCGAGCAAGGCACGATCCGCCAGGGGGATCGGCCGCTACGGGAGATGGCCCGGCTCGCCGTTGTCCGGCCGATCGCTCCCGAAGGTGGGGTTGTACTTCTTCAGTCCCCGGAGGACTCTATTGAGGCTCTCTTCTAGCCTCTTCCTCCTGCTCTGCCGCCTCGTCCCGAGCCGGCCCCTCGGCCTCGAGGCCGGCGGGCAGAGTAGGCCTCAAGCTGGCTGCGGCTAAGTTGGCCTCAGTGGCCAACCTATCAATCCGCCTATCCTTGATGCCCCCTGGCCTGGATGTTCTCCGACTTCGGATAAAGGTGGCGATAGAGGCCCTTTTGATGCTCGGTTCTCTATAAAGGTAAAAAAGACGAAAAAAAAAGCAAAGCAAAGTCAATCACATAAAAGGAAACAATAACAACAAAAGCGAGAGAAAGGAGAAAAGATAGAGTTATCAGTAACCAAAAAACGAAATTTGAAGGAGGATGAAGGACAGTTTCCCTTGCTCCATCCTCCACGCGAGCTTGCCACTCGCCGCTCACCCAGAGCCACTTGTTTTTCCACTCTTTCAAAGATGAAGGGAGACCTTCCACTAGGCCGTCCGGATACCCCGGGCGGGTCTGTACGTAATCCCACCCGGACTACTGACCCCGGGATGAAGGAGTCGCTCGCCAGATAAAGAGTTCGTTCATCTCTTTGAACTTGGGGCGAGGGTATTTCTCTAAGTAGAACATCACCAAGAGGCCGATGATCCTACCCCAAGAAATAGGGTGCACTTGGGTCGGATGCATACCTCATTTGCAAAACCACCACGTGAGGAAAACCGGCAGTGGAAATCGCAACCCATATAGGAGGCTGGCAACATGTATGGCCAAGCAACCCGCTGGTGGGTACTGAGGAACCTCTGTGCCATCCGGTACCCAAAAATTGATGCCACTCGGAATACGGTACCTCTGTTGGAGCTCTCCCATCTCCCGGATCATCAGCATGCTAGGGATGTCGTTTATATCACACGGCGTCCACCGAGGCTCTACACGAAGGCGAGGATCTCCTCCTCGCCGGCCATTGCCATTACGATGGCCCATGGGCACTTGAGGCCTCTCCGGCCTCGAATCTCCGGAGGGTTCGTCTACCTACTCCACGTTATCACGCTCAGGCTCCGATGGATTCATATCCTCTTCTTCCTACTGATACTGCCGAAGATCAGCACTCGGGGATCTTTCGTTTGAATTCTCTCGTGCCAGTCCGGGCTGATACACCGTGCCTTCTCAAAAAACAGTCACTGGCGTAAAATAGTGTGCGTCCGCTCTAAAGATGTTCCGCCTCGAGGAGAAGAATCCGGAGAAGATATCTGAATGATGCTCGGACTATAAGGCGGAGATGGTCGTGTTGGGGAGAAATAAACAGAAGGTTCAGAGGGGGGATCCTCGATTTCAACCTCTACGCTATAGCTATGGCTTCTACTATCCTCGAAAGAAGACATTTTATAGGTAAAAGGAGAGTATTTCGAAAAAATACCTAAGTTTAAAGTCTCGAACTTTGGAAGCCGACCGAAATTTCGCTTTCGGTCTTAGTCGGTCTAGCTCAAAGGATAATGGATGCGAAAGTGAATAATGGAGGGAAAAGGAGGTATTTATAGATGGAGTTCCCTCGATAAAGCGAAACGTTTATTCGAAAAAGACGCCTTTTCAACCTCAAAAGCCGTCGAAAATGTCGAAAAACGTCACGCCCCCACGCCCACTAACAGAACTGACGTGCCTTTTCAATTCCTGCGCAAGATTGGTCCAACCACAAGAGGCCATGTGTCTGTCATTATGGCACCACAATTAATGCGCCGCTACAGGCATTAACCACTACGCGACAGATGTCGGGAATGAACAAACCTTTGAAAATTCCGTTTCCCATTAAATGTTTATCATTAGCATTGAAGTTTAACTCCGACTTGTAAATTCTTCTCTCGGAATTAAACTTGGGGCCTTTGATGACGCCCGAGCCGAGCCGGGAAGAAATTAATCCACGCAATAAGCCCATCACACATCCGAGTGGGGGTCCGCAGTGACGTCGATAACGGTGCTCGGTGACACGTCATGAATTAGGCTCGCCCACTACCGAGCCCAACCACGCATGGCCGCGAGCAAACCCCCGACCCCCGAGCCCAAATTTCGGCGGGAAACGCATGCGCGACAGATTCATAAAAATAACCATTTGCCCATGCTTGCCCATGCTTAGTGCTTTATTGGTATCAGAAATCGCCACGTGTTTAAAAATTATTAAGAGGAGTTTCAAGTGGCAAGACTTGGGCCGACATGCACGATTAGAAGGGGACATGTGTTCTTTTCCATTTATTTTACTGATTAGTGACTAATTAGTACAAAGATGACTGTTGAGAAATCACTTACGAAAGGGGTATAAAAGGCCTCAATTAAGGAAAAAGGAGGAGGGAGGAAAAAACATAGAAAAAGCACCAGAAAGCGTGTTATTATAAGTAAGACCGACCCCGATAGTTCGGCTCGGCATTGTATCACAAAAGGCAGAATTAGTCATAAATAAACACATGTTACGCACGCTTGTATTTCCACGTGTTAAATTTATTACATATTTTGCTTGTTCACCAAAAACGCACGTCAACAGATAAGATATCTGATACCTAATAAAAGAGATTTGCTTAATAAGCTATGTGGAGATAAAATCTTTTCAAAATTTGATATGAAATCTCGATTTTGGCAAATTCAGATAAAAGAAGAAGATAGGTATAAAACTACCTTTACCGTTACATTTGGACATTACGAATGGAATATTATGCCATTTGGACTTAAAAATGCTCCATCTGTATTTCAACATATTATGAATGATATTTTTAATCCTTATATGGATTTTACAATTGTTTATATTAATGATGTTCTATTATTTTCAAAAAATTTAGAACAAAATTTTAAACATATTAATACATTTATAAATGTTGTTAAAAAAGCAGGACTTGTTGTATCTGCATATTAATACATTTATAAATGTTGTTAAAAAAGCAGGACTTGTAGTATCTGCTAGAAAAGTATTACTATGTCAAACAAAAATAAAATTTTTGGGACATGACATAGAAAATGGATTAATACATCCTATAGAAAGAGCAATAAAATTTGCAGATAAATTTCCTGATGAAATTACTGATAAAAATCAGTTACAAAGATTTTTAGGAAGTCTTAATTATGTTAAAGACTTTTATAGAGATTTATCTTTTGATTGTAAGCTTTTATTTCAAAGGCTTAAAAATAATCCGTCAAAATGGACAACAAGTCATACAGATGATGTAAAACGCATCAAAGAAAGAGTAAAAACTCTTCCATGTCTTTCTCTTGCTAATCCGCATATATTAAAAATAGTTGAAACAGATGCCTCTGAAATTGGTTACGGAGGAATATTAAAACAAAAGGAACAAGATTCTAAAGAGATTCTTGTTAGATATACATCTGGTTTATGGAATCAGACTCAGAAAAATTATTCTACAATTAAAAAAGAAATATTATCAATAGTTCTTTGTATCACTAAATTTGAAAGTGATTTACTAAATAAGAAATTCTTATTAAGAATTGATTGCAAATCTGCAAAATATGTTTTAACCAAAGATGTAAAAAAATATGGCATCTAAACAAATATTTGCTAGATGGCAGGCAATCCTGTCTTGTTTTGATTTTGATATTGAGCATATTGCTGGAAAATCTAATTCTTTACCAGATTTTCTAACACGAGAATTCTTGCAGGGAAAATCCTTGGAATACAATCCACAGGAGGAATCAGCCTCCAAAAGGCCAGCAAAACAAGATGAATAAAAATTCATCTGGCGCTTTATCTTCAGGTGCTAAAAGCACTAAAGATACTAAAGCTAGAGAAGAATCTTCTCAAATGAAGAATTTCGATCCTACAAAGGAATTCGAAAATGATGATAGTGCTTATGATATTCATATATATCAAAATGCTATTTTTTCAAATAGTCCTAATAAGACAATTGAGGAATTAAAATATCTTTATGTTATTTCTGGATATATAAAATATTGTCTAGTGGAAGAAAGTATACAAAATCTTTCTCCATCACAAGTTGCTCAATCATATTTGATAAAAGATCTTCCTACCTTATTTGGGAAAAAGACTGAGAATACTTGAGGCAATTCTAACCGAAACTTAGGATCGTGGAAATATCTCACATGAAAAGGAACTCATGAATATAGTTTTTCTAAAATGATTATTAAAAACATCATTCCACCTACAAGTTGGGGATTACAATTGCTTCAACCCAGGCAATTGAATACTTTTAAATCTTTACCAAATCTTTATAATTACGACGATTATATTCGTGCGTGGGAATTTACTCTTCTTTATGATAATCCTCAAAGGAAACACACTTGGTGGATAAAATTTTCACTTGTTGAGCCAACTCAATATATTCCTATTTGGTTTAAAACTTTTTTCTTCTCGTGGGGCATGTCGACAGATATTTTGCCTAGAAATGTAAAACAGATATTACTTCTTTTCCAACAAACTAATGATCAATTTGATTCTGCTACCTCTTTATTGCAATTCACAATACAGTATCAATTCCCATGGATCATAAAATGGGAATATGCTCTCAAAAAGAGAGATTTGATAAAAAAAAGTGACATTAAATTAAATGTCACGTTCTTAGGAAGAAATATTTTAATAAAATGGTGGACCAAAGAAGATTTTTTTGGTGAAGGCTCAGCTTATAGCTTAAAAGGAATTAGATCTCTAAAACCGACTCATGAAACAATGAGAAATATGAATTAGATCTCATGAGAGAGAGATTGCTAAAACTTCGATGCAGAAAATGAAGAGGCTTATGAGCCTTTTATAGCCAATCCGCCGGTTTCATGAGATCTAATTCATATTTCTCATTGTTTCATGAGCCGGTTTTAGAGATATAATTCCTTTTAAGCTATAAGCTGAGCCTTCACCAAAAAAATTTTCTTTGGTTCACCATTTTATTAAAATATTTCTTCCTAAGAACGTGACATTTAATTTAATGTCACTTTTTTTTTATCAAATCTCTCTTTTTGAGAGCATATTCCCATTTTATGATCCATGGGAATTGATACTGTATTGTGAATTGCAATAGAGAGGTAGCAGAATCGAATTGATCATTAGTTTGTTGGAAAAGAAGTAAAATCTGTTTTACATTTCTAGGCAAAATATCTGTCGACATGCCCCACGAGAACAAAAAAGTTTTAAACCAAATAGGAATATATTGAGTTGGCTCAACAAGTGAAAATTTTATCCACCAAGTGTGTTTCCTTTGAGGATTATCATAAAGAAGAGTAAATTCCCACGCACGAATATAATCGTCGTAATTATAAAGATTTGGTAAAGATTTAAAAGTATTCAATTGCCTGGGTTGAAGCAATTGTAATCCCCAACTTGTAGGTGGAATGATGTTTTTAATAATCATTTTAGAAAAACTATATTCATGAGTTCCTCGGTTCATGTGAGATATTTCCACAGATCCGGTTTCAGTTAGAATTGCCTCGAAGTATTCTCGAGTTTTTTTCCCAAATAAGGTAGGAAGATCTTTTATCAAATATGATTGAGCAACTTGTGATGGAGAAAGATTTTGTATACTTTCTTCCACTAGACAATATTTTATATATCCAGAAATAACATAAGGATATTTTAATTCCTCAATTGTCTTATTAGGACTATTTGGAAAAATAGCATTTTGATATATTTGAATATCATAAGCACTATCATCATTTTTGAATTCCTTTGTAGGATTGAAATTCTTCATTTGAGAAGATTCTTCTGTAGCTTTAGTATCTTTAGTGCTTTTAGCACCTGAAGATGAAGCGCCAGATGAATTTTTATTCATCTTGTTTTGCTGGCTTTTTGGAGGCTGATTCCTCCTGTGGATTGTATTCCAAGGATTTTCCCTGCAAGAATTCTCGTGTTAGAAAATATGGTAAAGAATTAGATTTTCCAGCAATATGCTCAATATCAAAATCAAAACAAGACAGGATTGCCTGCCATCTAGCAAATATTTGTTTAGATGCCATATATTTAACATCTTTGATTAAAACATATTTTGCAGATTTGCAATCAATTCTTAATAAGAATTTCTTATTTAGTAAATCACTTTTAAATTTAGTGATACAAAGAACTATTGATAATATTTCTTTTTTAATTGTAGAATGATTTTTCTTAGTCTGATTCCATAAACGAGATGTATATCTAACAAGAATCTCTTTAGAATCTTGTTCCTTTTGTTTTAATATTCCTCCGTAACCAATTTCAGAGGCATCTGTTTCAACTATTTTTAATAGCTGCTGATTAACAAGAGAAAGGCATGGAAGAGTTTTTACTCTTTCTTTGATGCGTTTTACAGCATCTGTATGACTTGTTGTCCATTTTGACGGATTATTTTTAAGCCTTTGAAATAAAAGCTTACGATCAAAAGATAAATCTCTATAAAAGTCTTTAACATAATTAAGACTTCCTAAAAATCTTTGTAACTGATTTTTATCAGTAATTTCATCAGGAAATTTATCTGCAAATTTTATTGTTCTTTCTATAGGATGTATTAATCCATTTTCTATGTCATGTCCCAAAAATTTTATTTTTGTTTTACATAGTAATACTTTTCTAGCAGATACTACAAGTCCTGCTTTTTTAACAACATTTATAAATGTACTAATATGTTTAAAATGTTGTTCTAATTTTTTTGAAAATAATAGAACATCATCAATATAAACAATTGTAAAATTCGTATAAGGATTAAAAATATCATTCATAATATGTTGAAATTCAGATGGAGCATTTTTAAGTCCAAATGGCATAATATTTTATTCGTAGTGTCCAAATGGAACGGTAAAAGCAGTTTTATACCTATCTTCTTCTTCTATCTGAATTTGCCAAAATCGAGATTTCATATCAAATTTTGAAAAGATTTTAGCTTCACATAGCTTATTAAGCAAATCTCTTTTATTAGGTATCGGATATCTTATCCATCTTAACACTTTATTAAGTGGTTTGTAATTTATAACCAGTCTAGGAATTCCTCATTCAATTTCAACATTATTTTCAACATAAAATATTGGACAACTCCAAGGACTAGAACTTGGCCTAATTAAGCCTTTTTCAAGTAATTCTTGAATTTCTTTTTTGCAAAGATCCATATATCTTTGACTCACTGCAATAGGTCTTGCTTTTGTAGGAATATATTTTTCATTAAAATCTGGTTCATATGGTAAACTTACCATATGTTGTTTTCTATCCCAAAATGCATTGGGAGTATCAACACATATTTCTTTAAATATGATATCTTTGATTTTATTTATTTTCTCTTGTACCTTTTTAGATTCAAGAGTTTGTTGTAAAGTTTTAAAAGAAATTTCATCTTTAAGATGATGTAAAAACCTTTCTTTCTTTTGAATAATATTCAAAAGTGTATTTATGAAATGAGTTTTTGGTGGCATTGAAAACGGAAAATAGAGGTCATATTCCCCCGGCCTGGTAAAAATGCCAGTATCATCATTTTTTTGTATAGGAAATATTGTTTGAAAAAATGGAGTTCCTAATATTACAGATGTAGATAGGTTTTTAACCACAATAAAGGTTGTTGGTAAACAAATATCATTATTGCAGATTGCTGCATCTGATAATTTATAATTAACTATTAGAGGTTGCTTATTAGCAGCAGTAATTATTTGTGTGGTTTTAGAATAATACCTTGTAGGTATTAATCCTTCTGATATACAATTTATATCAAGACTTTGAATCTAATAAAGCACATTTTCCGAAATCCTCCTGTCCATATTCAACCTTAGATAAGCCCAGTCAAACACCCTCTAAAATTATATTCCCTGCTTATATCTAAAAGAGATGAAAACTCCTAATCAATTATCAAACTTAATCACCTAGGAGAAACTTTCACTAAGGATTTGATCTCCGAGAAGCATGCCAATGGCCTAATCCATCCTTCATTCCAAGTTCTTTAAGCCTTTCAAGTTCGCAATATCTCTTTACCAAGATCAGCCTATCTCTTTTTCTCATTTCAAGACATTTCAAGCCCAATCTCGCAAACCCGAGGGCCTCGTCAATGGGCCAATTGCTCACCGTTGGATCAAGTAAATCACCAAACGTCCCTTTCTCAATGGCTCGCTCCACATGATGCGTTAGGCCCATTGGAGGCCTAGCGGTAATAATTTGCAATAAAATTACCCCTAACGAATATATATCCGATTTTGTCCCTAATTTGCCGGTCTGCTAATACTCTGGATCTATGTAGCAAAATGTGCCTGCGGCCGATGTCATGTGATACTGAGTCACGATATCCGCGATCGAAGGTGGGACCAGTCGGGCCAGGCCGACGTCGCTTATCTTGCACGTGTAGTGATGGTCTAGTAGGATATTGGCCGGCTTTATGTCGCGGTGGACCAGGGGTTCGGGTTTGGATTGGTGTAGGAAAAGTAGGCCGGTTGCTATGTCGGCCGCGAGCTTGAAACGAATGCCCCATGGGATCGGAGGGGTGTTGCCCTTGCGAAATAGACGGTCTTCTAGGCTACCGTTGTCCATGAATTCGTAAACCAAGCATCCGTATTCGGGACATGCGCCCATTAGTAGGACCATGTTTGGATGTCTTATGCAGCTCAGGACTTCGACCTGCACTAATGCATATTGATCACGCTCATGGAGTGTTTACGAACACATAAAAAAGTGATTGTCAGCTTTTGGCTAGGAAAAAAAGAAGATGAAGTTGTTTTTAGTGTTTTCAAATGGCAACTTCTGTTTTTCATTTACCGTAATTGGAATCAATAAGCAGAGAAGTGAGTGGTGTTTTTTTTGGAGTGTTTGCAAACACTAAAAAAATGATTATCAGTTTTTAGCTAGAAAAAAAATTATTTTTTAGTGTTTGCAAATGTCATATTTATCTTCCGTTTCTGCTTTATTTAATCAGAATCTAGAAGTAGAGAGAATGATGCTTTAGATTTCTTATTTTGCTTAAATTTGACTTTTATACACATAAAAAACAGTTTTGCAGCTTATCCACCAAACATTCTCTTAACTAAATCAATTTAATTTCCAGCTTCTATTTGCAAACAATATTAATTTATGATTCTCAACTACTTGTCGCTTCCGCGGCTATAAATCACTTACTCTAAAAGCAGAAGTGTTTGTGAAACACTCCCTTAATTGGATTTATGATTCTGCTTCTGGTTTCATTTTATCATATGTAAAAGCAACTCTACAACTTATTCACCAAACACTCCCTTAATTCGATTTTCTATTCTAGTTCTGCTTTCATTATGAAATATGTAAACTATTTTTACAATTCATTCGCCAAACATTCTCTATTAACTTAATAATCTTTTAGCTTCTATATGCAAATGTGTCGGTTTTTGATTCTCAACTGCTTTTCGTTACTACTACAATATATCACTCTTTAAAGCATCATTCTCTCTGCTTTTAGATTAACACTCCTAAAAGACAACCATGTTACCTCTTGTTGGAATTGTTTTCTCCCCTGTGCAGCATCAGGTCTGAGTAGTTTAATAGCAACTGGAGTGTGATCAAGTTTGCCTTTAAAAACAGGCCCATAACCACCTTCCCCAATTTTCATGGAACTTGAAAAATTATTGGTTGCTGCTTGAATCTCTTCTATGGTGTATTTTCTGTAACGGACGTCCTTGTTCGACAAAACGTCCAACGCTCGATTCTTTTCTTCTGCTTCTCTTTTCGCTTTCATCTCCGCGTGCTTTCTTCTCCGTGTCTCTTTCTCTGCTATTTTCTGTGCTTTCTCTGCTGCTTCAATGGCTGCTCTGCATTTTTCTTTCTCCATCTCTACGAGCAAAAGGGCCGCCTCTTGGGCGAGCCGGGCCTGTTCGACTCTACTCAGTTCGTCCATTTTCAGTTGTTGAAGTTCATCGACCTAAGAGTTAAGCAACAAACTTAAAAATGTCACATTCTCTCCACCTTCTTTTGTAAATTAGGCAAAATTGCAAAATTCGTGATATAACTCTTGGGCGGTCGCAAAAAGGTCGTCATAATAGTATGTTTTGCAAAAAAGTCATATAACTATAGAAAATTCACGATTTTAGTCCTGCAAAATTGTCTTGTAAGTTGTAACTATATAAAAATCCCAATTTTTATACTAATTTCGTCATATTTCAATCACGTAAGCGGCACATGTAGTTCCAAATTTTCATGTGAGATTATGACCAAAATTAAGATTTTCTTATAGTTAGAGAACTATTTTGCAAATCGTGCATTTTATAGGATTAAAATTGAGATTTCTTTATAGTTACATGATTTTCTTTTGCAAAACGTGATTTTTACATGACTATTTTTTGTACTACTTTATACTCCGGTCAGAGGACTAACTTTACAAGTTTACATGTAAATTATTGTGTTAATTACAAAAAATACCCTTGAGATTCAGTCTAACTTACAAAATAAAAATCCAACTATCTTTCCAAATTACAAATACCTCATTGATATTTGTTATGATCAAGAGGGGTATTTTGTAAATTTGAAAGATAGATGGACTTTATTGTAATTATGCTAAACCTAAGGGGTAATTTTTGTAATTACCCTAAATTATACGCCTGCTTTTCCAATATCATAATTCATCAAATTTTACCCCGTGTTGGGCTGAAACAGCTTGTTTGCAAGCTGTGGTGTACATATTCATAGTCTGCTTCAACTCTAGCTTCAATCTCAGAGCTTCACTCTGCAATTTCCAGATAAATTCCAGTAAATTCTCTAATAAAACTATACAAAACTCAAAATTCAAGAACATTTTTTTTGCCTTACATGATACTTACTGAAGACAAGGAACTCCCCTCAAGATCATCACTTTCTGCAACATAATTGGGAGTGTCTGAAATTTCCACTTGTGTGATGTCCATTGATGAAAGGCTAAATCCAGGCTCCATTAAATCATTGTCAAGAAAATCATGGCTGGCTGAATTTCGAGGAGCTCTATTTGAAAACGTGGAATTATTATCACCCGAAGAATTTTTAAACCATCTATTGAGAATCTCATGATGATGATGAAGATCAGCAGTTTTCCTGCCCCCTTTCAAAGAATGTGGCCTGTGATCATGAATATTTTATAATGTTTTTGTTTTTGAAATTCATGGTTGGAGCCAAAAAAAACATGTAAATAAGCAACATGATGGTAGTGACAAAGGTTTCGTGATATGGTCAAAGTCTGTTATGTGGTAAAATAAAAGTTTGGGATAATTGCAAAAAGAACCCTGAGGATTGGGCTAATTACAAAGAAACTCTTTGTGGTTTGATTTGGTCTTACATTTCCTCCTTCATTAGCCAAAGACAGTTCAAAAACCCTCATGTCATCATTTACAAAAGGGATAATTACAATAAAAACCTAAGGGTCAGGCTAATTACCAAAAAAAAAAAAAAAAACAGAGATTTTCGAAAATTGTAAAAAAAACCCTATTGATTCCGGTTTACATTTTCTCCTTCACTAGTAAAAAAATATTTCAAAAACCTACAGTTACTTCTTAAATTTAAGACATAATCAAATCTGAGGTTTTTTTTTTTGTAATTTTGAAACGCCCATGGGTTTTTTGTAATTAGCCCAAACCTCAAGGGGTTTCTTTTGTAATTATCAAAAATTTCGGGCTCTTTTTTGTAATTAGTCCAAACCTCAGGGATTTTTTGTAATTATCCCTAAAAGTTTTTTCAAACTATAGTACAACAGAAAGGGAAATTATTTTCCTGAAACTGAAGTACAAGATAGAGGGACAACATTATTTTTCATGAAACCGAAGATATTAGTGGACAACCTGCTTCCATATTCTGGTTCAGAATGATTACTAAACTTGAAATGTGGCTGTGGGGATGGCAGCTTAGGAGGAGTTAAACCGGCTGCATGTCGTGCTGCTGGCCGTATTGATTGTTCTTTGCCTTTTGAAATTACATACACGGAACAAAAGTCCGGAGCAGCCTTGTTTATCATGGTTGGCACATCATGTGTCCAAAATTTCCTGCACAAACAAAATTCTTCACATCAGGATTTGGGATAATAACAAAAGTAAAAACTACCCACAAGGTTTGAGCTAATAACAAAAAAAAAAACCAGAGTTTTTTGAAAATAACAGAAAGCCCCTAGAGGTTTGGTTTTGTCTTATTACACACTCAAAACACTTCAAACATCTCCTTTACGTTTGAAAAAATATTATAGTTACCTCCTTATATTTGAGCCAGAATCAAAACTTTAGGTTTTTTTTTGTAAATTTGAAACTTTTCTGGTTCCTTTTTTGTAATTAACCCAAACATCAGGGTGTAGTTTTTGTAATTATCCCGTCGGATTTTAAGGCATCAAATAAGTTCATACCAAAAAAAAAAGGGAGAGAGAGAGTTGGGCACCTTGATAAGGCGTTTCTTGATGAGGCACCAAGAACAATATTGGTGACATAATTGTTGTTTATGTAGTCCAAAAGTGCAGTATGCACATCTGTGCCTTCTAGGACAACTTCCTGTACTAGTCTGCAACATCCTCAAAATCCAGATTGAAAAATACATGTGTTTAGTCAGTTACTTGGAAAGTTTGGTTATCAGATTTGGCAATAGAAAGACCAACATGTCAAAAGAAAGTACACATCGAAGGATAGTGGCGAAATATTATCGAAATAACAAGAAAACCCGGACAGTGCGCAGCCAAAGGATAGTGGCAACGTGTCACTGAAACAAAAAAGGAATTACTTACCCCTTTACGTGCACAATATGCACCAAAAGGTGAGAAGATATCCTCAATTAATCCACCATTTGGCTCAGCAGCACCACCATTCCAACCATCTGCAGTGTAATATAAACCATAAATCAAAGGGATAATTAGAGAAAAACCCATGAGGTTCGGGCTAATTACAAAAAAAAAAAAGCAGAGTTTTTAATGATTGTAGAAAACCCCTAAAATTTTGATTCCGTCTTTACATTTTCCTCTTCATAAGGAAAAAAAAATACATTTCGAAAATCCAAAATATAAAAACATTACAGTTACCCCAGTAAATTTAACAAAAATCAAACCTAAACTAAATAAGAAGAAATCACGGATTAATTAGACTCTCATGCACAGGAGGATAAAACGAAGATGAAAAGAAGCAATAATAAAACGATGAAACGAGGAAGGGTACCTACGTCGAGTCCTGACATGGATCAATATAAGAGTCCGGTCGGAAACAAGCAAGTTTTCGATCGCCCATCTAACGGCCAAGGTGCTATGTTTGTCCTTGTCAATAGCCACAACAATGGGCTTGTTGTCATGTAATGGCATTTTCACAATAATGAAAAATCAATGTCTCATAGGAATTGGTGGTGCAATGAGGTTAATGCACACTACCGTAGCTGCATTTCCACCACCATTGCCACCGTGAGGTACCACCAATTCCTTTTGACAGATAATTTTCTAATGAAAAAAATGGAAGAAAAATAAGGGAGACGGAGATACTCCTCTCTCTCGCTATATCTACATCATGTTATGTAAAATAACGAACCTTTGACTACCTGAAAATATACTATTTTTATCACACTCTCTCGTCCATCCATTTCCTTTTGTTTTTGTTTGGGTTTTTCGAATATAATTTCTTTTCAGCCAAAATAAAAAATTGTAACCATTAATTATAACTAACTCCATTGTTTCATTAATGATATTTACAGTTTCCCTTAAAAAAAAGAGTTATACTCTTGTGGTCAAGATGTGCGGGGCCGAGTTTATGAGGCTTATTGAACCAACCTGTTAGACTCTTGTGGATAAAAGTTATAAGTTTGTTCAGAGCTCAAGGTATTTGTTGGGCCGACCCGTTGGGTTTTCACGATAAAATTGTATTCGTATCCCAACCTCATAAGCTTGGATAGTTTGGAATGTCATAAAACCTTAATTCTAGTCGGACTTTCAGGAGGATAAAGGTTGACTCAACAATTATGTTGCAAAACCCTATATTCTCTAACACGGATTATTTCCAGGAAACTCTAATCTAATAACAACCTATAAATAGTCCATCAATTGGTATGTTCAACTTAGACGACTTTCAATATTCACTACATTACACTATTTTCATATATTCTCTTCTCCATTGGTCCTGACTTGAGCGTTGCCAGAAAAACCCTCTGGCCCCTTTTTTCACGGTTGTGTTTTGCTGACCTTGGGACAATTCAAGCATCGGAGCTCAGTCGTATTGGGTGTGCGAAATCTTCGACCAACCAAAATCACATATATATACATATATATTAATATAATAGGAATAATAGCCAATAGGGAGAGGACACATGTACTCATATGAGATCGAACCTCCGGTCAATCGTTAATCATTATAATAGCACAAATTTCTAACACTGAAACACAAGTTGATCCCGATCGAATCAAACACATTGATAATTATTTATTTTGATATTTCATTTACCTCAAACTAAATTAGAAAGACATCACTATACAGGTTTGGAATCCAGCTTAATTCCTCTCCCAAAATGGGTGTTTATATACTCTAAAAAAAATGGGTGTTTATACAAAAAAAAAAGGTTAATTGATGTCCAAACTCAATTGGTTAAATTAATAAATCGAAGCAAATCAAGAAGAAAAAAGAAACAAGAGAGTATCAAGGGGTACCGTGCTATTTTGATCTCTGGAGCCGAATTATACATGTTCCCTAACCGCCGTCGTTTCGAACCAAAATTTGTCACTTTAAACCTCCCCTAATTGAACCCTAATACAAGCTGGGCTTTATCATTCAACCATAAAATTCACCACAACATTAAATCTCGACTATCGTCGACGATATTTAACATAGTAATTCAACTGAGTGTTAAATTAAAATGTCGACGGTCTATGTATTGGAGCCGCCGACGAAGGGGAAGGTCATAGTGACGACGTCGTACGGTCCACTGGACATCGAGCTGTGGCCGAAGGAAGCGCCGAAGGCCGTCCGCAACTTCGTGCAGCTGTGCCTCGAAGGCTACTACAACGACACCGTCTTCCACCGCGTCATTAAATCGTTTCTCGTTCAAGGAGGTGATCCCACCGGTACTGGAGAAGGTACAATCATTTCGTAATTTTTATGTGATTTCAAACCCTAACCTTAGCACTGTACTTCCATGTGCATGAACCGCTTCCACTTGTGTGCATTTCTGAATTGGAATTTTTATTTAATGGAAAGTCGCAGAAATCAGATTCTTGGCTTGATCTTTTTGAATTAGCAACTTATTTCTGTGGCCTTAAATGACTTCGTGTGAAAATGCCTGGTTTTCTGTGTTGCTATTGGATAAGTAAATTATTTTCTCCTGAAAGTTCATTAATTGATGCTAATTCACTATTGCCGCACTTCTTATTGTTATATTTGATAAAGTTCCTTTGATAAAAACCCTACGTGATAGTCATGATTTTTAAGAATAATTCATTTTTGGATTGATTTATGATCCATTGCATGATTTTGTTGCCTTACATTTTTCATTGAAAAGCTTATTTATTGTATATGTACAGGCGGTGAGAGTATATATGGCGGTGCTTTTCCTGATGAATTTCATTCTCGTCTAAGATTTAAGCACAGAGGTTTGGTTGCGTGTGCCGGTGCTAGCACGCCTAATTCGAATGGAAGCCAGTTCTTTATAACCTTGGATCGTTGTGACTGGCTTGACAAGAAGCATACAATATTTGGAAAAGTAATATGTCCTAATATATTTGGGTTTACCTCTGCATTCCGTTACTTGCTGTCTTGGTGTTGACTGTACACCTTATTTTTTATTTTTATTTTTTGTTTCACAGGTAACTGGAGATTCGATATTTAATCTCCTACAATTAGGTGAAGTAGAGACCGGTAAAGACGATAGGCCACTGGAACCGCTTCCTAAAATACTTTCAGTTGAGGTATCAGTTTTCTTCAAGAGTCTTGTATTTGTGAGAACTTACGACTGTTTGTTCTCCAGTTGTATTTTCTGGAGCATTTTATTTACTTTATTCTTGTGGCTCAGCCATTTTGTAAAAGTTGCTTCCTCAGGGGCCTCAAGTGAAACTTATCTGTCATGTGCATATCCTAGAGTTAGTAGGTTTTATCTTGTGGAGTGTATTTAATGAGATGCTCACTTAGTGTTGATTGGGCTTACTTCCAGAAAAGAGAAAATCTTTTATTTCATTATGCAACCGTGCACCTTGAAATTTTGTTGCATAATATTTTTCTTATACTGCCATCTAGGTGTTGTGGAATCCATTTGATGACATTGTCCCCAGGGTAATCCCTGCTAAGTCCTTACCATCTTCTGAAAAGAAAGAAACAAAGCAGAAGGTCACCAAGTAGGTTCCTTGTCCAATCATTTTGATATGGAACAAAGTAATGCTCTCGGTGATTACTTTTATCTCTTTTAATTACAATAAGATAATGATTTCTTTTGATTTGATGTACAGAAAGTTGAACTTGCTTTCATTTGGAGAAGAAGCTGAAGAAGAGGAGAAAGAGCTTTCAGCTGCCAATACTAGAATTAGAAGTAGTCACGATGTTTTGAATGATCCCCGCCTCCTGAAGGAAGGCCCTGAAAATGATTTGGTAATGTTGTGCAATTGTTGGTAGATTATTGTTAAGTGCTACTTCTCCACTTGGCTTCTAGCTGATGATTAGTGCCTGAGTTTGAAAAATGAGGACATAAGACGAGGAAAGTGAACGTAGAAGATGCACCAACATAAATTGACTTGATTCATTGAAAACATTGTCATAAATAGCAAAGTGTCCATCTATAATGTGCATTAACTCTTAGATCGCAGCCATTATGTTTTTCTCTCACCTCTAACTGATGCGTCGCTTTGTTACAAAAACAAAGTTTGTGCTTTTGAGTTCGCACTACTTTTACTGATTCATAATTATTAATTTGGTTATCTACATGCTGCTTCTTGGGCTAGGATGTTGGAAATTTTATGTTTTTGGGGCAAATTCTGGATAAAACAATTCAAGTCCAAGAAGATTTAGTTGATTACAAGGTTGGTCAATTTCAGCAAGCATATCTGATGCAACTTACTTGTGCAGAACTCATCTGAAGGCCAAAAAACAAAGGATGCACAGTTACTTGTGAGAGAAGCTCTAAGTTCAAAGAAAGAGCAAAGAAAGGAATTCAGAGCTGGATTTTCTGAATCTCTTGATAATAGTGATGAAGATGAGGCTGGCTTCGATGCTAGAATGCGCCAGCAGATACTAAGAAGAAGGAAGGAGCTTGGGGACCTGCCAACTAAGAAAGAGTTGCCTGATGGTGAGCTGTTAGTTTGTCGCATTTGATAAAATCTATTTCTTTCATGGCATAATGTGAGATGCTTCATAGTCCACTAAAATTTTCTTCGAAGGCCGAGGGAAAGGTGTTGCTGCTCTGAGTGCAGTTCTCTTCTATTTTGTTCTCCAAGAACAGCATCAATCACAAATCCCCCACCCCCCCCACACGCACAATAAATAAATAAATTATATACAGTTTTCACCTCTCATATCCTGCACTTCCCAGTTTTAATAACAAATACGAAAAGGAAAGTAAAGTGTGTTCACCATGGGACTCCTTTAATTTTTGTCTAATGTTTGATTGCAATGTGCCACAAGTTATTTACCTCTCGTCCCTTTTGCATGTAGTAATTTCTTACGGCCTATATTTCTATTCCGAACATTCCACAAGTGATTGTGAAAGGTGCGATCTTTATATCATTATGCTTGTGCCAATGAATCTTATCTTAGAGTGCACATGCAGTATATTTTCACTAATCATTGGTTGAGAGAAATCATCAATTTATTATATCTCTGATGCGCGAGTCAAAATTAATGATCTGAATGTAGAGAGAGAATTTCTGAAAAGAAAGATTATAAGAACAAAAAGATTCTCATAATTAACAGCTATTATGAAATACATTGTTAGATTACACAATCTGTGTAATTGTAGGTTCAGCATATAGTTCTCTGTGGTCTTTCATGATTTTACCATGTGTCTGCTGAGCAGATCGCTAAAGTTTGTGGTGGTGGTGTCATTTATTGGTGAGAAGACTTGTACTTTTTTTGGCTCAAGAGCTTTTGAAAATTGTTAAAAGGAACGTATCTGTCACTTGCTTCTCAGAAGTGTGTTATTTATTCTTTTCTTTATTCAATATTTTCTTCTCCATTATTGGACATGTATTTTCCGAATCATCTAAATTCAGCTTTTGCATGGGCAGAGCATGTAGGTTCACGGAACCAATCAGCATCTCCACCAAGGTATGATATTTGCTTGACATTTTCCACAATCTTCATGCTCATCCCATTAAGAACAGTGTATATTTTGCATTTTTAGATTGATTCCACAGAAGTTTACATTTAAAATGTTAGATAGCATTATTTGATGTGTATGTGGCTATGTAACTTACTAACCCTGGCCCTTATTCTTGAAATTTTTGGCATGATGTTTTGATGACAATGTTGATGAAGAGGGCTAATTAGGTCTTACTATCAGCACTCTGTGTTTTCCTTTTTCTTGCCTTGTCTTCAGTAATCTCTGTCAATTCCACATAAATGTTATTTAAGCTCATTTTGACGTCTGTCCCAGCATGAACCTGCTCACTTTAGTGGCATGTGGATTTATTATTAGTCAATTTTCTCTTTCGTGTGATTGCTTGAAGAATGCCTTAAGAGCTTCAATCTTTTTCTTGATTTTGCACGTACCAGGTCCAATGTTGACAACCGTGGTGAAAGGCCAAAAGTGGATAAATTGTCGATGAAGAAAAAAGGAATAGGCTCCGAAGCAAGGGCTGCACGCATGGCTAATGCAGACACAGATTTACAGTTGCTTGGAGAAGCAGAAAGAGAAAGACAGCTAAAGAAGCAGAAGAAACGCAGGCGTCAAGGACATGAAGATGATGTATGCTTTAAGTTTCTATTTGTTTTTGACATTTTTTGTTTTATTCTTCTAAATCTTGTTCACCTTCTATGCTGTATATGGTTCCTCTACATCGGCTGGATGCTTCTGTATTACCATTTGATAACAAAGCTTACTTGGCAAAAGGAGTCCACAGTTTGTGACAGAAAAGGGAACAATTACTTCCTCTTGAAATATTCCAATTTACTCTGCAGTATTATAAATGTGCTAGATGTGAAAAGCTAACCTATTTCTTGAGTAAGTGAACTTAATGATATTGATTTTCATTTCCTGACTGTGAAGAATGGGGAAATGCCTCTCTCAGTAGAATCTGATGCGAGATACATGGTTGACTAGAAGGCAGGCAACTACTTGGAGGAAGAAACTGATTTGTGCCCAACTTTCTTATTCATGTTTCATCTCATTCAAGATTTATTTGAAGTTAAATTTCCGTTAATATCCAATATTTTTGAATTAATATATTAAGGGTGTCGAAACAACAGTTGTTTAAAACATATGCAGTTGGATTCTGTAATAAGGTGGATTTGAGAATTAAATAATTGCTCTCTGCAATATGGCAGAGCAGTGATGCAAATAAAGAGCAGAGGCATTTTAAATATTGCGTCTGATTTGTACTGCCTAGGAAGTTGCAACTTTTATGTCATCCTATTTTTGCTAGTTTGTTTATTTCTATAGCTTGGTAAATGTTCTTACCTGTGTAAATTGTAATCATGTGAATTCTAGGTTCTAGCAAAACTTGAGAAGTTTAAGTCAGCCTTTTCAACCAAATCGAAAGGATCAAATGATGAACATGCTGGTGACAAGGATGATGATATGTCAGATTGGATGGGAGTTGAGCTAAAGTTTGCTCGTGAACCTGGCAAGGTAGTCTTATGCTCACTGCATGTAGAAGTAGTTGTGAGCGTTTGCTTTCTGACAACAGATTTTCCTGTAAACATTATTGCATGAGTTTTGTAACTCACGATGAAATATCACTTCTTTTATCTATTTTTAATGTTTGCTATCATACTTCGAAAGTTTTATTCTTTTTGCTTTTTTTTAACCCAAAATCTTTTTGCTTCTTTTCTTTTTTTAACCCAAAATGAACATGAAGTTTACATCATTCTGCAGAATAATATGTCTCGCAGTGACGATCCAAATGACTATGTAGTACATGACCCTCTTCTGGAAAAAGGAAAAGAGAAATTCAACCGAATGCAGGCCAAGGAAAAGCGAAGACAACGAGAATGGGCTGGGAAATCGCTTACTTAAACTAATTGCTGAAAGCTGTGAAGGAATTCATCATCCTTTAATTAGCTATATATTGTAAATTTGTGCTAATGATTTTATATTTTTGTCAGATAGTTGCTAATGCAATTTCACTGCCTCAATGCTTCCTCCAATTAGGTCTATGTAAACAGCACCAGCCCAGAAGGTGAGTTTTTAGTATGTTCAACACATCATAGAATGGATGGTTGTAATTTAACTGTTCTTTGAATCTATTGATGGGTATGAGATGGTGGTGCTGTTGAAAAATATGGTCCGTCCAGTGTGCATATTTATCGCATCATGGATTTGTATTCTTTATGATCTCCGCACATATGTGAAGTTAATCTACCATCCCTACATGTGTGTGTGTGTGTTTTGTGACTACCAGAGTTTTTTTTTTCTTTTACTTTGTTTTTTTCAAGATGATTACTATTTACACCAAAAACTCAAGATTTCACATTAATCAGGAAAATGTTATAGCAGTGAATTTATAGTCCAAAATTAACATGACCGTGTGTGTAATGATGAATTGTTTAGCCATGTTGGGATAAGGCTTGGAGGTATGTTATATAAATGGATATAGACATGATTTTTGTAAATCTTAATGTCATTTCCATTTATATAAAATTGAGATTTTGCACATTTGTATAATTTTTTCTATCTTAAAAACTCATCACATTTTGTTTTTAAAACAGTATCGCATAATTGGAATGAATTAAAGAAGAAGCCGAATCTGGATCTAGAAGTAGACAGAAAAGCACATGGTTTTGTTTGACTAATTGATGTCTGTCGAATGAATCTGTTCGAGTTTCCCTATGTAAGAAAGAAAATTGATATAGTTGTAATAACTGTTACCGCGTATGAGCCAGTTTGAGGGGCATTTTTAAAAATTGTGTTTTTGAAACCTAATTATTTTTCTCTTCTATTCTGTCTACACAATTTGAAGAAATTCCTATTGTGGACTCATGGATATTGGATAGGGATGGCAATGGTCCGGCGTTATGGTCCATGGAATTGACTTTTAAATTTTTTTGGGGTATTGGATATTGGTTTGTTTAAGATGTCAGAAACTCTCCTTATGCAGCAAAGTCGGTTGAAAACAAGTCTGTGGTCCAAACAAGGCCTTTCCCATGCAAAACCAAAGTTCAAAGTGTGAGCTCAAATCTAATCATTTTAATTGTATACCGCGTTACTTGCAATATTTGATAACCAAAGAAAATTTGTTCAACTCAAATCAGCTACCCAAGTTTGCGGAAGACATATATTTATAATAGCATGGAAAATAATGGATAAATTAGTATAAGATGAAATTCTTGCTTAATTTCAACCCTAATCAGATCATATAACCAACTTTGTATAAGATTTTGCTGCCTGAGTTGTAAAATTGGTCCTGTAACTATTGGGTACTAGCAATTTTGGTTATGTAAGTATTTTATAGAGCAACTTTGATCCGTAAGATTTCGATTATGTGCTATTTTGATTTCATAAGTTCTAATGTGTGCAAGTTTGGTCTTACAAGATTGAATGGTGTGATTTTGTCTCCAACTAGAGGTATCAATATTTCAATTGTTCTCACAATACTGTTGTCCTTTAGCCAAAATACGCAAGATACATATGACCGCTAATAGTTACAACTTACACGACTAAAATTGCTATTTTGAATAAATGATACAATTGTCAAGGACAAAAGTTATATATGAAATTACAATACTAAAATTCTCTACTCTCAAGAGTTACAGGACTAAAACTGCAATTAAGTGGTTTTTGCCAGAGTTACCGTGTTTTTTTTTTAAATAAAAAAGAAGAAGAAAAGAACGAACTTTAAAGAAATATATAGCTGAGGTTTTCTGTTGGATTCCGCTTTTGTTGACTACTCAGTTGCTTACTACCGCCCTTTGCTTTCCTACTGTCTATTGCAGATTACAGATTACAAATTAAAGTTCAAAGTTAGATCCCATTTCAAAAATATTTTTTTTTATATTTTGTACTCCTTTTTTTGTGAAAAAATATGTAGTATGTTAAATTTTATTATAAATTTGATAGGTTACAAAATAAAAATGTATTTTATATGTGAAATATTAACAAAAGTTAAAAGATGATATTGATAGGTACACATTAACAGACGTGAAATTTTGGAAATGAAAATCCTTTCAAAAACGATTTTGTATAGTATGGTCTTGTGAGATCACTCCAAACACAGCCGCAGCATGCAAACAATATTGTCTCCAATTCAAAATTTTCAACTCGATAAAAAGCAGTCATGTTTTTATCTTGATTGTACAAAATAAATCAAACCATTAATAAGAATGGTCCACATTTTTTTAAGGCTATTATTTTCCTTTTTAAAAAATAAGAAAGTTGACTAAGAGGCACACTTTAGATAATCTAGTATCAGATTCTTGGTAACAACATAATTAAATATTCAATAAATTGGGAAAATTTCGAGTCTGTAATATTTAATGGTGGCAGATTTTCTGTAATCTGTTTGTTTGCAATGTGTTGTTGAAATTACAATGATTTTTGTCGTCCTTGTCAGTGGAGTTAACACGATTTTATGGATTTTCCCAATAGTAATTTCCAAAAATCTTCCCATATCTTATTATTTAATAATCAATAATTACTGTTACTAAGAAATCATTGAGTCACTTTGTTTATTCTTAATAATAATAATAATCAAGATTTATTTTATCTAGCTTAATTAAGCATGATTGAGGGAGAAATAGAAGAAATCTTTGGAAATGGAACTCAATTATATGATGAATCCCATATTATTTAATTGCGTTATATTTTGGTGATAAAACAAATAATTGTTTTAGGCATTTTTAGAAAATAATAATAATATGGTATGTGAAAATAAGCTCCATTGAATTGGGATGTACATAAAAAATGATATATTAGAATTTAGAATGACCAGACTAGGTATGACAAAAGAAGAACAAAGGTAGTTTCATTTTCTAAAGTACAATAAATGATACATTGTGTAGATATTTTTCTAAGATTTTTATTCCAAAACATGATTTTCTTTCTTTTTTCGATGTATTTGGATGTGAGTTTTTTCTTAAGAAAATTTCAAAATATTCCTTTTACTTTCCAAAAAGATATCCAAATCCAAATTAGTATTTTAAAAACTGGACTCTGGTGTTGGTCAACAATTTAATCAATCGGAATTATTCAACTAGCAGTCCAATCTATTTAATGAAAATTAATAGAGGAAAATATATTTTAACTCAAAAATTATGCGTGTTTTCAGGCTTCACCTATTACTTTTTTTTTGGTTCTACTTTACCCCTCGACGACACGATTTTTTTATAACATACCATCATTAACAGTGGAATATTCGGGAATATTACATCAAGTGTCACACATATGAGGACATAAAACTTGAGGCAAAAACAATTATGACCTCGTGTGTGTGATACGTGATGGAAAAGTTTCAATATTCCACCTGAGAGATACTTTAAAATGGTACGATAGAAAAATATTGTAGTTAATGATGTAAAATAGAACAAATGAGTAGAGTTGAAAAGCGCGCATAGTTTGTGAGAAATATCATTTTCTAAAATTAATAATTAATAAAATAAGATTACCCTTTTTTCATATCAAATATATTGCCACATAAACACAATATATTCTGATTTCATTATGTCATAATGATATCATTCATTTTATTTCTTCTTTACTTGATCTCTTTTAAATGACATTTCAGATTCTTTCTACAAATTTTATTTATTGTTGTTTGCTACCCCAAGAAAAAGGGAAAAAAAGAAAGAGATATAATATTGTATAAATCATTTAAAACTAGAACACCCAAGGCCAAAAATGTATTTTGAAATTTTTTACTATCAAATAAAACTAAGTTAATTGTAATTAATGCAAATATATAATTATACAACTTTGTTATTCAGATGATTTAATAGTCTTGTCTATTATTGGATAACAGAAATATTATTGATTGGGTATCAAATTCAAACAATAATTAATGACAATATTTGATTATTTAGAAAAAAGATTAAAGCCCCAGGTCACCAATCCCACACGTTTTCTCTCTCTATATTCATATGTATATCTCTATGATATTATTATATGCACAGCACAGCTGACCCCAAGTTTTCAAAATCCCAATTTTCATTGTTTGACATTCGGTTATGCGTTCACATTTCCATTCACACATTATGTCGAACACCTTGACTGCAATATGTATATGAAGAAGCATTCGTTGTTCGAAGAAGAATTCTGATTGCTCTTCCTTTTTTTTGCTTTGATTTAGACTTTTTGGAGGAACCCATTTCGTGATGAATGAGAACAAGCAACAGCAACAGCAGCAGCAGAGGAAGCGAAGAAAAAGAGACGACACAGGGGACAGCGTAAGGATTGCCGACGCAGAAGAGGATGAGAAAAAAGTGAAGACTAAAGGGTTGAACGAGATCATAACTTCTTTGATTCTGCTCGAGGATCACGAGAAGAACGATCTGGAAGAGACGGAGAAGGCCAATCAAGACGAGAAGCTTCAATTGGAAGACAATCACACCAAGCGAACGCGAGCTATGATGGATTATTACTCCAAGTTGCAGGATTTTCATAAAGATGCGGAGCGCGTCGAAGGGACGAGGAAAAGGAAAGCGAAGGCTAACGCTTTCGCCGCCACTGCAATGGCCATTGGCGCTGCTGCTGCAAACGGTGATGACTCTGTTTCCGGTGATAAAAACGCCGCCGTAAATGATAAACCCCCGGCAGCCGGGCCTCAGAGGCGGCTGTGGGTTAAAAATAGGTCTAAAGATTGGTGGGATCAATGTAACAGTCCCGATTTCCCCGAGGAGGAATTTAAGAAAGCGTTTAGAATGGGGAAAGATACATTTGACATGATTTGTAATGAGCTAAGTTCTGTTGTTGCTAAGGAGAACACTATGTTGAGGGATGCTGTTCCGGTTAGGCAACGCGTGGCTGTGTGTATATGGCGGTTGGCCACGGGCGAGCCGCTTAGGCTCGTTTCGAAGAAATTCGGATTAGGAATATCGACGTGCCATAAGCTCGTGCTTGAGGTTTGTTCGGCGATTAGGAACGTTTTAATGCCGAAATATCTCCGGTGGCCGGAGGAGGAGAGTGAGAGGAGGATTAAGGAAGAATTTGAGTCTATGTCTGGAATACCTAATGTAGTAGGATCAATGTATACAACACATATACCTATCATTGCCCCTAAGATTAGTGTAGCTGCTTATTTCAATAGGAGGCATACTGAGAGGAATCAAAAACGCCGTATTCGATCACCGTTCAGGTGTTGTTGATCCGAGGGGAGTGTTTACCGCGTTTGCATTGGTTACCCTGGTTCAATGCCTGATGATCAAGTGTTGGAAAAATCAACACTTTTTCAACGGGCGAACGCAGGGTTTTATCAGGGGGTTTGGATCGTTGGGGGTTCGGGATATCCCTTGATGGATTGGGTGTTGGTGCCTTATACACAGCAGCATTTGACTTGGACTCAGCATGCCTTTAATGAGAAGATTGGGGAGATTCAAGGGATTGCTAAGGAGTCATTTGCAAGATTGAAAGGGAGGTGGGCTTGTTTGCAAAAAAGGACTGAAGTGAAACTTCAGGACCTTCCGGTTGTGCTCGGTGCGTGATGCGTGTTGCACAACATATGCGAGCTGAGGAATGAGGATTTGGACGCGTCGATGAAATTTGAGCTCGTCGATGATGAGATGGTTCCCGAGATTGGATTGAGGTCGGCTAACGCGATGAAGGCGAGAGATGTGATCGCGCATAATCTCTTGCATCATAATCATGCTGGCACGTCATTTCTTTCGTAGGAGAAGTCGAAAGAAAGAACGTTCGAGTCTCTTCTCGGTGAATGGCATTTTATACATTTGTGTTATAGCTTTGTACAATAGATGGTCACAATTTGTTTGAGGGGCTTAATTTATCCATGTTAGGTGTTTTTCTTTCATTGAGCAAATTGATGATTATTGTCTTGTAGGATGAAATCATACTCACATACACAAGTAGTTCAGTTTTTACAGTTAAAGTTATTTAGGTGAATTACATTATTTGTTTTATTGCATTGTTATACTTCAAAAGGATTGCATTTCAGACCTTGTGAAATGAAATTTTAGTTCTTGTACATTTGAGTTGTTTGTTTTGTTTAAAGCATGAAATTACATTTAGTTGGTTAATCTGCAAATGGCAAGAATCATACTTTTGATCTGGACTTTCTTAAGCCTTATTCTATGTTTCTTGTGTTGAAAAGGACAGCAACAATATTTATTAAACCGGTCGATTTCATTGTATTTGATTATTGTTTGAGGACCCATTATGAATATAATTTTGTGGTTTAGTTCTATGTTGTTGCTTTTGGTCTTATCTATTTGCTAATTTGGGTTTTGATGTGTCTAATGGACCTACATGACCTTGATAATTAATAAAATTAAATCATTTGGTTGTCTTTGTAACCAGTTACCAGTGTGTGAATGTTGTTGACAGTAAAGTCAAGACAAGTAGGTGATCTCTTTCACACCATTCCTCTAATTTTTAAATGATTGTGGAAATGTATGAGAAATGCCTCAAGCATTATTATTATCATTATTATTAATCTAAGCCCTTAGGGCTTTGATCTTAGTTATTCAGTTGAATATAATTTGTTCCTTGAGTTAGATAAAATCATGTAATGGGATATAACTAGAGAAACTATCTCACCTCATCGCCGTCTTATAATATTTTCCATGCAAGTGGAAAAACCTATGATGACGATGGTTTTGGAATTTCATCTCATTTCTCCTTCGTATGAAGGTTTGAGGCAGGAAGGGCACCCGGAAACTTTGTCACTTTGTTTTTTGCATTAATTTATAGTGTTAACTAATTTTAAACAATTAATTGATACTATTAACTTCACGCCACCGACCACACATAGTGGAATAAGGTGTAGCTGATGATGAGTTAGATAAACATGAAACAAATGCATGCTCTCTCTCTCTCTCTCTCTCTCTCTCTCTCTCTCTCTCTCTCTCTCTCTCTCTCTCCTCTCACACACACACACACATTTATATGTATTTCTCACATTAAATTATCAATTTCTATAAATAGATGGAGTGTATGCACGTACTTTCACATTTTTATTTCTTTTTTATCCTACCCCTTCAAAAGAAAATTTGTAAATAGAATCAGAATTGCGAATATGCTTGAGACTTCTTGTTATCTAAACTTCTAAGACTAAGAATTGTGCCAAAAGTCCAATAGTAGTGTATTGAAGAAGGCATTGGAATATCTCTTTTGTTCAATCACAATAACCGTTTCTTTGTGAACACAAGAAGAAAAATAGGGTCTTATGACATTACTCTTTCCATTAACTGTCTCAAAATTCTAAAATATTTCAGACCATTGGTTTGCAATGCCAAAGTCCAAATAGGAGATTTTGAATTGCTATCATTTTCAAAATTGTTGGAAGGGAAGATTGACAATTATCAATGACTTCCATGCCTTTCTCAGTTATATAAAAGTCAAACATAATTATTAGTTACTATTAATTCCAAACTGAGCCTAGAAATGTTGCTTACAAGCTTTACATGGCAAAGGCCTATGACAGGGTTCGATGACCTTTCCTTATGCACATGCTTTCTCTTATGGGGTTTCGTGGATGGATCTTATTGAGAATGTCATCTCTAATCGTTGGTTCTCAGTCTTCACCTAGCTCTGGGTCTGTAGACTTTGGAACTGAAACAAGATTGAATGGGGTGAGTTGTGGTTACTTCAAGTCTCAAAGAGTCTTGAGCACTTACTTCAGCAAAATTCTTGCATGTACTATCATTATCGGGGGGAGGGGGGTTCCCATATCTCATTTAGCTTATGCTGATGACATTATGATTTTTTCTAATGATTCACAGTTTGCTATGTCTACCCTCAACACTTTTCTTGACTCCTATTATGCTTTGCTATTTCTGATCAATCCATTAATAAGAATAAAAGTTCCTTCATTGTGGGTAGTTCTGTTCCTCAGAACAGGATAGATTTCATTGTCAATACTACTCAGTTTCAAAACCAGGAGTTTCCCATTACATATCTCGGTGCTCCTCTTTATAAAGGTCACAAGAAAAACCTGTTGTATTCCAACCTCAGAGCTAAAATGAACAATAAAATTAAAAATTGGGAGTGGAAAACTCTCTCTTTGGTGGCAGGTTAATGCTTATTGAAAGCACTCTTAGTTCTATGTTCATTCACCTTATTCAAGTGCTAAAACCTACCAAAAATATTGTGCACACTCTTGAACAAATCATGGCTAGGTTCTTTTGGGATAACAAGGACATTCGTAGAAAAATCCACAGGATTGCTTGGGGAAAACGTGTGCTCTCCTATTCGAGATGGGGTTTTGGGGATTAAGTCTATATCTGATGTTATTCTTTCTTTTTCTATGAAATTGTTGTAGAGAATCAGACTCAAAAACTCCTTATGGCTATTCATACATCATAAGTATGTTGGAGGGATGCCTATATACGCTGCTCCTATTTCTCCTGATGACAGTTTAAACTGGAAAAGAATCAGTAGCATAAGACACACCATGCACACTAATATCACTTGGGCTCTTGGGGATGGACATATTAGTTTTTGGCATGATACAGTTAGACTTTTATAAATTAATAAGCTTGGGATTGTCAATAAAAATCATTATTCAAAAATTGATTTTTTAGAAATATTTCAGTTAACCCCTTAAATTTATGATAAAATCAAAGATATTAAATTAGAGAATTATTAATTTTTCTTGTTGTCCCTTGGGATTGTCAATATTTATTAAACCAAAAGTATTATTTCGGGACCAAACAAAAACGATGTATTTAATTAATCGAGTATTAAATTATTGAGGTTATAATGTATATGGTTTGGTCCTATACATCTGTTTGATGTTATTCCTTGTGACAAAATTGGTTTGAAAACATCCCTGTTAATTTCTTCTAGAATGTTAATACCTGGAATATTGAGAGACTTACTGTTGTTATTGGACATGAGTGGGCTGCAACCTTAAGCCAAATCCCAATTTCTCAAAATGCATCTGATTAGATAATTTGGAAACTTACTGCAAATGGTAAATTCACAGTGGCCTCTGCTTTGACTTCACTCCAGCAACCCCCTCTCATCAACACTTTTCTTTTCCCTATAAATATTTTTGGAATAACTGTCTCACCCCTCTATGTCCATATTCCTTTGGAGGTTCATCCATAATAGACTCCATGTTGATTGCAAGCTCCACGCTAGAGGTATCTCCCTTGCTTCCAAATGTTATTGTTGCCCTGGACTTAATCATCAATCCCACATGACCCCTGATTCCCCCACTGCTAAAACTATTAATCATCTGTTCTTACATAATGATCAAGTCAAAAAGGTCTGGGCTTATTTTGCTGCTTGGTTGAGATATTCACCCCCACACACAGAGCACATACACTTGTTTCTTTCTAGTTGGTTTAATCTTACACCTTTGTCACACACTTCACATATTTTTATATCCCTCCCCTGCATCAACTTTGGTTCATAAGGTAAGAAAAGAATTCTTGTAGGCATAAAAACACTATTTTTTGGTCAAACAGGATCATTAGAAAAGTGGAATCACACTTATCCACTCTTTCTAAAGCTAATCTCTTTCACAAGAAGCATTGGATAGGTTATCTGGATATTGCTCAGACTACTGGATACAAATACAAAATCAGCACTCATCTGCATCACCTTCCAGTTTTATGGAAGAAACCTCAGCACACAACTCAAATTGAACATTGATGGAGCCTTCCTACAGCAGACAACTACAACAGAAATTGGGGGTGTTCTCAGATCATCTCAAGGTGAAGCTCTTTGGGCTTTTGTTGGCCCTATCTCCAAGTACAGCAACTCCCTTTTAGCAGAATGCTTAGCCCTGGAAACAGCTCTCAAGCAACTCACAAATTGGCAGATTCCTCATCTCATTATTGAAACTAATTCCAGCATTCTGTGGAATACCATCTTCAAGAAATCAGTTGGACATTGGTCCCTCAAGGATAGTTTAGTTTCCATTTCAAACTCTTTAGCTACTGTATCTTTTTCCATTACTCGTGTATATAGAGAGGGTAATTGCGTAGCGGATAGATTAGTTCATCTTGGAATGTCATTAGATCATGTAATAGAATTTAGTGGTATATATCTCCCATTTGAGGTTAAAGGTTTAGTTAGGTTAGATCAACTAGAATTACCATCATGGGATGTGCCCTTAATCCCCCATCCCATCTTGGAATGTTTACACACAAAAAAAAATGTTACATGTATTGCACAACATCTTAAAGATATAAAATTATGCAAGTGATAATATGATTTCAAGGCAGCTTTACTTAATCGTGCTTATACGCAGAATATGATGAAGTTAATATTGCTAACTCCTGGACTTTGAAATTATGTAGTACATAGGTTGAAGATGTTAAAATATTGTTTTGATAGCTTTACATTCTTTATAAGCAGCCAGTAACACAATTTTTGAAGCATTACAGTTACACAGTATCTCAACTTTCACCTAGGCTTTACTTCATACTTGGTGTTTCTATTATTTGAAACTTTTTCACCCAACCTCTCATAACTCGCAAGTCAAATATGTTGCGAGAACTGATGAAACACAAATCACTTAACATACAATAGGCTACTCCAATATTTATAACCTCATTCCAATCAATTACTTATATAATGAATTAAACAAATCAAAGATGGAATTTTATTCTCATAATCTCACCTATATAATTCTACAGTTAGATTCCAATTTAAAGTTAGAAATAGAAATGAAGAAAGCATAAATGCAAAAGATCTAAGAAAACAAAAGTATTTATAATCTCAAATTTACATATCATGCAAGCTTGTAGGGATTTTATTCTCTATGTCATCCATCTACCATAAATCAAACATAAAGCAATTGTTGCAACATATTGATGTTATACACCTATAGACCCTAGCTCTCATTCCAAACTTCAAAAAGCATGAGAGAGTAAGACAAACATGGTATCATAAGAAAGCAAGAATTGCATAAAAGAATCGCTAACAATTGGGGTATAAGCTATGCTTAAACATTCATACACTAGCAATACTGGAGCAAGAGCTTTTCGTTCAAGAACAAGTAGTACAGCTGTGGCAACAGAGAATATATCGATCAAAGACATTAATTATTGTGCTATAATTGATTAACGAGAAGATTTTACAGTAAGGATGCAGTTGGGGAAGACCTTGTGCAAAATTTGGAGGGCCACAACACCAATCAACACATAGGGCCCACCCACACAGTCACCGCATAACTCAAACTCGTTGGTCATCTCGATCAGAGGGTAGTCGGAAAGGAAAATGTGCAAAATGGAGCTTCAGGAGAGGAGAGTCAGGTTTCTTGTCATCAAACTTGTAACCTGCAGATCATGAGCCCCATCAGAGATCTGCTTACAGTGAAATATGCACATTTCATACGATTAAACTTCACATCTCATTAATCATCCATGGCACTCGTACGAAAGTTTCTACTCTTTAGCGAAAAACAGAGAAATGATTAAGCACCTACCTTGAAGGGCCTCCAAAGCAGTAACAGCACACTTTGCATCAGTAAACTCAACAAAGCACAGCACCATGGCCTTGTCTCCACGCTGCCAGGACAATGATTAGGTAAAAACTTAATAATCGATAGATGTAAATTCAATATATCTGTGATTTCAAAGAAACAACAGAAACAGTTATTTGGAAGATGGAAATCCCATTTTTCTTTTCATTTTCTAGTGGACATAACTTTCCACACTTCATTCAAAAAACTCTATGCATCCTTATGCTATTGTGTCATTACTAATCGACATGTAGATATCCAAATAATGGTCTCCAAATGCATAGTTCAACAGAAGTAAACATATATATACAAACATCTATACTGCAAGATTCTTGAATCAAGATAACTATATGAAAACATAAAAGTGCCACATTGACAATATGGTAGTCCAATATTTCAGAATTCCGCACTGCCGATTTAGAAGACATCCTCAGAGATCATAATTAGACAATGAAGAGGCAAACTTACACGTCTGGGCTCCTTGTGAACAACTCTAATTTCTCTAAACCCAATAAACGGTCGAAAAAGATCTGTTTACAAGTCAAGGAATAAACTTTTTCAATAAAATATGCTTAAGAGATGCAAGAGAACGATATCTTTTAAATGACGAAAAAATGGGAAACTATAATAATATAGCACAGATATGTGGATAACAATCTGATATGTAGGTTATATAGCAGAGACTTGCAAATTTGTTGGCAGCGACGCCTGTGCTCCAGAATACATAGGTCATCGGGCTATAATGCATTTTAAAGCCATCATGGGTACCACAGAGGTCACCAAGTAGCATTGGCATAATTTGAGACGGGGAAAATTCAAAATCAAATGAAAGAACTTATTTTTCTTTAGCAAGGATACGTCCTAATTCTCTTCTTGTACAGTCTGTAGGAAGCCCGTCAACAAATAGAATATTTGACACTCCAGGTTCAGCAGGAGGGCCAGTCGACCTCCTCAAAGAATTAGGCCTTTCAAAACTCACATCAGCAATGCCAGGGTTAATGCCTGGAGCAAGATCTCGTCGGTAGCCTAGCAGATTTGGATCCTCATATGAAGTTTGGTAGCCCTTAATACTAGCTCCAGCAGTCAATCCACTGATACCAGGACCGTCTCGTTGGTAGCCATGCAGATTTGAATCCTCAAATGGAGTTTGATAGCTGCTAAGACTAGCTCCAGCAGTCAATCCACTAACACCAAGTCCATCTCGTCGGTAGCCATGCAGATTTGAATCCTCAAATGGAGTTTGGTAGCTTTTAAGACTAGCTCCAGCAGTCAATCCACTAACACCAAGTCCATCTCGTCCATGGCCATGCAGATTTGGATCCTCAAATGGAGATTGGTAGCCTCTAATGCTAGCTCCAGCACTCAATCCACTAACACCAGGTTCAGAACGAATACCAGAGAGATAATTTAAGCTATAAGTCTCAGGCCGTGAGGATAAGACCTGAATTCCAAACAAAAAGGACACCAGTTTCTCATCATGTGTATGCAATAACTGTGCGGATACCTGAAATATGAGTACTTACATCTTTGTGTAGAAAATCCGAGGTACCCCGCGAATCATTGTTATATGGATCAGGAGTGGTCAGCATGATGCTTCACGTTAAGTAATCAGGGAAGCTTGGTTTACGGATGCCTAGCCACTGGAGTAATATAATAAAACTATAAAGATTTTCAATAACACGACAAACAAGAAGAATATGAAATGAAAACAAAATTCACGAGGTAGCAACAGAACACATCAATACAGTTCAAAATTCAAGATTGTACCAAAATCAAATGCTTTCAACTAATGGAGTGTAGAACTAGTCCAAGTACAATATCAGTATCCGAAATTTTGACAACTCAGAATTGCTTCAGGGAGAAACAGAATACCAAATTTCTTTAGGGCTAGCTAGATGGACAAAATGGTTAAGCCCATGATGAGTTATCATCGCCTGGCACTATCCAGTGCACAAATTCTTAACAGCCACATAATTACTCATTTTCCTACACCAATTAACAAAATTATTTAAAACCTCCCAAATAATACAAACTAGCAAAACCCTAACCACATAGTGCAAATCTCCCTTCTCAACGTAAGAATGCTAAATATCACGAATTAGAAACATCCAAAATGATAAAAACGCACAAAAAGTTTCAGAAAATTAGATATACGAGTTCATACATAAAAGAGATGCTGTGGCTAATAAAGAAATTTTTTTGCTCAAAAAAAAATAAAGAAATTTATAGTTAAAATATAATTAAATTTATCGAAATCAAGCTCGCAGTCATACACACACACAAACCACCGCCCGACGACGCGGAGGAGCAGCGGCGGCCACTTACCTCAATTAGGGAACCAAAAGAAAAAAAATTATCGATGGCGTGATATTCCTTTTACTTTGGGTCTTTATTTTTGCATATATTTTTATGGCTTTTTTAACAAGACGAAAAAAAAAAGGCCCATGACAATATTGGGGATGACAATTGAATCTGTTTAAATTGGATTAAGATTAACAATATAAATTGAAAATTGAATTTTCTTTGCAGAATGTTATATATTTTCTTTATAATATTATTTTTAGGAAAATATTGGCAGACAATTGACTTTTCTCAATATCTTCTATTTTTATTATTTTACGCACTATTAAATTTCAAAACTACTTAATTAATTACTCAATGGCCAATATTATTAATTATTTTTGGACAACAAATATAATTATCCGGCGCACGAGCCCGTTATCTCCTATATGACTCGTGTGCCCATCATCCCAGGTAAAACAGAGGTTCATCTTCATTATTTATAAGTATTCCAATTAATTTGAATTACAAGTTGTGGATTACTGTTTTTTGCTCTGGATTTCTCTATTTTCAATATTGATTTGAGTGTCGGAGGACCCGATTCCTATATTGAAAAAATATCACTCAGGATAAACTTTTTCATAATCCCTCTACTTGAGTGATCGATGATCTTAAGGAGCATCATCAAAAACCTTTAAAAAAAATTGGAATTTTTAAATTACTTATTTTTTTAAATTATAAGATAGACCTAAATGTTTACACAAATTTACCCATTAAACATCAAGGCGGGTTTAGATCTATTCATCTATATATTTAAAAATCTTAGTAGATCGGATTTTCAATTTGAGGTTCAGACAAATTCGACTCACCCCATTCAATATATTTCCTAATTTTAGTGTATTTCTTAAGTCTTTCTAAATAATATATTTATTGTATAGAACAAAGAAACTAATTCAATCTATAGTATAGAGTAAACAAAAAGAATTTCTAAAATACTATATTTATATAGTTTAGATTAGAATCTATTTACCTTTCAAAAAAAAGATTATAATCTATTTGCATGATTATTTATAATATATTTCTTAAGTCTATCTAAAATAATATATTTTAAAGTTACATGATTTTGCATATTTTTGTAATTCGACTCACCCCATCCAACTTAACAATATAATATGTTATGTGAATTGGCCCATTGTGCTGGCCCATTTCTTAATGATTAAGCCCAAGTTCAGCAACCTAATTGAGCCACACAAGCCCAAGCCCACTTCTAGATTGTTCCTCGGATCTCTTACTCGGACTGCGGGATCCGAATTGAGAGTACGCGAATCCTTTCCGTTTGATCTCAGACGTTCATTGTGTTGGATTAATCTGAGCCATTCATCTGCCCTACAAAAGGCCTGATACCCGAAACCCTAATTCATTCTTAAGGTTTTTCTTTCTCTCTCATCTCTGATATCTCTGTCTACTCTGTGCACTCATCTCTCTCTCTAGAAATTTCCGGATCCTCATTTGGTTCTTGTGAGATTCTTGGGGTGTGATACTGAGATATGTGTGATTAGTGAGTGTGTCCACCATTTTCTCGGTGTACAATCCTTCTTCTGAGTGAGATTAGGGTTTGATGGGTATCTGGGGCATTTTCTAGGGTTTTTCTGAGTGAAAACACTTTCGAGGGCTTGTTCGGAGGTTCTTTGTGGCAAGGCTGTTCTTGGGTGATTTGCATTGGTTCTCTGGGTGATTCGTGGTGACTTTTGTGTAGGGATTCCAGTCCCTGAGCCGAATCTATTCGATATTCGGTTTTAGGGTTTTATCCCTCATATTATCTTGTGTTAATTTTTCCTTGTAACTTTCAGTTTCATTTTGCTGTATTTTACTTTCTTAAAAGTGTCTAGAGTACAAGTTTGTATAATAGGTGATTAAGTCTGTAATTTGATTTCGGTACTAAGTGTATCGATTTATTTGAAGCAGATAAATACCCAACAGTGGTATCAGAGCACCTATCTGCCTCGTGGTGGGTTGGTGCTTTCCGGTTCTTGAGCTTCTTGGTGATCTATTGGTTCCCTGGTGAATTTGGTTGTGGTGAGAACCCGGTGACATGCTCCTGGTTGTAAGATTCTCTATTCCCTTTCCTCTCATTTACTTTCAAAGTACTTAGTTTAGGGAAACCCTAAGCATTTAGCTTTTGACTCGTATGCAGAGTGCGGTGGAATCTGGGGTGCGAAGGGAATCCACCTAGTTTAATTTTCTTCTCACGATTTTGGTTTCTTGGACTCTGTGTGGTCTGTGTGTCTTTCTTGCTTACTTTGCTTTGTGTTGGACTATGTGCGGTCCATTATTTGCCCATTATTTTCTTGTTGTCATTGGACTGTGTGGTCCACCTACATGTTGTTTCTCATTGTTTCTATTTGATTCTTTGTGATACTGTTTTGTGTTGTATTCTTGTGATATCCTCTGTGGTTTTATCCGTGAATATGGTTGGTGCATCATCGGTTATCATTTGGAACCTTTAATGGGAAAAATAATTTTTCTATTTGGCAACAAAAATGAAGGGCATTTTGATTCAACAAAAATGTTTTAAAGCTGTTGAACAAAAGTATTCTAAAAAAGATACTGCTGAGATTAAAGCTGAACTTGATGAGTTTGCATATTCCCATCATCTTAAACCTCTCTGATTCTGTTTTAAGAAAAGTTGGCAAATTGTTAAATGCCAAGGAACTGTGAAACAAATTGGAAGAACTCTTTACTGAAACTTCATTACCTTCCAAATTGTTCCTACTTGAAAAGTTTTTTAGATTAAAACTTGATTTGACAAAAGATATGGATGAAAACCTTGATGTTTTTACAAAACTGATACAAGATATCAAGTTGACTGGTGATAAAAACATTGATGATTATACCCCTATTGTATTGCTTAATGCCATCCCTGATTCATATGCTGATGTGAAATCTGCCATTAAGTATGGTAGAGACTCTATTACCCTTGATACTGTGATCAATGGCCTTAAGAGTAAGGAATTAGATCTGAAAATATCTAAGGGGAATGAACAGAGGTCAGGGAAGGTTATGCATGTCAGGGGTAGACCTCAGAATAGGAGAAATGGGAATAACAATAACAATAAATCAGGCAGGAAGAGAAGCAAAAGCAGAGGTAGGTCTAATTCCAGACCTAGGAATAACATGAAATGTTATAATTGTGGTGAGCATGGTCATTACATTAAGGAGTGTACAAAACCCAGGAATAACCAGAACAATAATCAAAAAAACAACCAGAACAATAAAAACCAAACCAATGACTCTGTGAACTTGACTACTTCTAATGATCATATGGGTGATGTGTTTATGGTGCATGAGTTGCCCGACTCTGTGGTCTCGTGCCTTTAAATGCTTTGAGTGAATATGAATGGCTAATTGACTTAGCATGCACATTCCATATGACACCTTTTAAACATTTGTTTAACATTTATGCTTCAGTGCAAAATGGATCTGTTTCCGTGGCAAATGATAAGAAATGTCAAGTGATTGGTGTTGATATTGTGTGCTTAAAACTTGATTCTGGTTTTGTTTTGACTCTGCATGATGTAATGTTGGGAAATTAATTTTTAGATTTTGATGAATGCCATGTAAAACTTAGAATAGAAAGTTGGCACCCCATTTTTGTTGTAAATTGCATTGTAATAGATAGATAAATTTGGTCGAGTGGGTTAAGTCACCTATGCCTCGAACATGCAAGAAAACAATCGGAGACTAAAAGGAAGACTCATTGTGAGGCGGTGAGTGTGGCAAAGAAAGAAGACAGAACTCGATCGAAGGTGCGGTGCGATCTGGTGAGTGAGTGTCGGTCAAGTCAACTCAAGATAGCCAAGTCTCAAGTTGAAGTGACGGATGAGTCATCCAATGATTGGAAGTCGACTCAAAGTCACCTGGGGAAGTCAAGGAAATGCAATCGAGACAATCGAAAGAGATCCATTGCACGGAACTCAAGAGAATTACTTAAACAAGTAATACTTCCATATCGCTTTCTTAAAGTGCTCGATCCCGAAGCGTGCAAAAGGAATAAACCAATGGGAAGCATCGCACCGTGTCGGATCTCTCGAAAAGTCAAGAATCATTCATACGAGGAAATGTCAATTCCAAGGATCGCAACAAGACAAGCAACGACCACAAGTGTCTTTTGAAAATTGCTTTATCTCTTCAACGAGCAAATTTTCAAAAGAACACTATAAAAGGCTGAGGAATCTATTTGAGAGAAAAAGAGGTTACCTTGACAATCGAAAAACAAATACGAGCAAGAAAAGCAATATATGTAACCAAAAATATTCTCAAATCATTCAAGTTCAATCCTCAAGCCTACATTACGAAGGAAATCAATCCAACACTTACCCGTGAAGGAAAGACAACTTCAATCGTTGAAGAGGAAACATTTGAAGAATCAAGGGTCTATATTCCACGGAGGATTGTAGAAAGGTTCAAGGTCGAACAGTCTCAAGTTTTTGGAGGGCTTCGTGATCAAATCCAAGAAGCTTGAGCAAGTGGGCTGTAGTAGCAAGGCGGTTGCCCGTGAAGAAAAGTCGAGTCGCACGAGAAGCGGTTTGTGTGACCACAAAGCATCTCGGCATCGAGTCCCAAAGGATCAAGTCATTTTTGTGTGATCAAGACTTGCATCGGATCTGTTAACCACTTTGTATATTGATCAATACTTAGTGGATTCCTCCAGGAGTTGGAGAAGAGAGGAGTAGAAGAATTACCCCATCTTCGAACCTCTATAAAATCTATTGTGTCATTTACATTTCAAAGACTTTAATTTTCGCACATTACTTTAATATCTCACGATAAATTTGCTATCCAATTGATAATCAACAAAGTGCTAAAACCAAGTATTAAAACATACTTAAACAAAATTCCGGGTGTTAAGTCTTCCAATGAAAACATTTCACAATCGAGTTAAGTCTTTAGTCAAAACAGTTGAGTTATTCTATCAACGGCTCGGTCGAGTTTGTTGAGTGACTAACTCTTTGATTAACTAACTTAGTTGTCCATCTAGGACTGTTTGTGAAGTATTAACTCGAACGTTTTAAAAGGACTAAATCGAAAAGTTGGTAAGGTTTATTCAACCCCCCCTTCTAAACCTTACACTCACACCGCTTGGGACATACATGTAAGACATGTTCCTGATCTGTCAAACAACTTGATTTCTTGTGCTATGCTTAAGCATGATGGGTATGAGGGAAGGTGGGGTAAGGGTGTGATGAAAATCATGAAAGGTTCACTTGTTATTGCTAAAGCTGAAAAGAAAAGGAACTTGTATGTTTGTAATGCTGAGTCTGTTTCTTGCATGCAAAATTCTGTGAACAATGTGAACTCTATGACCAATGTGAACTCTGTGAATGACCAAACTGAACTTTGGCATAAAAGGTTTGGTCATATAAGTTCTAAAGGTCTTGAATTGTTGCATAAAGAAGGATGTTTTGGAAACGATAAACTTACTTGTGTTCCCTTCTGTGACTCATACATTTATGGTAAACAACAAAGAGTCAGCTTCCCTACTTCATCTTATCCAAAACAATCTTCCTGCACTGATATTCTTGAATACTTACATGTTGATGTTTAGGGCCCTGCTAGTGTTCCTACTCATGGTGGGAACAGGTATTTTCTATCTGTGATTGATGATTTTTCAAGAAAAATATTTGTATTTCTTATGAAAAACAAGTCTGATGTTTTTGAAAAACTTCAAAATTGGGAAATCTTGATAGAAAATCAGACTGGAAAGAATATTAAGTATTTGAGAACTGATAATGGGTTGGAATTTTGCAACCAACTCATGGATCAACTTTGTGTTGATTCGAGGCATTGTAAGGCACAAATCGTGCCTTTACACCCTCAAAAAATGGGGTTGTTGAGAGGATGAATATAACTCTTTTGGAAAGGGTGAGAAGTATGTTAAGTACATCTAGACTTTCCAAAAGTTCGGGGTGAAGCCATTCATACTTGTTTTGCCTATGTGATAAATAGATCACCATCTCGTACCTTTGAAAGGAAAATACCCTGAACAAGTTTGGTCTGGTAAACCTGTGGACTTTTCAAACTTAATTTTTTTTTGGTTGTTCAGCCTTTGTCCACCAAAAGGTTGACAAACTTGATCTAAGATCTTTAAAATGTGTTTTTTTGGGATACCCTGATGGGGTTAAAGGGTACATATTATGGTCTAAATCTGAAAGTGGCTTTAAAGTGTTAATAAGCAGGGATGTGGTTTTTAATGAAAATGAGTTTCCCTGTCTTGATGTTTCTAAAACTGTTTCTGAAACTCAAAACCCCACTACTACCAATAAGGTGGAGCTTTCTAATGCACCTGCTATTTCTGTGAATGCTAATGATGTGCACAATGATATTGAGAAATATAATCTTGATTTGAATGATAATGTGCATAATGATTTTCCTCTTGTTGAATCGAATTGGATCATGAGCATCTTTGAAAATGATAACATGAATGACTATGTGTTAACTAGAGACAGAACTAGAAGGAACATTAGAATCCCAAACAAGTTTGCTGATTTCCACTTAACTTCTTATGTGTTCTCTGTGTTTGAATCAATTGAAAACTCGAGCCTAAAACCTATCTTGATCTTTTGTGAACTCGTGAATTTACGTGAAATGGTTGAGTGCCATGCAAGATGAGATGACTTCTTTGTATGTTAATAACACCGGGAACTTGTCCAAAAACACATTAATCGTTTCTATTGTTGATTGTAAATGGTTGTTAAAAATCAAACAAGAAAATGAAGGTGTTAGATACAAAGCTAGATTAGTTGCAAAATGTTTTACTCGAGAAAGAAGGAATTGATTACACTTGAGATTTTTGCACATGTTGTGAAGTTTGTAACTATGAGAATTATGCTAGCTTTAGTGACTCAGTTTGACTGGGAACTAAAGCAACTTGATGTTAAAACTGCTTTTCTTCATGGTGATTTGGAAGAACAATTTTTTATGAAACAACCTGAAGGTTTTGAAGACAAATCCAAACCTAACCATGTGTGTTTATTGAAAAAGTCGTGTATGGATTAAAGCAATCACCTGCAGTGGAATAAAAATTTGACGATGCATGCTTGATTTGAAATTATGTAGAAGCCAATTTGATCATTGTCTGTATTTCAAGCTTGATGCTAAGTCTCCTGTATTCTTGTTGATCTATGTTGATGATATGCTTTTGACTGGCCCATGCATTAAGGCTATTGACTATGTGAAAAACTGCTTAAGTGCTAAATTTGACATGAAATTCTTAGGTGATGCTAAGAAAATACTTGATATGAATATTGATAGGAATAGAAATAACTCTGTGATCTATCTTCATCAATCTTCATATGTTGAGAAAGTGTTACAAAAATTCTCTATAAGTAATGCAAAATCTGTGAATGTCCCACTTGCTGCTCACTTTGTGTTAAGTAGGGATCAGTCCCCTAAAACTGATCTTGAAATATCTTTCATGCAAAACATTCCTTATGCTAATGCCATTGGATCTGTTATGTACTTAATGGTCAGTACTAGACTAGACATTGCCTATGTTGTTTCTTGCCTTAGTAGATTTATGTCTAATCCTAGTTTGGTGCATTGGAATGCTTTGAAGTGGTTATTGAGATATCTTAGACATTCAACTGATTATTGCCTTAAATTTTCTAAGTGTGAAAATGGTGTTGTTTTAAAAGGATTTGTGGATTCCAACTATGCAAATGATAAAGATAACAGAAAATCAACAACTTCTTATGTTTTCACTCTGTGTGGTTCTTGTATTAGTTGGAAATCTCAGTTACAACATATTGTGGCTCTGTCTACCACAGAATCAAAATATGTGGTTGTAACTGAAGCTTTAAAAAGAAGCCTTATGGCTAAAAGGACTTGTTTCTGAAATTGGTTTTCTAAAACAAAATGTTGTTGTATTTTCTGACTCCCAATATGGTATTCAACTTTGTACGAACCCTATTTTTCATGAAAGAACAAAACATATTGATGTTAGATTTCATTTTATAAGGGATATTGTTTCAAAGGGTCTTATCTGTCTTGAAAAAGTGGCATCTGAATACAATCCTGCTGATATGGGTACTAAGTGTCTACCCTTAGCAAAGTTTAAAACTTGTTTAAAAATTCTCAATTTTGACACTTGTGATTAGTTACCCGGTTAGTTACCCCTCTATGTTGGGTTTAATAGTTACTATGTGTTTTGTTAAATCAAAAAGCGTTGAATTGATATTTTCTGTTCTTATGTTAATTCAATGGGGGAAACTTGACTTGATGTGTGCTTGTTGAGATCCTTTTCTTAGTTATAGTTAGGTTCAAGATACGTAACATAAGTCCTTCGCTTAAGTGCTAGGAAGGCAATCGGCGATGATGATGATGACTGAAACCCCTTTAAATTGTCTAATTGAATTACAATGAGCCAAAGGTGGAGATTGTTATGTGAATTGGCCCATTTCTTAATGATTAAGCCCAAGTCCGTGACCCAATTGAGCCACCCAAGCCCAAGCCCACTTCTAGATTGTTCTCGGATCTCTTACTTGATCTGCGGGATCCGAGAGTGAAACGCGCAGCGGATCCTTTCCGTTTGATCTCAGACGTTCATTGTGTTGGATTAATCTGAGCCATTCATCTGCCCTATAAAAGGCCTAATACCCGAAACCCTAATTCATTCTTAAGGTTTTTCTTTCTCTCTCATCTTTGATATCTCTCTGTGTACTCTGTGCTCTCATCTATCTCTCTATAGAAATTTCCGGATCTCTCGGTTCTTGTGAGATTCTTGGGGTGTGATACGGATGTGTGATTAGTGAGTGTGTCCACCATTTTATCGGTGTACAACCCTTCTTTCCGAGTGAGATTAGGGTTTTCTAGGTATTTGGGGCATTTTTAGCGTTCCGAGTGAAAACACTTTCGAGGGATTGTTCGGAGGTTCTTTGTGGAAAGGTCATTTGTTCTTGGGTGATTTGCCTTGGTTCTCTCTGGGTGATTCGTGGTGACTTTTGTGTAGGGATTCGAGTCTGCGAGCCGAATCTATTCGATATTCGGTTTTAGGGTTTTATCCTCATATTATCTTGTGTTAATTTTTCCTTGTAACTTTCGAGTTTCATTTTTTGTATTTTACTTTCTTAAAAGTGTCTAGAGTACAAGTTTGTATAATAGGTGATTGAGTCCGTAATTTGATTTCGGTACTAAGTGTATCGATCTATTTGAGGCATATAGATACCCAACATAATCTATTTTCATAATTATTTACTAAAACATGCAAAATTGTGTAAAAGAAAATGTTAAGACTAATTAACGAATCTAACACTAAGATCGAACAGGAGAGAAAGTGTGTGAACAATTTAACAAATTAAAAAAAAAAAACTACAATGTATTGTTTTATTGAAAAGATTGTATATTGGTATGCATCCCAAAATAGTAGGATTAGCGATGGCAACAAGACAAGTTCGAATTAGGTATGGTTAAACTTGGAACTCATTCTTTCCGCCTTAGGGCATCTCCAATGCCAAACTTCAAAAACCTATACAAATCTACTTTTTATGGGACCCATAATGCCACATCATAAAAACTCAAAAAAAAAAAAACTCATCTTTTTCTCCACAATCCAAAAATCTCTAAATAGCTTTTTGTGGACCCTACATTCCTAACCATAAAATCACATATCTTTTATTATATTTACATTATATAGCATGTATTATTACATTTATATAAAAAAATATATCATTTATATTTTTACTTTATTAATAAAATATATTTTATAAATATTTTTTTAGGGGAGTACGTATATTATTTTATATAGCCAAAAAGTACGAAAAATTTATTTATAATTGTAACGGCTAGTTTTTAACGGCTAGTTTTTAATGGCTAATTTTTAACGGCTAGTTTTTATTATTGAACACAAATTACATTAATACAAAATAAAGTGGAATACATAAATAAAATACGAAATAACAAACAAGAATAGATCAACTCCACAAGATGTCTATTAGAAGCCCCATCTCTTTTTAATCTCTTCACAAGTAGAACATATGTAATCTACGTTGATCCTCTGTCATCCCACTTGTATCCTTCATAAAGATTTCACAATCCTTTCTCTTTGTCTTCTTTCTTTTGCATTTGCGCTTTTTCCCTCTCAGCGATTCTTCTATTCCTTTTAATCTATTACAATATTCATCATCGTTAGATGTTGTAGTGGATTTCCTCTCTTTTTGCTTCCTTTTGCCCAATTGGAAGATCGGACTTCACAATCATCTACATCAATAGGAGCATCCACATTCGATGATGATATGCCACCCTGATTGAGAAACTTTTGTTTTCTTTTTAATGTAATCACCTTGTGGAGCCCATTTTGGACAATCTTTAACAATCCTCCATACATGTTCATATATCAAATCCCCATTACCATTGTGTTTATACTCTTGATGTGCCCTAAAGAGTATATCATCATCACTTTGTCCACTTTGACAATTGCCATATAATAGATTATAAATAAAAGTAAATTCATTCACCATTGAGTGGATTCTATAGAAGTGAGATTTTAATGACACCCAATCTCTCTCCATGACACCTTTGGAGCGACATTTGTTGTAGTAGTCTGTAATTCATTTCCAAAAAGCAATTTCTTTTTTATCATTACCAACCTCCGGGTCTTCACTAATATTGATCCATGCCGCTGCAAATTTCTCATCTTCCTCGTCTGTCCAAGTTGTCTGTTTTTTGCCACCTCTTCCCATTTTATTAATTGTCTCATCTTTATCGAGAACAATATTTTCGAGCCCTACTTGTGTTGAATATTGTGGGAACGGTGAGTCTGGAATTGATGATGGTGTTGAAGGTTCTTTGTCTGCCCCGGAAGCATTTATGTCAACTCTTCTTGATTCATTAGAAGGGGGAGAACTACCTGAAGGAGGGATTGACATCCCAAATTGGTTGCCCATGACTCGCCAATATTCGGGCAAATACATATAAAATGGAGGCATTTGAGGGTATTGATTAGTTGAGTAGTTTTGAGAACTTTGAAAATTTGGAGGAAATTGTGAAAAAATTGGAATATTTGCAAAATTTTGAGGGTATTGTGTAGGAGAAAAATTAGAATTTTGGAGGGATAAAAATTGAGAATTTTGGAGGGATAAAATATTGGTGGCATTTTGTGATGTATTTTCATCAATATTCGAGAATTGATTTAAAAAAAATTCATAAAAGACCGACTATAAATTTCATCAATATTGGATAAAATTTTGAATTATATGAACAAAGAAATCAAGAAAAATAAAGGTAATTAGATGTAGTTTGAACAATTTATATGTTTGAGAATTTGAGAGTAGTATGATGAATGAGAAAAAAATTGTAACATATTTATAGGCAAAAAAAAAAAAAAAAATATAATAAAATGCAACGGCTCTTTAACGGCTAGTTTAGGTAAGTGTATTCAAAATAAAAATATAAATTTCTATTAAAAAATTAATTTATCATTTTATTTATTTTTTTAAAGAAAGGAGCGTACCGATTTCACGATACCGCTTTTTATGGAATTGGAAAAAGTGGCATGCTCAATGGGAGGAGCTTTTTTGGCAAGTTTTTCAATTGAAAAACCCATGAAAAAAGCTCCCACTATGGCTGCCCTTAAGTGTGACTTGCACCATTTAGGGATGGCGATGGGAAGGTACTCATCCATTTAAGGTTATCCATACCCAAACCTCATAATATTTATACTACTTGTACACTTTCAAAATCTGATTAAGAAACTACATCGATTAATTATTATCGACACACATCCCAAATTCTCTTGTTGATACCCGCATACCACCCGTACCCACCCAAAACTCATTTCTTTTATATAAAAACTTATTATATTAAATCTAAATAACAATTTAAATGGGCACTCTACCAGGCCCGGACTTGAGGGCATGCCCAACAAGCTGGTGCCTAGGGCCCCAAAATTTTAAGGGCCCAATTTTAATGGGATAGTTACAAAAAAGGCCCTAAGGTTAATTCGGGCTAATTACAAAAATATCAAGAAATTTTTGGCAATCTCAAAAAAAAAAATATTTAGGTTTGATCGTCTTATATTTTCCTCGTTCATATGAAAAAAGTATTTCAAAATCTCCCCCTATGTTTACGAAAACATTACAGTCAACCCCTTAAATTTAATACACAATCAAACCTTAAGGTATTTTGAGGCCTCATTTTTTTAAATGGTTAAGTATATAAACCATACCCTTTACACACACAACACCAAAAAGAAAAAAGATGGAACATCAACATCAAGCCTAACATTGTGAAAAATGAGAAACATTCACTCGAATGTGAGGTACGTACAAACCCTAACTCAAAATATTTCTTGAAAATGACAATGACAAGTTTAGTTAATAATGATCATTAAATTCATATAAATACTTTCGTAAAATCCTTATAAATAATGACAATTTTTAGGAATATTCTAGCAACAGATTCTGAATTATTTTTTTCATTGCCTTAATACTCTTCATTTTGTTTTTTTAACTTTGGCTTAATTTTGCTCTTTCATTTAATTGATTTAGTTAGCAGCCTGATTTATGATCTGAGCAATGATTTTATTTATTTATTTATGATTTACGAGTATTGGATTAACTTGGGGGTGACAGAGTTATTTGTGCAACAGAAATTTAATTTTGTCTTTGTTGTTGTTAGAAATATTGTGGAAATTAGTATTACAATTGATTTTTCGCCCTTGATTTATCGTAATATTTTAATACAAAAAAAAGCCGTTATAAGGGCCCATTTTGATAATCCTGCTTAGGGCCCTGTGCTTCACAGGTCCGGCCGTGCACCCTACCAAAAACTAATTATTATATAAAAAATTGCCTAATATATTAAATTCTTAATAAATATAACAATTAATCATTCCAATTTTACAAATCACCACATGCTATCATCATTCACCAACTAAATCAAAAGTAGCACATAAATACAAATACAACCAATACATTCCTTAAAACTGCAGAATCAACAATAGTACATTATTTAATTCATAAAATTATATCATCAGACATGTAGTTCTATCAAGTTTGACAAAGATAAAAAGAGTTGATATGATCATTCGATTCAAAAAAACTTTATATCTTCTTTGCACATAATAAAAATTTATGTTGGGCTTCTAAGAAGGAATGTATCTGTCCGATAAAGGAATGTATCATGTCAGGTAAAAAATGGAAGTTACTAAGGGACGGGGTTCATGTATTGGTGGGTATACGAGGGTAAATCATACTATACCCGCATATAAATGGGTAGTAATTCTCATCTCATACTCATCCCAAATCCATAAAAGACTACCCATGTTAGTCCCAAGAGGTCCGAGCGGGTGGGTATCCGCGTCTACCCGTCCCGTCGTCATCCATAGCCCCAATATGCCTTGGACTTAAGACTTATAAAGAGTTTTGATCCGTCCACATATGAGATCTTTTATTCCAAAACAGTATTTTATCTCCTATTCCATATGCATAGTCCGCGCGAATGATTGTCATCTTTATAACACGGGTAAGTAGATGCTACCCAAGTGGGTTCTATACCGTTAAATCAACACATACACACACACATCCACATGGGTGTGTATTAATCCAATGGTATAGAACCCACTTGGGTAGTTACCCAAGTGGGTAGCATCGACTAACCTATATAATACTTACCATATTAATTTTCAAGCATAAATTAAGCACAAGTTGTTAGCTTCCTATAGCACAAATTTTTATTGCCTGCAAAATAAACAAACAAAAAAATAGGACAAATTGAATTAATATAAATCAAACGAAAATATAGGTTACAATCTCTAGAAATCATCTGATTCTTCTATTCAAAAATATAATATCTGGAAATTGAGAATTTGGAGTTGAACTCTTCAGTTTGATCTTCTTCAAATTTGAACTTTGAACTCCAATAACGTTAATTCGAGGGCTTGACAGCTTAATCCCGAATCAAATGTAATATATATGATGATATTTGACTTGAATATGAGAACTTCTTGGTGGATTTGACTCATCGACCTTCCTCCAGGATGGATTTGACTTCTATAACGTTAACTCGAGGGCTTGAAAGCTTATTCCTGAATCAAACGCCGTGATTTGAGTGGACTCCACGATGAACGCCTGGACTTTCACCTTGAACACCATGGATCTCCTTGAATATGTTCTTATTGACTTGAGAGAATTTCCTCCACCGCATTCTTGCTGGATTTCTTCTCTTTGAATTGTGATTTAATTCCTTGAGAATGACCCCTATTTATACTTGTAGGAGAGGGGTTTTGGAGATCTCATATGGTGAGGACTCTAATTTGATTGGTCCCTTCAAAATTTAATAATATTTTTTAATCACAAATTGTGATAATTATCAAAAGAAATAATAATAAATCAAGATAAATCTTGATTTATAAGAATTTAAAATTTGGCATTCTTTAATTGGCCAACAAATATATATTAAAATATCAATTAATTAACTATTTAAATTAGGAATTAAATTTGATTAATTCCCAAATATAAATAGAAAATATAAAATTGATATTTAATATAGAATTTCACATGTGTCACCATTTAATTGGTGCAAATTTAATTTGTCTACAAATGTCCCCTCGAGACTTGTTCACGGACGACGTGTCTTGAAGTGAATAAGTCGCGAAACTTGGTTCCACGTCTTCTTTCTTCAATGGCTTTATAGACTCTAAAATTTTATCAAATGAATTATAAAATTTGATAAATTATTCATATGTTTCGATTTTCGGATCATGAAATTTGAGGTTCATTAATCACTAATTGAAGCCCACATCATCTTTTCCCAAATATGGGTTTTGAGGTTTAAAACCCAAATCATTTGCATGGCTCAATCTTATCAATCCTTTTCCAAATCAATTGGTTGTTTTCTAATGATTCCTTTTCATATCGAAGAAAGAATCCTTCATCGATTATGTGGTCGCTTCTTCATCGAGCACAAACATACTCCTAGTTGATTCCATCATCTCACCCAGGCAATCGATAAGGAGAAATTTCCTAAATTAACCAAACTACGACTCTCTTCAAAGATCTATATAAGGATGGCTCGTTCTTTATTTTTGTCTCACCGTCAAAAGAGAAGGGCATCGGCGCGTCACTCTCCAACTTTCGGCCGTTGTTTCTTTTCTCCGGATCACGATATTTTCTTATCAATTGTTCGCCAACGCTTTCTTTCGAGCAGTATGTTCAACTTCCGGTTTTATCGGGGGTTTTTTCGTGAAATATAAACAAATTGGGGACTTCTTTTCTTCTTTCTTTGAAATCTTATGGATTATCCAGCTCCTTTTTCTTTCAAGTTTTTCGCCGTCTATTATACCATCATTTGCAAATTCATGATGGGGTAAGAATCTCGACGTTGTCGTCCGCAAAGAATTTGCTAATTGCCTGCATATCATGTGCTCGATGAATTGATGAAGTGAAATTGGTCTTACTTGTTCCTTTATTAATTCGGATGGCCGTGAGTTACGTAACCCACCAACTAATTTTTCTTGTATATCATCCATTCATGAGAAAGCATCTATTTGTTTTTTTTTAATTAAATTTTGTTTCTTTGTTGTACAAGTTGTAATGTAATTTGATTATATTAATACAACAAATTCCTTCTCTTTTATCACCCATATTTTTGTAACTCTCGTTTTTTTTTAATAGATTTTACCATGGTGTACTTCAAAGATATTTTCTCTTCGCCCGGCGTGCAACACTTGGTAATTCTTGACAATGAGAGTGACGACATAGAACGAGGTACCATTTTGGCGGTTTATGATCTACTTGTTGGTCGATCGCAAAGTTGTAGCCAATGTTGACGAATCAACTTCACTTGAGGGAATGATCTCACGAGATTCCACCAATCAATGAATCAGCAGATGGTCTTTGCAAGCAACTTATCATTGACAATCGGAGGAGCCAATTTCCTTGCAGACTTTTGAGTTCATGGATATCACGAGGTTCAGGCATCCTTGCTATCACATCGATCTTTGCTTGCTCAATCTCAATATCTCGATGACGAACTACAAACCCAAGAAACTTTCGGATCGAACGCCGAATGCACACTTGGCGGGTTCATCTTAAGTTGAAATCTCCTTAATCATTCAAAGACTTTTCTCAAATCAAGGAGGTGATCTTCTTGTTTCTTAGACTTCACGACCACATCGTCAACATAACACTCAATATTTTTGTGAAGCATATCATCAAAGATTTTCTGCATGGCTCTTTGATACGTAGCTCCAAAGATTCTTCAAACCGAATGACATCACTTTGTAGCAATATATACCTTTCGAGGTACGAAAGGCTGTCAACTCTTCATCCTTTGGAGCCATACGTATTTGATTATATCCAGGACGATCCATCCATGAAAGATAATGCTTCGTGGCCCGTAGTGGCATCAATCACGAGTTCAATTATAGGCCATGGAAAATCGCCTTTAGGACACGCACCATTTAAATCTCTAAAGTCAACACAAACTCGATTTGGCCATTTTTCTTTAAATGCGGGGACAATACTCGAGATCCATGTAGGGTACTTGACTTCCCGAATGAACCCGGCCGATGAGTTTGTTTACTTTTGCCTCAATTAATGGAACCAAGTTGGGCGAAATCATCGTTGAGCTTGCTTAATTGGACGGGTTTCTTTCTTAACGGACAAGTGATGTCTTCGCTACTTTTGGGTCTAATCCAGGCATCTCTTTGTAGGACCAAGCAAATACATCCTTATACTCCCGAAGCGATTCGATATACGATTTTTCTTCATCGAGTTTTTAACAATGCACCGATGTAGATCGGTCGTGGATTATCACTATCGCCCAAATTAATTTCTTTTAGCTCATCGATTGTGGCTTTGATCTCTTCTTCGAGTTCGGGAGGAGCATCTTGACATCTTCTTCTTCCCCTTCTTCGCTTAAGGTGATATGATATGTCGATGCCACACTTTCTCTATCATCTTCATCATCTTGAGGTTGCGTGAAAACAACGAGTTTGAAATTTGGCTTTCAATCACATGATATGAGCAAAGTAGTTTGTCGCTTCATACGAGATGGAACCGGTGTTGTAAAATCGGCCTGGCGGCCGCTGGCGCTAGGCACCCTAGCCGATCCGATTTTCCCAAAATTGGCAAAACAAATCAAACTGGGCAAAAATCGGCCTGGCGCCCACCTAGGTGGCCAAAAAATCGGCCAAAATCGGGCAAATATTGGCCAGCGGTCTGGTCAAAATAAATCGGTAAAAAATCAGCCAAAATTCAAAAAAATGAAAAAAAAACTTAGTGTTTCTAGGCGCTCTAGGCGCTAGGGGCCCGACTAGCGCCTAGCGATTTTTGTAACCTTGGATGGAACAAGACTTGAAGCTTTTCAAGAGCCCATGGATTTCTAGATCTTTTCCAATATTTTGATGACGTAGAGATGCCCAATCTCGATGGATGGTTCCTTTGCTCTTCAATTTTTGAGTGGGTCCGAGTCATCAAAGACGATATTTGCCGGACCTTCTTTCCATTTTCGTCAAATGCATCTTATGTCGATGAAAGTTCTCCTTGGACACATAATTGATGTTGGATTTTCTAATGGCGTACGAATAGGAGTTGATGCCATAAACCCAAGACCTATCCGAGTATTTTTAGCCACATGTCCCCTTCCTTTTGACATCTTTTCAGCATTCGTAGCTTGAAGGAGCCTCCCAAGGTAAAATTTTCTTGCGGATTATATCCGGCTTTAACAAGAAGATCGTAAGCTTTTGGATCAAAATATTTTGCATTTTGGAGCCCTTCTCCGTGTTCGATATTAGGTCCCTCGGTTGGTAGGACAAACTTTTGAGTGGGTGAGGAGATGGTTTCTTGTCATCAAATTTTGTCATTGTCATTGCGACTTGCGTAAACACTCTTGATTTTGCTCTCTTTGACTTCATCATCCTGTGGCTTAGGTGGATTTTCTTTAGCCTTGATTGCCTTAATGTCTTCAAGTAGTACTTGGCATCAAAAAATGTGACTCGCCTCGGTGAAAGGTTTATCATCTCCAAGAACTTTCTTCACCACACCGTCTCTACAATATTTGAAGCATTGATGCCAAGTAGAAGGAACCACCCCGTTTTCATGTAGCCAAGGACGTCACGAAGCATATTGTAAGAAGTCATAGCGTCTATGACATGGAATAGTGCGATTGAGGCCATCTCCCTACCGGGGCGTGCAAAAAATTTACATGTCTACAAATCCTTTCAAGCCCTCGAGTTAACGTTATAGAAGTCAAATCCATCTTGGAGGAAGGTCAATGAGTCAAATCCACCAAGAAGTTCTCATATTCAAGTCAAATATCATCATATATATTACGTTTGTCAAAAATAAAGATGGTGTGGAAAAATCAAACATAATATATATAAATGTCGCAAATTCATCATATATATTTTTGCCAACGGGCGTGCCAAAAATTTACATGTCTACAAATCCTTTCAAGCCCTCGAGTTAACGTTATAGAAGTCAAATCCATCTTGGAGGAAGGTCGATGAGTCAAATCCACCAAGAAGTTCTCATATTCAAGTCAAATATCATCATATATATTACGTTTGATTCGGGATTAAGGTGTCAAGCCCTCGAATTAACGTTATTGAAGTTCAAAGTTCAAATTTGAAGAAGATCAAATCAAGAGTTCAACTCCAAATTCTCAAATTCTACATATTATATTCTTGAAGAAAAGAATCATAGGATTTATTTTAGAGATTGTAACCCTTTTGATATTTTGATTCATATAAATTCAATTTGTCCTATTTTTCTTGTTTGTTTATTTCATGAGACAATAAAAATTTGTGTTACAAGTTTTTGGCACGCCGAGTGGGACAATCTCTAGCTCTCATCTCTTTTCTTCAAATCAAGTTCAAATATCAACTAAGATGTCCAACCATTCCAAGTCCACACATGTTGACCTTTCAATGCCGAACTACGAAGCCACTGCTCCAATATACAATCATAAGGGGGCAAGGGAAGATGGCGAGTCATCGAACCATGAAGTTACTCCTCCAACAAACGAAGGGGCATGGAAACAAGGTGGCAAATATGGAGCTGCAAATAAAGAATCGTTGGACCCGCTCGACGTGCACGCACATTCCACAAGCCCAAGATTTGAAACTGTTGCAGCCATGGTGGTCCAAGCTACTTCACTCGAAGAGCAACTTGCAAATTTGATGAAGGCCATTGAAGGACTTACAAAACATCTTCAAGAGCGAGACTCCCAAATCATGAAGTTGATAGACAAAGTTGACCAAGTTGATTCAAGTCGTGTGATGGGCAAAGAAGTCGAAGCTCAAGATGATGTTGAAACATCCACAAGGCAACAACCAAACGAAAAAGAGGAGTCTCCCGCAAAGGAGTTGCAAGTCTCATCCGATGGCCTGATTCCGATTGACCAAGTGAAGGAATTTATTAAAGGGACTATCAAAGAAAAGTTCGATGAAAGCTCCAAGTCAACTTCAACTTATGTCAAGCCATATACTTTGAGAATTGATAATTTGAAGATGCCTATTGGCTATCAACCCCGAAGTTCCAATAATTCGACGGCGTAGGCAATCCAAGGCAACATGTGGCTCACTTTATCGAGACATGCAATGACGCTGGAACTTATGGAGATTACCTAGTAAAGCAGTTTGTTCGATCTTTGAAAGGAAGTGCATTCGATTGGTACACCGACTTGGGGGCAAATTCAATTGATACTTAGGAGCAATTAGAACAAGAGTTTCTCAATCGTTTCTATAGCACCCGATGAATGGTTAGTATGATTGAACTCTCAAGTTCATGCTAGTGGAAGGGAGAGTCCATCATTGACTATATCAATAGTTGGAGGGACTTAAGCCTCAACTGCAAAGATCAATTGTCAGAGCCTCAGCAATTGAGATGTGCATCCAAGGAATGCATTGAAGTCTATGATACATACTTCAAGGAATAAAGCCAAAAACTTTTGAAGAAGCAAGCAACGCGTGCGCATGCCATTGAGATAAGCTTGAACTTTGACCAACAAGGATGCCCAAATGATGTCGTGATGATGAGAAGGAGAAGGAGGAAGTGGAGCCATCTTCAACTTCTCAACGCTCCTAGATGCGAGCATAAACCATCTAAAGTTGACAAATTAAACTATGTTCAAATGCTCCTTGATAAGAGTCTAAACTATCAATCACGCTCATTGACATGAGTATAAAAGGTCCATATCCAAACTCAAACGTTTACTACTTGATACAGTATAAACTATCAACATGTCTCAAATTCAAAAGATTACTCCTTAATACGAGTATAAACTATCAATATATCTCACATTCAAATAAAGACTCCTTGATATGAGAATAAATTGTCTACAAATTCAAGAACTCTTTGATATGAGTATAACCAGTCTACAAATTTAAGTACTCCTTGATATGAGTTTAAACTATCTCTATGTCCCAAGTCAAGCGAAATATTGTGAGTTGATAATATAGATGAAAGATTGGAGACTAGTTCACTTTTCACATTCGCCGAAACAAATGCACGTGAACAAGTCTCGAGGGGGCGTTTGTAGACATGTAAATTTTGTTGGCCAATAAATCAAGATAAATCTTAATTTATAAAATTGGACATTCGACAACCTTTAACGGCCAACAAAATTTACATGTCTACAAATCCATCTTGAATATGAGAACAATATAATCTCGACGATGAGTTGCTTGCTAATTCCACACCATTGATGATGTCTCCTTGCTTGGCGAGTCTATTGTTGGCAACGAGTTTCACACCCTTGACAACGCATCCCCACTTGGCGAGCCTATTATTGATGGCCGATTTGCTTGATGATGTTTCCCGCTTGGCAAGTTTGTCATTGGCAACGAAGTTGCTTGTAATATCTCCATGGCGTCTCTCCATTTAGATTGATCTTGAATGACATTTGATTAATGAATCCATATCCTCGATGGTTGCAAAATCCACATCCTAGTTGGCTTTCTCCCACCCGGCGAATCAGTAGGTGGCGAAGAGTTATTTGCAAATCCACATCCTTGATGGCGTTTCGCACTTAGGAAGTTCGTTGATGGCGGCGATGGCGTTTCTCCATTTGGCAAGACCGTGGGTGGCGGTGAGTCCATATCCTTTATGGTGTTTCCCACATGGCAAGTCCATTGATGGCGGCGATGGCATTTCTCCACCTGGCAAGTCTATCGGTGGCGGCAAGTCATTTGCAAAATACATATCCTTCATAGCGTTTCTCCACGTGGCAAGTCCATTAATGGTGACGATGACATTTCTCCACCTGGCAAGTCTATCGATGGTGGCGAGTTATTTGAAAAATCCATATCCTTCATGGCATTTCTCCATTTGGCGACCCTTCGGTGGCGATGAGTTATTTGTGAAACTCACATCACGATGGTGTTTCTCCACTTGGCGCGAGTCCTTCGGTGGCGATGAGTTATTTGCGAAATTCACTCCCTTAATGGCGTTTCTCCACTTGGCAAGTCCTTCGAGGACGACGAGTTATTTGCAAAATTCACATCCTTGATGGTGTTTCTCCACTTGGCAAGATGCATGCGAGATCTACATGGCGCCTCTCCGCTTGGCTTGGTATTGAATGATGCTTACTTGCGAATTTCACATCATTGAAGGCATCTCCACGCTTCTACAAATTGCTTCGAGACCTACATGGATGCTCCCTACTTTGATGGGTTGCTTTCGAGACCGCATGGATTATCCCTACTTGCCGAGTTGCTCGAGATTTACATGGATTTTGTCCACTTCGACGAGTTTCTTCCACATGGCGTAATATATATTTTTGACGAGAAAGATGAATTTCATATGGTGAGGTCTCTAATTTGATTGGGCGTGCCAAAAATTTGTAACACAAATTTTTATTGTCTAAATTAACGAGACAAGAAAAATAGTACAAATTGAATTTTTATAAATGAGAAATATCAAAAGGTTACAATCTCTACAAAATTCTCTCGGTTCTTTTCTTCAAGAATATAATATATGGAACTTGAGAATTTGGAGTTGAACTCTTGAGTTTGATCTTCTCCAAACTTAAAGTTGAACTTCAATATCGTTAATTCGAGGATTTGAAAGCTTGATCTCGAATCAAACGTGATATATTTGATGATATTTGATTTGGATATATGAACTTCTTGGCGAAATTGACCTTTTGATCTTCCTCCAAGATGGTTTTGACTTCAATAATGTTAACTCGAGGGCTTGGAAGCTTATTCCCGAATCAAACACCATATTTGAGTGGACTCCGCGATGAACGCCTTGTATTTCGCCTTGAACCTTTGTGGATCTCCTTGAATATATTATTCTTGTCTTTGAGAGAATTTTCTCCACCGCTTCTTGCTTGGATTTCTTCTCTTAGAATTGTGATTTAATTCTTGAGAATGACCCATATTTATACTTGTAGGAGAGGGGTCTCGGATAACTCATATGGTGAGAACTCTAATTTGATTGGTCCTTCAAGATTTAATATTATTCACAAATTGTGATAATTATCAAAAGAAATGATAATAAATCAAGATAAATCTTGATTTATAAGAATTCGACATTTGACGATCTTTAATTGGCCAATAAAATATATATTAATATATCAATAAATTAACTATTTAAATTAGGAATTAAATTTGAATAAATTCCCAAATATAAATAGAAAATATATAATTGATATTTAATATTGAATTTCACATGTGTCACCATTTGATTGGTGAAAATTTAATTTGTCTGCAAATTGTAGAAGTCAAATTTGTACTATTTTTCTTGTTTGTTAATTTGCAGACAATAAAAATTTGTGTTACAAATTTTTAGCATCATTACATATATTTTTTTTTCAATCACAACAACTCGACTACGTTGACGGAATTCTAGATTGCTGCGGTGTTTTTCAATCTTGTCTACATTTGTTGTTATTGTTTTAAACCAGGTAAGTTTGGTCTTTACGCTGCAACGAGTCTTTCACGATTTTGTGCTCCATGTGTTCGATGAATTGATAGAAAGAAAAAAATACAAAAATTACTTCACCGCTTTGAACCATACCGCTTCGTCGGTTGATCTTATGCTTTTAGTTGTGCCGATGGCTATTTTTCCAAAAGATCATTTCACAAAATTCTTAATTAGCTTAAAGAATTCTTTTGCCGCAATCTCAAGATGACGACCTTGCCTCATCATATGCAATAGCTTCGGCAAAAAGATCTTTCAAAGATCTCTCCACAAAATAGATGTCAATAATATTAAAACTCTTCATAGATTTGAGCACAATCATCACTTCATCTTGAATAGAGGAAAGGGAGTCAATTGGAATGTGGGATATCTTCTCATGGAGATCGCCCCATAACTTTTGAAGGTATTCTTGTTGGTGGTTGCGAATAAATTTCTCACCTTGAAATCTGAAAATACCGCACAAGGAGACGTTTTGGCGTCAATGGAGTTAGATGTAACCTTTTGATGATTCACGCCTTCACGGTTGGCAAGTTGGATTCCCTAAAGGATGTATCGAAGACCCCAATGCATTCCTTGGATGCACATCTCAATAGCCGAAGCTTCGACAACCGGTCTTTCGATTTGAGGCTCAAGTTCCTCCATCGATTGATGTAGTCGATGACATGTTCTTCCTTCCACCGACAGTATTTGTAAGCTCGATCATGCTAAACCGCCCACCGGTCTTTGTCAGAAATCGATTGAGAAACTTATGTTCCAATTGCTCCCAACCGTCGATTGAGTTTGCTCCCAAGTCAATATATCAATCGAACGTGTTGCCCTTCAAGACCCAGGACAAAGCGCTTTATGAGGCGATCTCCATAAGTCCCAAAGATCATTACATGTTTCGACAAAGTGAGCCACATGCTACTTTGGGTTGCCCTTGCCATCGAATTGTTGGAACTTTAGAGGTTGGTAACCAACGGGCATCTTCAAGTTGTAAGTCCAAGCGGCTACGATAATCTAGAGGGGTGTGAATAGATTATCTCAATCTTTTTCGATTTTCGCCCTCTTTTTCGAACCAAATGCTCAAACACAATAATAAAGGTGCGGAAAGTAAACAACACACGTCGATTTATAGAGGTTCAACCCACCTAGGGCCTAATCCTCTACCACCCCAAGATATCCAGGGATGGATTTCAAAAAGAAAAAAAAAGATTTTATTAATTTACCACAAATTAATACAACACCAACTTACAACAACACCTTGAAGATCACCACACTCTTCTTCAACACCACCTTTGAGATTACCACAATCTCTTCTTGAAGATTACCACAATCTCCAACGGCACCTTGTGAAGATTACCACAATCTTCACCCTTGAAGAATACCAAATTCTTCAACACCTCAACAAGAAGATTACCACAATCTTCTTACACCTAACACCTAGTTCACCCAAGTGTGTTCTTACCACAAGAACACTCACAATGATATCTTGTGTTTGAATGACAACCACAAATTCAAGATTACAACTCGATAATTGATAATACAATAGAGTGCAAGTGTAATCAAGAATAGCCTAGACCTCAAGAATGTGAAAGTGAATAGCTAGGCAAATTACAACAAGAAATAAGACAATGTAAGAAGAAGTGTATTCTTGAGTGTATCTTGTTGTGTTGTAGATTTTTCTCTTGTTGTTGTGCTTCAAAACTTCCCTGTATTTATAGGAGATGATTGATACTTGATAGGCTCCTCTTGGAATCGATTTCTAGAAAAGATTGCAATTAAAATCAAGATTATAGCTGTTAGAAATCAATTCCACAATTTAAGGAAAAACTGTCTGTTTGCACAACGGTTAGAATTTTGCGGTCAAACTTAAAGGCGACCGGCCGCATACGAGAAATAGAGTTTGAAATAATCATATCAACATTTACACAGTGGCAACCGGTCGGCGTGCACCTCAACCGGTCGACCCTAACCACAACCGGTCGCACTCATCAAAAAATGAAAGACATAAGTTACATTTCGATTTTTGCTCCTGTGTCATGGTCACCCAGCGATCGGCCGATCGATTTTGACCGGTTGCCCTATAGAGGCGACGGTTTCCTGACCATTTTCTCGCAAAACATGAAGTTTTTGTTTTCCTCAACTTTCAGTGCGGGTTGCCCTATACGGCGACCGGTTGACCTCAAAACAAAAGTGTTGTCAAATTTTATATCGAAAATAAACTTCAAGAAATACTCCAAAAATAGTAAAAACATTTTAGACCGATCGGGTGTATTAGGACAACATAATTTAGAAACATTGTTTTGGTGTAAAAATACATTAATGACAAATTATTAAAAGTGTTGTCCAATTTTGTCGAAAATAGAACTTGAGGAAATACTCAGGAAAATATTAAAACCATTTTAAATCATTTAGGAGTATTTGGACAACCTTTAAAAACATTGTTTTGGTATAAAAACAAAATCATCAAAATCATGATAAAACCATTTATCAAACAATCTCCCCCTTTTTGATGATTACAAACCAAAACAATTTTAACGAGGTCGATTTTGAAAACAAAACAATTTTACCGGTTAAATAGAACTATCCGTTGTGAGCGACAATATTCCATGCAATAAAAACACAAGGATGGGAGTAGAGATATTCAAACACATATAGCAAATGCTCCCCTATCAACATGCACAACAAGAGTTATATAGAAGCAACTTAAACATAAGCTAAAATATTAGCTTTTCGATATTGAGCTTAAGTATCAATAACTTAAAAGCTCCCCTGTCAAAGAGACATCATTATAAACATATATAAGTCCATACTACAACCAATGGACCAAGAACCATATACAACCATAATATACCAAGAGTGGACAAGATATGATCCACAACTTATGGCTTTCAATAGCCACAACTTATAGCTTCTTTTTCTTTAAGCTTTTCTTAGCTTCTTTGAGCTAAAGAGCTTATAACATGTTTCTCCCCTTTGGAATCATCAAAAAGAATGTTAGCACGATAAATACATCATATATTCATATCAAAGTGCGCAACTAAGCGATGTATCGAGCTATTTGAGCATTGAAGCTTATAAACCAAATAGGAGGGAGAAGTCGAATCATACGACTTGTAGAGGTTTATGAAAACTCATTTGATAAGCAAAACATGATCTCTATAAATGTATAAGACTTTTGAAATCGAGAGAATCATGTAGGTGATGAATTTTTCATTGAAAGTTTTATCGAACACTTGGCGGGCGTCAAAAATTGAGAAAGATATATATAGCCCTTGTAAATGAAATCAAGCCAAGTTTTTTCATCACCAAATGCAATTTAACAAATGTCAATCATCAACAATTAATAAGCTCATCACACAAATATATGAATTGCATTAAGAAAAATACATATAAGCCACAAACTCGAGGTTCAACCCAATTGAGCTAAAGAGAGTGAAATTATTACCATTCAATCGGTAAAGATGAGCATCAATGATGATAAACGAGCTAGACAATCCCCAAGATATATAATTTATGCAACAAAACACATTTGAAGTGAATTGTGTGTGAAAATGACAAAGGGACGAAAAATGAACAAAATAAGCCAAAATGGCTAAGCCGGAAAATGAAGCATTTTAACCAAAAATCCCTTAGGGCGACCGGTCATGGGCAAGGGTGACCGGTCGGCCGGCATGGGCGACCGGTCGGCCTTGCCCGATCCAAATTTGTTTGAGTTCTGTCTCAAAATTCAAGTTTGATCCAAAAATTCGATTTTTCGCCCCTAGGTTTTAAAACGTGCAAAATGCAAACGTAGACCTAATTGAATATACATTATGTCATGATCAAGCTCGAAATGAGGTAAAATACTCGGCGGTGGGCGATTAAAAAGTCCGCGAGTTATCCTTGAGACGGAATTAAACACATCACAAGTTTTTGATAAAAACTCAATCCCTTAAAAAACATCGAATCTCAATATATTTAGTTCGATTATGACGAACCATATTTTGAATACGAATAATCGTATAATAGATACCGAACTTGTTATCCGGAAAAATAAGAACGTTTTAAAGCTTTGGATACAACAAGTTATAAGAAGAAGTGCCTTTCAAATATTTGAAAATTTCTTTTAATGGCACTTTAATGAGATTCGTTAGGATAGTTTTTGAAGTCGAGCATATAGACATAAGGCATATGGAATGTCGAGTCTATAGGAATAATACAAAAAAACATACCTCGAATTTGTTTGTTGACCGACATGCCTTTCTCAACCTTTGTCAATCTTTAGCCATAGAGGTTGAGATAGTTCTTCTTTCTTCAATGCCTAACTCCTTCAAGAGTTCTTTTGAAATATAACCATCTTCTTGGCATTGAATAATTTGAAGTCCAAGCAATAAATTGAGCTCCCCCATCATGCTCATCTCGAGTTCACCTAGTATCAACTTAGAAAAATATATTGCACAAATATTCATTAGTAGCACCAAAAATATTCTCATAAATATGCACAAGTTTAAACAATCTTGCCCTTTTTCACAAACAAAGAGAGTAGTATCAACTTTACCTTTTGTAAAATCATTTAGTAAAAATAGCTAAGTCTATCATACCATACAGGGTACTTGTTTTAAACCATACAAGGCCTTAAAAACAATCATTTGGCCTAGAAAAATTTTAAACCCCGGAGGTTGTTTTATATAGACTTCATCTAGAATAAAACCATTTAGAAATTTGGATTTAACATCCATTTGGTAAAGCTTGAAATTTTCTTAAAACAAGAATGGGCAAGTAAATGGCTACAAAATGTGCTATGAGTGCAAATGTTATATCAAAATTAATTACCTTCTTCTTGAAAATACCTTCGGGCTACTAATTTCGCCTTAGTTCGACCAATGTTGCCTTGGTCATTGAGTTTGTTAGGAATACCCTTTTTGTCTTCTTCATTACTATCATCATAGGGCATCCAATTGATCTAAGGTGTTCATAATAGAACATTTACATCCAAATATTTTGAGGTAACAAGATTTGGAGTACTTCATTTCTCATCTACACAACTTTAACAAACTCATTAACGGCATCGCTTATATAAGCAAGAGAAAAATAGCCCAAGTGTAAAAACATGCCTCAATCATCAATCACAAAATATCTTGCATAAGAGCATAGTAGAAATAAACACTAAATATATAGACCATGAAGCAAGAAACACATACTATGCATTTAGAATATCATCAAGAGTCTAATAAATCATGCAAGTTCAAATAAGCTTAAGAAAGCTATAAAAGGTCTCTTTTGAAATTTGAAAATCCGATAGCATATAGTTGAGACCTCATTTAAAAGAAGTATTTGAACAAGAGTTGACAAAGCAAATATGTGCAATCAAATATCGAATAGTGCCTTTCAAAAAAAAATCTAAAAATCTCTTAATGGCACTTGTATGAAATACTATGAAAAACAAGCACATAGGCACATGGCAATACATATATCGAGTCTATAAGAGTAAGAATAACACAAGTAAACGTACCTCGATAATTAATGCCTTTCTTGAAAAATAATGACGTAAATGGCCATTTGTGAAAATATGTAAATCCTACACAATTCTTAAAACAAATCTAGCACAAATCATAATGATAAAAGTGTAGGCTAAGAGATATCACAAGTAAGCTCATGCCATAAAAATCCATAAGAGATGATAACACACTTTAGTCTAAAAAAATGCACAAGAGTTTTAAAAACATCATATAAGGTCTTCTTTTAAAAATTTTGAAACTCACAAAAGTATTAAAGACCTAAATTTAAAATAAATACTTGAAAACTCATTTTGCAATTAAGACACAAATAAAAGCATGCATAATAACAAAATAAAGCATATTTAACTAGGGAGATACGGGTTACCAATTACGCCATTTCAATGGGTTGTGTCGTTCCCATTGTTGATGATATCTTTCCTTGAGAAGTCACTTTGTTGATGATGACTTCTTTGATTTCTCCATTTCAAGGTTTGTAGCCTTCCCATTGTTGAAAGTCTCTTCTTCTTTGAAAATCATCTTGTTGATGATGTCTTTGCCATTTCCAAGATTGTGTTCTTCCCATTTTTGATTATATCCTCTTCTTGAAATTGGCTTTGTTTAAAATAGTTTCTCCTTCTTTGATCAAATGAAACGGTCATTTGATGTCTTCTTGGCGGTATAAATTTTCTTCGATCATTATTTCGTCGGGTACCTAATATGACATTGTTTTGTGGTACCCTCATGTGTTTGGGTCCTTTGGGATTAGTCTTGAGACTTTTAGGTCTCCAACAATAATTAGAGCTATTTCTAGCCCGACAAATATTTACCGTATAACCCTTTTTACCGCAATAAAAGCATGTAATAATTCTAGGAGCATAATGACCAACGTGCTTAGAGACTTGATTCTTTTTCATGTGATTGACACCCCTTAGCTTATGATCAAGTTCTAGTTTCGAGTTATTACAACAATCAACAATATTGGTCATTCTATCTAAGACTCAAGTTGGATTTAGATAAATCATTTTTCAAGCAATTTATATCCTCAACAAGAGTACTATTTTTTCTTTCTCAAGGTTTCTAACCTTGTCAAGAGTGGTGGTGTGAGCACATGATAGTGATTCATAGGAAGTAAATAAACTATCCTTATCATTTTTTAAAACAATGAATTCCTTTTTCAAATATTTGTATTTAACAAGTAAGTTTTGGAATTCATCTTGTAGATCATCAAAATCATTTCTCAAATCACTATAATCATTATCATAGGAAGTAGAGGGTTTAGAACTTACCTCGTTTTCTTCTTCGATGCCTATGAGGCATTGTTCAACTTCATCATCATGGGAGGTTGTAGAAGGCTCATCCCATGTTGTTGGATTTGATGTTGTATCCATTTGTGAAGTAAATGCTTTTGAGTTGCTCCTTTCATTTGCATACACTTCATAGATGGCTTCTAATTTTGCCATACTTCATGTGCCGATCGAATACCTACAACATGATCAAATTCCAAAGTAGTAAGTGAACAATACAAAATACTAAGAGCTTTACCATTTAAGGAGATGATTCTCTTCTCTTCATCATTGAGCTCTTTGAAGCCTTTAGAGGTGTGTGGTGTATTCTTCGTCGGAATGGATTCTCCATTGATGACGGTGTTCCAAATATCGAACCCGCAACTTTGTAAATAGCATTCCATTCTTTCTTTCCAAAATGTAAAATATTTGGAATCAAATAGTGGTGGCTTGGTGGTGGATGTGCGGTAAGATGAGCTCCGTTCAGTAGGCGACGATCGTTCCTCTTTACTCGCGATGTGGAACAGCTTGCCAAAGAGTTTGGCTCGATACCACTTGTAAGTCCAGCGGCTACGATAATCTAGAGGGGGTGAATAGATTATCTCCATCTTTCGATTTCGCCCCTCTTTTTCGAACCAAATGCTCAAACACAATAATAAAGGTGCGGAAAGTAAACAACACACGCCGATTTATAGAGGTTCAACCCACATAGGGCCTAATCCTCTATCACCCCAAAGATCTCAGGGATGGATTTCAAAAAGAAAAAAAGATTTTATTAATTTACCACAAATTAATACAACACCAACTTACAACAACACCTTGAAGAGCACCACACTCTTCTTCAACACCACCTTTGAGATTACCACAATCTCTTCTTCAAGATTACCACAATCTCCAACGGCACCTTGTGAAGATTACCACAATCTTCACCCTTGAAGAATACCAAATTCTTCAACACCTCAACAAGAAGATTACCACAATCTTCTTACACCTAACACCTAGTTCACCCAAGTGTGTTCTTACCACAAGAACACTCACAAGGATATCTTGTGTTTGAATGACATCCACAAATTCAAGATTACAACTCGATAATTGATAATACAATAGAGTGCAAGTGTAATCAAGAATAGCCTAGACCTCAAGAATGTGAAAGTGAATAGCTAGGCAAATTACAACAAGAAATAAGACAACGTAAGAACAAGTGTATTCTTGAGTGTATCTTGTTGTGTTGTAGATTTTCTCTTGTTGTTGTGCTTCAAAACTTCCTCTATTTATAGGAGATGATTGATACTTGATAGGCTCTCTTGGAATCTGATTTCTACAAAAATTACAAATTAAAATCAAGATTATAGCTGTTAGAAATCAATTCCACAATTTAAGGAAAAGTTGTCACGCATAACGGTTAGAATTTTCTTTGTCAAACTTAAAAGGCGGCCGCATTTACGAAATAGAGTTTGAAATAATCATATCAACATTTACACAGGCAACCGGTCGACGTGCACCTCGGCCGGTCAACCCTAACCACAACCGGCGGTCGCACTCATCAAAAAATGAAAGACGAAGTTCTTTTCGATTTTTGCTCCTGTCACGGTCACCACGGCCGGTCGGCCGATCGACCTGCGTTGCCACGACCATTTTCTCGCAAACATGAAGTTTTGTTTTCCTCAACTTTCAGTGCGGGTTGCCTATCGGCACGAGGTTGACCTCAAAACAAAAGTGTTGTCAAATTTTATATCGAAAATAAACTTCAAGAAATACTCCAAAAAATAGTAAAAATATTTTAGACCGATCGGGAGTATTAGGACAACATTTAGAAACATTGTTTTGGTGTAAAAATACATTAATGACAAATTATTAAAAGTGTTGTCCAATTTTGTCGAAAATAGAACTTGAGGAAATACTCAGGAAAATATTAAATCCATTTTAAATCATTTAGGAGTATTTGGACAACCTTTAAAAACATTGTTTTGGTATAAAAACAAAATCATCAAAATCATGATAAAACCATTTATCAAACACAAGTTGTCAATCCTTTGCGTATATGGTTTGGCATAAGTCATAGCTTACATGGAACTTCCATCAAACTTGTCCTTAATAGTCCCCATAATGAACTCCTTAAGTTGGTCGATCGAATCGACCCATCGAGGCGAGACTTGCAACTCATTTTCCGGAGACTTCTCTTTTTCATTTGGTCGTTGCTTCATGGATGTCCCGACCTCCTCATGTGTTTCAACTTGCTTGCCCATCGCATGGCTTGTATCAAAGACTATCTATTTTGTTCATCAAGATGTGCGATTTGTGAGTTTTGTTCTTTGACATGATTGGTGAGTCCATCAATGGCCCTCGTCAAACTTTCAATTTGCTCTTCAAGTGACGTAGCATTCGTCATCATAACGGAGTGCCATGTTTGAGCAACTTGATGTCGGCGGGAGGTTGGGGATGAAGCATCATCTCTTAAGCAACGGCGGACCTGGGGGGGGGGGCCATTGCCCCAAAATTTTCCAAAATTGTTTTTTTCCCAAAAATTTTTGAAATTATATTTTAAAGGGTAAAATAAATAAATTAATTTACAATTGCCCCCAAAATTTTCAAAAAAATGAATTCCCCAAAAATTTTCCAAAAATTTCATTTCCCCCAAAAATTTTCCAAAATATTTTTAAAAAGTAAAATAAATGAACTAATTTACAATTTTCCCCCAAAATTTGATAAAATTTTAAATAGTTGTCTTTTACAATATAAAAAACCATTAATTATGGTTAGTATATGGAAAAAAATTTCACATAGTATAAATTTATAAACTCGGTCCGTTTTCCGCCCCAAAGTCGAAATCTGCGTCGCCCCTTTGCTCTTAAGTCTCCATCATCTTGAGATGAGTTAGATTTTCTTTACTCGACGGAGTTTTGTCAAAGGATGCACTCAACTTCTTGGATATACTCCTTGTAGTGATGCCAACATTTTTACTGTTTCTGAAGAGTTTGAAGAAGCGACTTTTGTTGATGTAGTTTTGCGAGTAGCCATCGCGATCTTCAAGATTTGTCGAGGAAAAGAGATGAGAGGTAGAGATTATCCCAAGGCGTGCAAAATTTTGTAACACAAATTTTTATTATCGCAAAATAAACAAACAAGAAAAATAGGACAAATTGAATTTATATAAATCAAACGAAAATATAGGTTACAATCTCTAGAAATCATCGATTCTTCTCTTAAAAAATATAATATCTGGAAATTGAGAATTTGGAGTTGAACTCTTGATTTGATCTTCTCCAAATTTGAACTTTGAACTTCAATAACGTTAATTCGAGGCTTGACGGCTTAATCCCGAATCAAACATAATATATATGATGATATTTGACTTGAATATGAGAACTTCTTGGTGGATTTGACTAATCGACCTTCCTCCAAGATGGATTTGACTTCTATAACGTTAACTCGAGGGCTTGAAAGCTTATTCTGAATCAAACGCCGTGATTTGAGTGGGCTCTGCGATGAACGCCGGACTTTCGCCTTGAACACCGTGGATCTCCTTGAATATGTTCTTATTGACTTGAGAGTGATGAAGTATAACCAGGACTCAATATTTATTGTTTTATTCAATTGATCAAAAGTGATTTTACATCTGCTGACTACAAGGTATTTATAGGGGATTTGGGGAGTTATCGCTAATCGAAAGTGTAACAAACTCCTAGCGATTCGATTACGAGTTGTTAGGTATTTTACATTCCAATACACCCCAAGATTCTTTAGGGATGATGAGCAAAAGATGGTAATCGAGCACGAGATCATGAAATGCTGGAAGCAGATAATGGTTTCGTGAGAAGATCGACCACCTGGTGTTGAGAGGGGATGAACCGCACGTCCAATTCCTTGGTTCGAACCTTGTCCCGCACAAAATGAACGTCGATTTCGATATGTTTAAATCACGAGCATGAAACATGGGGTTAAAAGCTAAAATACTGGTATTGTCACACCAAATTAATGAAGGGGTAGTAAAGTTGAATCCCAATTCCTTAAGCAATGAGTGGAGCGGACTATATCCGAAGTTGTGTCGGCCCAGGGCACAATACTCGGATTCCGCACTACTCCGAGACACCACGGATTGTTTCTTGGAGCTCCAAGTGATCAAGTTCTTCCCAAGAAACACACAATGACCCCCTGTGGATTTGCCATCATCCAAATTCGGCCGATCAAGATCCGAATAACCTTCCAAGAGCAAACGCGGCGGGGAGTGAAACGTAAACCAAGAGTACTAGACCCCTTAAGATCCGGAGCAAGTGTTTGACAAAGAAGCGATGACGAGTGGTGGGATGATGAAGATATTGGATGAGTTTGTTGACGGCAAATCCAATATCCGACGAGTGAGAGTGAGATATCAAGCGTACCAACGGTCTACGATATAGGGAAGGATCATCAAACTTCGTGCTATCGGTGAGGGCAAGTTTGAGGCATGTGCTCATAGGGGTAGGAGTGGGTTTGCGGTCAAACATCTTGGTTTTCGCAAGAGATCATGCACATATTTGGTTTAGGTGAGGACAATAGTACCATCTGTTTGTGAGCCCGTGTGTGCCTCCAATCCCAAGTAATTCACCTCACCAAGAGTTTTGAGGGCAAAGCGATGGCCCGGTGATCAATAAGGCTATCAATCGCACTAGAACTGTCCCCGTAATAAGAATGTCATCCACATACACAAGAACCATGAGAATACCACCTCCAACCTTCTTATGAAACAGGGGGAGTTATCGACATCGAAACCGAGAAAACCCAAAGAGCGGAGGAATTGCTTGAGTTTTAGAAACCAAGCACGGGGGCTTGTTTAAGGCCGTATAAGGATTTTTGTAACTTGGACTGTTGTGGGTTGTAGAGGGTTAACAAAGCCTTGAGGTTGATGCATGTATACGATCTCACCAAGCCCCGTTTAGGAAGGCATTATTAATATCAATTTGTTGAATTTTCCAACCACAAGTCAAAGAAGAGAAAACATTAGGCGAATAGTGCTAGCCTTAACCACCGGTTTGAATGTTTCCAAGTAGTCGACACTGCGGTTTGCTCAAAACCTCTAGCAACCAACCGAGCCTTCAATCGATCAACACTACCATCGACCTTAAACTTAGTGCGAAACAACCACTTGTTCTTGATAACTTTCATGTCGGGGTGGAAAGGAACCAAATGCCAAGTGTGTGTTTAGATATTAAAGCATCATACTCATCTTGCATTGTGGACTTCCACCGGGGATCTTGAAGGGCTTGTTGTACGGTAACATGATCGGATGGGATGGGAGAAGCGGCGAGAAAAGTTTTTGGTTTGAGGTGGCAGTGCGAGACCGTGTAACCATTGGATGAGTGGAAGTGGGATTGGAAGTAGAAGGTGGAGGTTGAGATGATGAAGAAGAAGTAGGTGATGAAGATGATGTGGATGGAGGTAAATAAGGTAATTCTCGTAAGTTGGATACCGGAGGAGAGGGAGGGACATGAGATAGAGAAGGAGAGGTGGTAGTGTTAGGAGTAGGATCCATAGGAATTGAGGAGGGGACATGGAGAATAGGTAATGAAGCTTGAGTGATAGGATGGGAAGTAGAGGAAGTGGAAGAAAAAAATGTGGGATCTGAAATTCTTGTTCATGAAACACCACGGTCACGAGCAACATATATCCGCCCGATGAATCTAAACATTTGTATCCCTTATGATCGGGGTTATACCCAAGAAACACGCATTTGGAAGAACGATATTGAAATTTGTGATTGTTATACGGGCGGAGGTAAGGGTAACATGCACAACCAAACACCTTGAAAAATGAGTAGTGCGGAGGTGCATGAAACAATATTTGAAAAGGAGAGAGGCGATGCAAGATCGAGTGGGTAAACGATTGAGAGTGTAAGCAATTTGAATGGAAAGCCTCCCACCAATATTTGAGTGGAAGGCGAGCTTGGGCAAGAAAGGAAAGACCAATTTCAACGATATGCAAGTGTTTCCTCTCGGCTTTGCCATGTTGTTGGTGTGTGTGAGGCGGGGGTGACGGAATTGGATGCCCAATCGAGCAAGGAAAGGAGTGAGAGTGCGATATTCACCTCCCAATCGGTTTGTAGACAAAGAATTTTAGTCTCGAAATTGCCTTTCTACAAACGTATTGAATTCTTTGGAAACGATTTTAGCATCGACTTGAGTTTGAGAGGAAAGATCCATGTGTAACGAGTGAAGTCATCAATGAAATGTATATAATATCTATAACCATGTACTGAAGTAACATGAGACGGACCCAGGACATCACTATGGACGGTGAAAAGGAGCATTTGTCTTGGTAAGTTGAGATGCAAAATGCGTTTGATGTAATTTGCCTAATTGACATGGTCCACAAAAATTGAGAGAGGAAGAATGAAAAGGATATGTAAAGATTTCATTACGAGAGACAACACACTAGTACATGGATGGCCAAGTTTCGATGCCATACATTTGCATCTTTATTGACATGAGCCATAGAAAGCAGAACAAGTAATAGGGCGGGGGAATAGGTGAGGAAGTTCTTGAATTAAAATGAGCGAGGTTGTGAGGAGATTTGAGAGAAGTCTAGGCGATAGAGGCCATCCTTAAGCACCCCTTCCAAGAGAACCTTGTGTGTTGTTTTGTCCTTGACAAGACAACAGTCATGATAGAACTCAATTAGCACATGATTATCCTTAGTGAACTGAGAGATACTCACTAGATTTTTTGTGATTTGAGGGACATAAAGTATGTTATTTAGGAGTAAAGGCGAGAGGAGTTATGACGGGGTATAGAGGAGTAGCCAATATGAGATATAGGAAGAGTAGATCCATTACCTACATCAAGTCTTTCAGCACCGTGGTAGTCAGACCGAATACTCAGATTTTCCAAATCAGCCGTGATATGATTGGTTGCCCCACTATCGAAATACCAATTGGGATCACTTTCAATCACAGAGGAATTACCCATAGCAACATGTGCTGTGGAGATCTGTACGAGGAGGATGAAGTAGGAGGTGTTTCGATGCCTTGAAAACCGATATCAAATCGCTTTATAGCACTTGATTGCCACATGACTGTTTTTCCACACAATTGACAAACAAAGCTTTCAAAGTATTGGAGAAGTATCTACCACCACGACCTCCTCGTCCTCTCGAAACCTCTAATTCGCCCTTGCATAGTGTAGTTAGAATTTTGTCTTGGATTAAACACAACATTTGCATTAGGAGGCGAAGAGAAGTAGTAGTAGTATGAAGAGCAACCTGAGTAGATGCAACCTGATTTTGGATTCTTAGCTCGTGAGTTTGCAAGGCAAAGCGTGCTTCCGGTAGGGAAATGGAATCAAGACGCGAGGTGGGGTGAACCACAACAAATTCAAAATCGATCCTAGTCCTCCTAATATGTATAAAACCAATTCCTCATCCAAAATATGTTGTCCTACCGAGTTCAAGTCATCAAAGAAAGCTTCGCATCTTGAGAATATAGTCATCAATGCTTATGTCTCCTTTCTTTAAAGTTTGAAGCATAAATCGAATTTGAAGAATACGAGCCTTCGAATTAGTTTGAAACAATTTTTCTAAAACAGACCACAAATCTGAGGCTGTGTTGCATCGACTCACATGTCCAAGCATGGACTCACCAATGGACGCCAACATCCAACTCAATAGAAACTGATCACGCCTCATTCGGATCACATATGCAGGATTAAGGCGAGTAGTGGAAATGCCTTCGGATGTGTTGGTAATGGAAGCCTCGGGAATAGTACAATCGCCAAATAGAACGGACTCAAAACCGTAATGCGCGAACCGTAGACAAACACTGTGCACGCCAAAATTGATAATTCGACCGATCCAAACGCAAATTCATTGGTGTGAAATGCGGAATCGAAGATGCGAGAGAAGAAGTAGGACAATCCATGAGGATAGAGTAGCTGCAGACGATTTCTAACGAAGAGAATTGGGAGAATGCCAATTTGCACTGACTCTCGATACCATGATGAAGTATAACCAGGACTCAATATTTTTGTTTTATTCAATTGATCAAAAGTGATTTTACATCTGCGATTACAAGGTATTTATAGAGAGGATTTGGGAAGTTATCTCGCTAATCGAAAGTGTAACAAACTCTAATCGATTCGATTTACGATTGTTAGGTATTTTACATTCCAATAGAGAGAATTTCCTCCACCGCCTTTTGCTTTGATTTCTTCTCTTTGAATTGTGATTTAATTCCTTGAGAATGACCCTATTTATACTTGTAGGAGAGGGGTTCTTGGATATCTCATATGGTGAGTACTCTAATTTGATTGGTCTCTTCAAGATTTAATATTATTTCTTTAATCACAAATTGTGATAATTATCAAAAGAAATAATAATAAATCAAGATAAATCTTGATTTATAAGAATTTGAAATTTGGTATTCTTTAATTGGCCAACAAATATATATTAAAATATCAATTAATTAACTATTTAAATTAGGAATTAAATTTGATTAATTCCCAAATATAAATAGAAAATATAAAATTGATATTTAATATAGAATTTCACACGTGTCACCATTTAATTGGTGCAAATTTAATTTGTCTACACTTCGGTATGGTAAGTATTATACACATGACAATCATACGTGCGGTCAAATAAGAAATAAAACATAGTTTTGATCCCATCCAATCCGCTAGGCATGCAAATATTAATTTTAAGTGTGTATTTATTTTATATAATAAAAATAAAAATTTTGGACATACAAAAACAACAATATGCAACATAAAGAGTATATGCAATACACACTGAAATTCATGCATTACCCAATAACTGAAAATACAACATGAAAGACTGTAGTGTGAATACATTTATATTTGCAAAACACGTATACAATAGTAAGAGAAGTTTTAATTTGTCTTTCTATTAATTTATTAAATCAAAATAATTATACATTGATTAACTATGTATAAAATACAAATGTTATACTATATGACAGAACATAGATCCATTAGCTCAGACATGTCTGCCTTATTTAAAAAATTTAATCCACATTTCACTTCTATACCCATTTGTTCACATTTAAATTTATGTAAATAGAACGATTTTTTTTTTACAAAAGAATAATTTCATTAATTAATTCAAACTAGTAATACATCGACATAAGATATAAACAAATCTGTTAAAAACCCTAAAAGATAAAACTATGAAAAGATTCATAGTATTTATGTTAGTAACAAAAACCGCTTAAAATCTACAATATTAAAAATATATAGTGTCTAGAATACCCATGATTCGATCTACTTAAAAACCACAATTTGATTTGTTGTCTTGTTAAATGGAAACTTGATTTGCAATCGTTTGTGATCTTTGTTTTTTTTTTATAGCGGATCACCCAGTCAACCGAGTTGACCAAAATCTTCTTCCGAGAGAAAAGTCTTCAAGTTAGTCATCTCCCCACGGGGAAGTCTTTTCTCCGGAATTTGGAAAATCCTTCGACCGAGAACTTGCGCACACGCACGCAAAGCGTTATGAGGTCCGGTGGTTGTCCCCTGGGAGTCCCATCATACGCTCAAATCAACATGGTGAACGAGAGATAAATTAAGACAAAGTAAACTAATCTTGAATGCGTAAGAAAATTCTTAATTGTGAGTTAATTTACTTGCGATTAATAGGAGAAACCTTTTTATACTTGGAAGACTAGCCGTGAGCGCAATGGCGGGGTAGGGGGCCATCCCCCTTCTTTTTAATTTCTTTTTTTACTATGTAATTTTTTTAATTTTTTAATTAATATTTATGTGTATTTTTTTAATTTTTTATCGCCGTGCATCGGCCCACCTGTAATAATTTACGGCCATTGGTGGGTCGCGTAGAAGAATTTGGCCTATGGGCGATCCACGTAGGAGAAAACGACCGTTTGGGCCAAACCTGGACTTCTTTGGGCGGTTTAATTATCAAGAGCCCATTGAGCAATCTATATATATATATATATATATATATATATTAAATAGTAGTACGAAAAGTTTTCGCCCATTTCACCTTTCTAAATCTAGAAAATATTAAATTATTATTAAAAAGGGATTGAGTAATAAAAAATAGTAGTTTAATTATGTTAACAACTTCCAATGAAAATGCTAAGACTAATTTAAGGTAACATTAATATTTTGACAACTTAATTATATTTCCAAATTTAAAAAGTATAATTTCTTTTTTTTTTAGTAAATCGAATTTTCACTATCAACATAATATGGGTAAGTTCTGATTATAAAAGTAAAATTATTTTGACAATTATTTTTATATTTTCTTAATTTAAACATTTAAGTTTTTCCACATAATTTATAATTTAAAAAATTATTTAATGATCAGAATACTATAAAATAAATTTAAATATTATTTGATAAGACTAACCAAATGAAATTAAAAACTTCAAATACAAAATACATTAAATAAACTTAAGAGAGCATAGTAGATCTATAAAATATTCAATAATTCTAAAATTATTCAAGAATTACAAAAACTATATAAATAAATAATAATTTATGAAATAAGTCCTAAGAATTATCAAAGAAATCTAAAATTTATTTGACAAGTCTTTAAATAATATGATAAAATCTAAATAATATTTAAATAAATCAAAGGGTTACTATAAAAAAAATATAAATCATTAGATAAATTCAAATATAATCAATTTCCATCCAAGATTATTCTAAGAATTTAAAAATTACCAAATAAAATTTGAATATTTAAATGAAAAGCTATGATATACAATATTAAATTATTTAATACATCACACTTTTCAGATTTTAACAATTGTAATTCCCATTTTCAGTAAATTTATTTTGTACCTTAAAATAATTTGGGTAATTTAATTATTGATTAAAGTAAAAAAATGTTGTTTTATACTTTTTTAATTTAACAATTAAAATTTATTATTTTGAGTAAATTAGATTTTCATAGATTTTTCATCGATTCAAAATTTGTAGGATTTTGGATATAATGTGAATATATGAATTTACTAGTTACTAATTTTATTTTATTTTTCATAAATATTAATATTTATTTTGTTTAATTTCTTAAGAAAAATCATAATTCTTGATATATAAGTATAACCAAATATCTGGTAATTGTCAAATATGAAAAATACAAGTAGTATACTATACAGTTCGAATAATATAATACAAATGGGAAGAACAAAATTACAATTGCAAAATAAACTTAAAAAACATAAATAAATATAATATATAACACAAAATCAACAAAAAAAAATAAAAAAAAGATTTACATAAATTTGAATTTGCATTACATAGTGATTATAGAAATAAAATAGATATACATATACATATATGGAATTTGTAGAAATAAATGTTGTATATACCTTTTGGATATGAAATACGTAAATATTGATTTTACAAAAAATATATTTATTTGTTCTATTATTTATCCTATATTTATTTGTTAATCTAAAACAATAAAAGAATTATTATTCATTCGTTTCTGTTAGGTAATCTTTTCAAATAATCGAGATTTAAGTTGATTGATATTGTTATTGATAAATCAAATGGAACTATGATTTTATTTATTAAAGTAACATGTTATAGTAATTTGTTGGTATAAATCTCAATTATCTCTATTGATCTAATTTAATTTAGTTGTGGAAAATCATTCATTGTGAACATATATTTTTTAAAGTTTTAGACAACTCAATAAGTATTTTTAATAGATGTATAAACTTGCTTCAAATATATAATCAATTTAAGTTTTTCTCATTTTTCTAAAATATATAATCAATTTATTTTTTTCTTCCCATTTTCCTAAAATTTTCATTTATAGTTGGATGTTTAACATGATATTTTGTAAAAAATTATTAAATTATTGTTATGATTATTATTTAATAAATCCTACATTATTTTGTTCGATCAAGACATGTCAACAAACACCCTCTTTCCCCATTCAAAGGGGGGTGAGTCCGAGTCTTTGAGACGCCCGTCATGTCCCACATCTTTACAATTCCTACAATATATTATTTCTTAATATCAAAACTTACAATACTTTATTATATTACACTCGTGCATCGCATGAGGGTGATATACTAGTTAATATTAAATAAACAGAATATAAAATGAATTATATTTAATTAAATTATGAAATACCATTTTTGTTCCAATAGTTTGCAAACGAAAAAAACACAGAAACAATACAACGACAAACTAAACGTCGCACCAAACGATAAAACTACACACAATAAACAAACAAATAACACATAACTATGTGGAAAAACCAATTATTTAAATAACAAATTGATAAAAAAAAAAAATAAAGTCATGATGTGATTTCAGGCCAAGAAAGAGAAGTAAAAAAAAAAAAAGGAAAAGAGTTTGAGAGAAAAAACCGACTATAATTTTTCCGTGCAATAGTGGTTTTTCGTAAATAGAACGAATCTATAACCTTAAAATTTAAAATTTAATCTCACACCATCGCCGTTCATAATTAGGATTCATGTATGATGATTTGTAAAAGCCCCTAAAACTTTCGCATTGAATAAATTCCTTGGTGGCATTCCATGTTACGGTTGGGAGTTGAAAATTCATAGAAAAAAATTGCCAGCTGCCAAGTCAAGTCAACCCAGTTGAGACCCAGGACCTGTCATTTGCACCAGATCCATACCTTTCTGTGATGGGTACTAATTCAATACAAACGCTCTCCCCTACACTCGATTTTTTAACTTGTACCTTCACTAAACAAATTGATTACCGAGTTCAATGAAGCATGGAATATTAATTTATTCATCAATAGATATTATGTGTATTTGACTATTTGTATTGATTGTGACAATTGTGATTTTAGTTATTTTTAAAGCGTAGCCAATTTTTTTACTACAAGGTTATTTTTAAAAAAAATATATACAGAGTTCACATGTTTTTCTTTTTTTTTTCTTTTTCTTTTTACTTTTTCTCCGCACACATTACAATGTATGTTTTCCCAAAAGAATAACAAATAAAGTATCTCACATTTTTAGAATAGATGAACTTGTAGTTAATTTTTTATTTTTAGAAATAAATATTGAATTTTGAAAATCAATAGCTACAATTTAGACAATTAATTGTCAGTAGATATTTATTAAGGAGATAGACATACAATAGAAAAAGAAATAATTGAACTATTATGCCCGACATGGTATTTTCATATATGATGAACAAATAACATGGTGAAATAATTGTTAAATGTTACCCTTCTATTCAAAATAAGTGACTTTTTGGCTCATAATTTTTTCCCCAAAAAGAATGACGTTTTGAAATTTTTAAAGTTGATATAAAAAGTTTTTCCCCAAATTAACCCTTAATGTATCATTTTCCAACTAGCAATAATGTCTACATTTGTTTTGTTCCACATAGCATTTATAATTAATTAAGGATACATTGAATATTTTAACATAATTTTTAATGTGTGTTTTTCCTCTCCAAAAAGCCACTTATGTTGAATAAGAGCGAGTAAAAAGCACGCGGGTTGTTATTAGCTTTATTCATAAATATATTAACGATTCATTATCTATGAAGCACTAATACAGATATGGGACACGGATACGATATGATATGAGTACGGAATACTACATATTTTGAAATTTTAAGGATACAAGTACGGTGTTATATATATAAAATTAATTTTTTTATATTATTGAAAATACAGTCGTACTAAATACAATTAAAAAAACAATGTTTCAAGCATAAAAAACTAATATTTCACAAGTACTCAAATTTGAAATGTGACAATTCATATTGACACACACAAAAATGCTGAATAAATGAATATTGGAATAAATTCTATCAATTTTCACGTGTAGATGTATTGATGGAGTATTCATAAAATATCGTAAAAATATCATATTAAATACATATTCGGTATATATACGATATCCTCAAAAAAGTGTCGGTGCTTCTAGTTTATTATCGTTGTCCATGCCCCAAAAGTGTCGAGGTACAATCACTTTCAGGTGCACGAATGTCAAAAGAATGTAAAGTAGGGGATCATGCCAAATATTCGACGATGAGGTAAAACGACACCGAGCGGGCTCCTGGGCTTTTTCCCCTTTTCTCGTCCTGCAATAAACACACACATACACAAAAACACACACTCACTCACACAGATACACAACTATATATATATATATATATATATTTACTCAAGAGAGAGAAAACGAAAATTTAGCGGAAATCTAGTGTGAGAGAACAAGAGAGACTAGAGAGTCAGAGAGAGAGGAAGCCAAAATGGATGGAGCAGAAAACAATAACAATGGAGCAGACGAAATTTTAGGTTCAAGTTTGACGATGGAAAAAGTAGCCGCTGCCAAACAGTACATCGAGAATCACTACAAAAATCAGATGAAAAGCATACAAGAAAGAAAAGAAAGGTATGTGGATATGTACATATACACACACCCCTATTCATAGATACATGTGTTTGTGTGTAACGAGCTATGTGCTTGTATTTGTCGCAACTTTTTGACTTAGGAATGTAGTGAAGTAGCCTTGAACTAGTTGATTTGAGAACCAGCTTAAGTACTTTTACGAGATCTAGTGCTTTCTTTGATTTTTCTGTTTTGTTAATTTTTTGGGTAAATTTAGCCTGTAGATTTTGGGCTCTGAAAGTCAATTAAGATTATGTTGATTAGTTGTAATTGACCAGTCTAATGCATATATTGATGGTGATTCTATGTGTGTGTGTGTGTGTTTATTTTTCTCTTTTTTTTTTTTTTTTTTTCTATTTTTTTTTTAATTTTGGTTGGTTTTACGGGGATGGTGATTTTGTTTGAATAGAAAAGATTGCATCTCTAGTGATTTATTGGTGAAAGCAAAATGGAAACTATAAACTGAAGTGGGTTAGCTTGAGATTAGAATTGATCTGAATTAAGATACTGAGATTTGTCTTGAGCCTCTGACGGTTTTAAATGAGTTTAACTAATATTTTTATGTGTGAATGTGCTTACTTGAGTCGAGCTTATGAAACTCCAGCATGGAGTAAGTTTGTATCCAATTCTGTGTTTGGCGACAGCGGTATCTTCATGATGTTTTAGACTGGTGTTTTTTTTTCTGGATACTAAGAATGGGTCTGGAACGTTTTTGTTTATTGCATGGCAATAAATTGTGAGTTATGACGGCAGCAGGTTAGTTAAAGATTCTCAGGTTGGTAGACGAGATTTCTGTCGGGCGTGACTGATGGTGGTTAATTTTGTTATTATATGAAGCGCGAATTACAAACCTGAGGACCCACTCCACCCAGGAGTGCTTACGTTATAGGGTAACTCATAATAGGAAACAACTGTTATGCTTTGTTTGTTATATGGAAGGAAATTTAAGGAAAAAAGTTAGACTTGGCTGGTGAGTAATAGGAGACATGATGATGAATTAATTGACGGGAGTCGGGAGAGACTTTCGAGGATTTGAATAGCAACACAGTTTGTTTCTTTTGAGAATATAAACGTCAGGCTCGAGTATGTTAAATATTAATTGTGATTTGGATATTTTGGAATGAAGACTTTAGAAGTAGATGGACATGTGGAAAAAGCAAAAAATAACTTCATTAATCATGTGGAACAATAACGAAGGGAGGCGCTATTCACACCCCGTTTTTCTCTAAATACACCCACCCTCTTTTAAACCCCCAACATTTCCCAAGTTACCCTTCCTCCAACTTTATGTGGCACAATCGTGTGACACATAATTTTATGGAACGATCATGCGACACATGATTTTATGGCACGATCAAGTGGCATGACCATGTGGTACGATCATGTGATACGATCGATTGTATGACACATGCTTTAGGTAGTAAGGGCATTATAATGTTTTAAATGTAATGAAGGTGGGTGTATTTAGAGGAAAAGGGGTGTGAATTCCCTAACAATTTTTGGCATGCAAATCATGTGAATTTGGACCGAGTTCATAATATCGGCTCTATCAGATGTAGTCATTTTTTAAGTACATTATCATGTTGCAAAGTGGAATTGAGCTAAATTGGCTTCGTGGATCCAAAAATGATATATACATCTTTGATAGTGTGAAGTGAAGATGGTATTTAAACTGCCCTTGGTGGGTCCTAATATGACATGGATTTTCCACATAGCAACTTGGAGTTTATTGCTAACTCGATTACAAAAGCTTTCTAAAATAGACCACCTTGAGAGTAAGTGATATAATATAAATCTGGTTGTTGACTAAAATTTGTTTTAATTTCTTTTGTAGATTTGCATATATACTTGTGAGATTCACAATACGGTATTTTGGTAACTTAGTGAAAAGAGGTTGTAATTAATTTTCTACTTAATGGTATAAGAAACAATGGCATTGGCTCTTGCTTTTTGCTACTTTTGTCATTTGGAGAGGCATTTAACTGACTCTTGATATTATATCCATTTCACTTATCACAAGACATAATTAGACTGAAGGCAATTCTAGCCTTTCGGCACGTTGACCATGAGAGGTTTATATTCATATAGAAATGAAAAGAAATTTGTATGTTTCTCTTCTTGGATGTTTTTTCTTCAAGTGGCCAGCAGATCTAGACTCACGTAAAATTACATATAATCTACCTCATATCAATGCATTCGAACCCACACTCCTATTTGTTTGGACTTACTGTCACAGATGTTTGAGCTAAAGTTTAAAACCTCAATTTTTATGCTTCTTCACTCCAGGCGATGGATACTAGAAAGAAAGTTGGCATCTTCAGATGTGCCCGAAGAGGAACAGATAAATCTAATTAAAGATTTAGAACGAAAGGAAACAGAGTTTATGCGATTAAGAAGGAACAAGATATGTGTAGATGATTTTGAACTTCTAACCATAATTGGTCGTGGAGCCTTTGGTGAGGTTGGTGATTCACATGCATATCTCTCTTCTTCCATCTCAGTTTATATGGTTTTCAATGTATCCCAAATCATGTAACTGAATTGTTCATTCTACTTTAGAAGATGAAACGACATGTATCTTTGAATATATTATCATGTAACTGATAGTAGATTTTTTGTTCCCAATTAAGCCTTATTGTGTGACCTGATAATCATAATTAATATGTGAGTATCTATTCTCTTGGTTGCTTTCTGAGTTTCTGATTATATTTGAAACGTCAGGTTCGCTTATGCCGGGAAAAGAAATCAGGCAATATTTATGCCATGAAGAAGTTGAAGAAATCTGAAATGCTTTCCAGAGGGCAGGTAGTATATTAACCAAACTCGCAGAACTTTCTTTCTGTTATTATATTTTGTGGACTTTTACCTTCTTCTTATGACTAATGAGAAATTACCATTCTCTCAAGAACATTGGCATAAGTTGAAGAGTGTGTGTTTTTGTCCTCTTCTGAGTGAGCTGTAGTTGTCCACTTATTGTAAATTTTTGGAAGTGCTTTTGAATTATCGAGTCCATACATCTGAAAATATGCTGCTTTACAGGTGGAACATGTTAGAGCAGAGAGGAACCTATTGGCCGAAGTGGCCAGCCACTGCATAGTTAAGTTATATTACTCTTTTCAAGATGCCGAGTATTTATATCTTATCATGGAATATCTCCCTGGTGGTGACATAATGACTCTGCTGATGAGAAAAGACACACTTCCTGAAAGTATGGCTAAATTTTACATTGCTCAAAGTGTACTGGCTATTGAGTCCATTCACAAGCATAATTATATTCATAGGTGGGTATTAATGAATTAGGGCATTTGATACCAATTTTCCTGTAGAATTAGGCCCCGTTAAATGTTGTAAAAGATAATTCTTGTTGACTTTTTTCACTCATTTTCTCTTTAGGGATATCAAACCGGATAACCTTCTTCTTGACAAGAACGGTCACATGAAGCTCTCTGACTTTGGTCTTTGCAAACCACTTGATTGTAGAGCTTTATCTACAGTGAATGAAAATGAGGCCATGGATGATGAAAATATAAGGGAACCAATGGACATTGATGGCCGCTTTCCTGATGCTGCAAATGGCAGTAATTGGAGAAGTCCTCGTGAACAACTTCAGCACTGGCAGATGAATAGGAGAAAGTTGGTAAGGAATCACAAAAGACGTCTGGTTTTTCCTTTTCCCTAGAAGTATTGGATCAGAGCCTTGTCCTTTTGTGTCTTTTTTGACTATCCGAAAGAAATAAACACTCTCCACCAAATATTGTTCTTTTTGATTATTTTGTTATATACATGACAACATCATGCTGATAATTTCTTGGTTGGGTTTTTAGTTTTATTTTTCTCTAATACTTGCCCTCCCAGAGACGCACACGTGTGGGGACATGTTCCCCCAGTGAATTTAATACGGCTGCCTCACTAGCTTTTTCTTTGAAATTCACTGCTGCCTTTGAAGTCTGATTGTGGTGGCTTTTCTGGAGGGAATCCTACCCCTTTTGTTGCTTTATTCAGATATTATAATGAAATTGAAGTCCCAATAACATAACAGTAATCCAGTTCACCAAAGAATAACTTTTTCTAGATAAAATCATAAGCTACGTTTTGGGTGGCTACCTTTAACTCAACCATGATAGAAAAACGAGAGTGGTGGGTGGATTTGATTAACCTGTGAGCCTGACCTCCCTAATGACCTCCCTAATAGTTACTGTTTAAATTCTGAAAATGCCCATTTGAACTGCCATGAAACAAATAATTGATAAGCCCTTTGTAATCCATATTCTGATGAATTTTGTATGTTGGCTGATGACGACGATATTGTCTTTCTTTTGATTCATATGGAAAGTTTCATTCTGCATTCTGCCTTTTAAGTTCTCATTAGTTTCTCCTAGTATCTAGTCCTGTTATCATACCATGCATACCACTCTTGGCTTTTTATATAGAGGCTCTTGTATCACTCATTTAATTGTAACCTAACTGGTAGCTTTTGTTGCATTGCTTTCAAATACACATTATTTAATCATCTGCATTTCTATTTTCTTCAGGCATTTTCAACTGTGGGTACACCAGACTATATTGCTCCAGAAGTTTTAGTGAAGAAGGGATATGGCATGGAGTGTGATTGGTCAGTTCAAGTGTTCTCTTTCTTCTTATTCCGTCAGTTACTTTTATCATTCATGTGTTGGCGCACCACTGTCAATATGAACAATATGTATGTATATATACATCCTGTTTGACTTGTTTTAAGGTTTTAACTTCCATTGTTCATAGCTTTAAAAGATGAAATGGCATGATATACGATACTTGTTATGCCAATGTGTGCTGATCCCATTGTACAAACTACAGTTCATTCTTCAATTTTACAATGGTTTCATCCTTCAATTTTACAATGGTATCTGTGCAGTAACTCGAGGACTCAGACTATGTGCATTTTCTGAACTGCAGTATTTGGAACCATCGATTCCATTGAAAATTAAATATGGACCAATTTGTTTAGATCATGTCACTTTAACAACCACATATGCATGCAGGTGGTCACTGGGAGCAATTATGTACGAAATGCTTGTTGGCTATCCCCCTTTTTATTCTGATGATCCTATGACCACTTGCAGGAAGGTACGTTCTTCGCATGTAGTCTTTTTCTTTCATTCAACTTCAAATCTACTTCTGGTAGTACATATCTTGCAGTGTAATAACTGGACCACATAGATTTAGAATGAACTGAGAAAAGCTGAACTTAAACCAGATGCATGCTGATCTTTATAAAATTCATAATCTTGTAGCATTAATTACCCCCCAAAATGGATGAAACTGCATTAGTTTTAGATTAATTGTGCATAACTCTACCGTCCGGTGGCTGACGCATTTTTGTGAATCGGAGAACAAACACCAAATTGTTTATCTACAAACTACTTTTCCTCATTCGAATCACCCATTTTCTAAGCAAGTCTGCTTGAGTTCACTGCAGAGATGTAGAATTGCCTTCGTATGGAACTATGGAGTAGTTTTATTAGCCACCCATATATCTGCTTGCTTTTGTGCTTCCTTGAGTTGAGGGAGTTACAGTATGCATTCTATTCACAAATATTTGGCTGATGTATGTGTGACTATTAGCAAGATATTGAGAACAGTAGTGGCTTCAGCTATTTGATAACTGTTATAATGGATAAAGTCTTCTTTGTTGTTCATCACACATAAGCAGCCTGTGTGCATTTAGTTAGAGAAGAAGATTGCAACATGCAACAGATTCCTCTACAAAACTGTTGAAGCATGTTTCATCTGATAAGGTTAACAAAATGGTTGTCAGATTGTTCATTGGAGAAATCACCTGAAATTTCCTGAAGATACCGAATTGAGTCCTGAGGCAAAAGATCTCATCTGTAAATTACTCTGTGATGTGGAACATAGGCTTGGAACTGGAGGAGCTGCTCAGATAAAGGTACGAGTTTATAAAATTTGTGTGTCATGTACTCTCTCTCTCTCTCTCTCTCTCTCAATTGAATTGTAAATGAATGAGTGCAGGCTCACCGTTGGTTTTCGGATATTGAATGGGATAAACTATATGAAATGGAAGCGGCCTTTAAACCAGAAGTTACTGGAGAGCTTGACACCCAGAACTTTATGAAATTTAACGAAGTACACTCTTATCTCTTTACTTATTATGTTACATGCCATCTATGTTACTTCGGTGACGTATCTCTTCAAATGCTGACTTGTACCAATTATTTCAAATATCACTAATTTTGGTATATCGTTGTAACAACAGAGGAAAAAAATAGAAGAGATTATTTAATTATTTAAATAGCCAATTAGTGTATTATTATTATTATTATTATTATTATTATTATTATTATGATTATTATTATTATTATTATTGGTGGATTAATTAATTAGTCAGTGATATGGCCCATGAGGAATCCTAAGGCCCTAGGAAACTAGCTAGGGTAACTATATTGGGAGTTTCTTGTTTTGAGGGTTTTATTTCTCCCACATTAGAGGGGAAAAAACCATGCGTTCCAGAATTCGTTCTCTCTCTCTCTCTCTCTCTCTCTCTCTCTCTCTCTCTACCATTACAACCTCCATCATCCACCACACAACCACGACAAAGTTTTTCTGCAACGCCATGATCCCTCCATTGCCTTCCCTCTTTCGTTCTCAAATCCTAAGGTAATTTCTTTCTGAATTTGAAACCCTAGCTATACTAATCCGGATTTTCTGAAATTTTACTATGTTATTTCGTAACATTTTTATTATACAGTTAAATTTTCATATAAATCCAATAAGCAGTTTCTTAGTTATTGAATTTTCAATAAAAGATGCCAAAATTTATGTTATTCCATGTTTTCGTTTTAGAAACTCCAAAACCCTACTTATACATATTTAAATTCATGAACTTTTACTATGTTGGCTAGTATATGTAAATAATGTTCAGTAAAAACTTCATATGCTTTTGAGTTGTATTTCGTTTTACATGAATTTTCATTCTTACTTCCCAAATCTTGAATATGCTCTGTTTCAGATTTATAAATTCCAGAAACCACGGATAAAGAGTTAAAGACCTTAAAAATGCTTGAGTTTTGTGTAAGTTATGTAATATGATGTATCCCACTTTTTTTTTTTTTTTCTAAATTGGACCATTCCACTTTATATTTATCTTTTCAAACCTTTACAGTTTTGACTATGAGAAGCATTTCAGTTTACGAAATTTAAAACCTCTAGTTAACGAATTCCAAATAATATGATTTTTGGATATGTTATATTTTAGTATGTCTATTATATGCTGTTAAATTTTCAAACCCAATCATCTTATATTTGTTTAATTATGTTATTTTCTCCATTGCTGCGTAAAATTTAAGTTTTCAGTTATTTCAATTTCACAAATTCAAAATTCATAGATAAGCATTTTGGGCATTCTGAAATTTTCATATAACGCATATTATTGAGTCTTTTATCTAATGTAAAATTTTCAAAATATTACGATTTATGATTTATGAGAAAATAAAGTCAATCTCAATTGTGCAGAGATTTAGTTTCTTTCGAGACCAATCAAGTCGAACCCATAACCTTAGGAATGCCCATAAGCAAAGTAGTAAATGTTTTGATGCAAGGAAAAGCTCCTAGTCCTCGCTATTCTCGGAAGCTTATGGACACTCCTATGTCTTTGGGTTCGACTTGGTTGGTTTGAAAGATACTAAATCTCTGTAGCAGATTGGGATTAAACTTTATTTTCTGTTAAACCGTAAATTATAATTATTTGATATTTTTACAGTAGATAAAAGACTCAATAGACGTCATATAAAAAAATTATTTAATATCCAAAATGTTTGTCTATGAATTTTGAGTTTGTGAAACTGAAATCGCTGAAAACTTAAATTCTGTGTAGCCATGGAGAAATATCATATTAAAATTAATATAAAACGATTGGATTTGAAGTTTTAACAATATAATAGATATATCAAAATATAACATATCCAAAAATCATATTATTTGGAACTCGTTAAAGATAGGTTTTGAATTTCATAAACCGAAACGCGTTTGTCATATTCAAAACCGTAAATGTTTGGAAAATTATTAATATATAAATTGGAATGGTCAAGATTTGGGAAGTAAGAAAAAAATGTAAGAATGAAAAATTCATATAAAATCAAATACAACTCAAAAGTATATGAAATTTTTACTGAATATTAATTACATATACTAATATAACATAGTAAAAGTTCACGAAATTTATATATGCATAAGTGGAGTTTTGGATTTTCTAAAACAAAAACAGGTAATAGCGTAAATTTTGGCATCTTATATTGAAAATCCAATGCTAAAAAACTACTTATCAGATTTATATGAAATTTTAACTGTATGGTAAAAACGTTGTGAAAAATAACATAGTAAAACTTCAGAAAACTCGGATTAGTATAGCTAGGGTTTTGAAATTTAGAAAGAAATTACCTTAGGATATGAGAACGAAATAGGGAAGGTAATGGAGGGATCATGACCTTGAAGAAAAACTTCATCTTGGTTTTCTGGTGAATGATGGAGGCTGTGATGGCAGAAGAGCATATTACATATGTTTTTTCCTTTAATGTGGGATAAATAAAACCATAATAATGGGAGACTTCTAAATAGTTTCCTAGGGTCCTTAGGATTCCTCATGGGCCATGTCATTGACTAATTAATTATTATAATAATAATACACTATTGGCTATTTAAGTAATCTCTTCTATTTTTTTTTTCCTCGGTTGCTACAATCGTTTTTCAGACTTAGACCCATAGAGTAGTGCAATACTATCTCATTTTTACATTATACTGATGTAGTATCTCATAAGGCAACTTTTCATTTCATGAATGTGGGCTCATTTGCATAAGCTGAAGCCCATTGAAAGTGTGGTGTGTGGTTGGTAATGGCCACTTCTTTTATTCCTTTTGCCTCCGTGATTTTTCTGCCTCTTATTGTAATTCCTGGGAATAAATTTGTTTCATGCTAAGACGTGGAATCGGATTGAATCTCAAGTTTCAAGAGATCTTTAAATTACAAGCTGGAAGTATACGAGCCTTTTTCAACAATGCTGTGAACTCGATTATTATGTGCAATTGCATTTTCATTGAAGCTCATGCTACAGTTATCATCTTTCAGTGTCTTGTATTTTTTATGGCAAGTGCTTTCTATAGTCTCCTTTTCTGTTGGAACTAATTGATGCAAATTTATCATTGGTTCAAACAGCTGGATCCTCCAACACCAGCAAGATCTGGATCAGGACCTTCACGAAAGGTTTTTCTTGCTCTTTATGCATTTCCTATTTATTGGTTTTCCTGCAAACTACTCAATTTATGTTCGATTATTTTGCTTCATTTTGATTTTTGTTTGTTTCTGGCAATTGAGTGCTAGCTATCTGATAGGATGACCCTCTTCATGTTGGTGGTTTACTTCTTACGCTTAAGCTTGATGATGAATAAGGTAATTAATGTGGTCCTCATGTTTAATCAAGCAGATACATCTTACTCCGAAAGACTTGAGTTTTGTGGGCTATACATACAAGAATTTTGATGCTCTCAAGGCACTACGTTTGTCATCAGGTGAGGATTAGCACTATCCTGAGTTGACTATAATAGTCATACTTTGGTCTCTCTCCTCTCTTCGTTAAATGAATACTCTGCTAGCATTTAACAACCTTCATCCCTGTTTGTCAAAAAGAGTTTGTAGCGGTTTATCATGGTTATGTTTCTACGATTTACTGCTCTGATAATTTCATATCTTTTTGATAAACAATTTTGCTATTTTTTTTAGATTATTTCGAACATTTTTTTTCTCTCTTTTGAAAGAAAACGTCGCTATGTATAGAACAATTCTTATATTAAAGTTTAACTGCAGATCATACGAGGAGTACATCACCAAGTCGACCGTCAATTGATTCCATATTTGGTAAGACACTTTCAAGATACTGAATTTGGTAACCTAAGACTGTTGTGGTTATGAACTAGGGATAATTATAAAGACCTCCCTAAGGTTCGGACTAATTACAAAAAAACTAGAGATGTTTCAAAATTACAAAATCTCCTTCAGATTTGATTATGTCTTAAATTTAAGGGGCTAACCGATATTTGTATAAATATTAGTGGGCCATTTGAATTGTTTTTTGCTTATGAAGGGTCTCGATGTTTTTTTTTGGTAATTTTCAAAAACCTTTAGTTTTTTTTTTTTTTAATTAGCCTGAACCTTAGGGTTTTTTTTTGTAAGTATCCCTATGAACTAATATGATGTAGTGAATGTGATAGGTGATTCCGCGGGAAGTCATATGCGGAACGGAACACCTGAGGAAACAGATGTACAAATGATCACATCAGTGGATGATGTGATGTCTCCATAGTATAGCAATTGGGAAATCGTTTGAGGATGGTGGCGAATGCTTGTACGTTTGTAGGTTGATTGCCCCTATTCAATGTCAAGCTGAGATAGATGGCTGCCTCATTCTGCCCGAGCGGTACTCAATTGTACAGTATGATAGCATCCAAGTCTGTTAAACTTTTATTAGCATATTAACATCCTTTTAAGTATTAGAAAAGTGTGTAATAGGCAATTAAAATAGGCATTGAAGGATTGTTCCCCGCTGCCCAGGTTGGCAAGTGAACTTGCTTTCTCTTGTGGCAGTGTTCTGGTCAGATATTTTATGGTTATGGCTGGCTATTTATCCAGACACTGAATTTCTTCCTAGAGGTTTATGACATGGCTTTTTCTTTATATGTTATCCCAGTGCGGTTCGGTTTCGGTTCCTGGTCTCAAAAACCATGGAACGGCAGTTTTAACCGTCGGTTAGAACCGTATGTGGAAGCGCAATGGAACCGTTTTTTTAATGTTAAAACCAACAATCTTATTTTGGTAAACACATGTTAGAAGAAATGTTAAAGAAATGTTAAATGTTTATTATGATGTTTTATTTTCGTAATTACATGACATACGTTTTAGACCAAATATTGTAAGCTTAACTACGTGAACTTTGATTCTTCAATACTCTAATAATATATATAGATAGTTTAATATTATTATTAATATTAAGTATAAAATATTATTGAATATTAAGTCCAAGTCTTTTTCTTTATTATTTTTTTAAACTAAAATTGATAAACTATTTTAAGAAATAAAAAATTTATCAAAAGATAAACAAACGGTTCGATTAAAATTGAACCGAATCGTGGAGGAACCTTAGGGTTTCAAATCGACCGAATCGGTTTTGGTTTTGGAACCGAATCGTGAGGCAACTGTTCGGTTTTGATTTCTCCAAAATGAGAAATTGGAAGGCGGTTCAGACCGTGGCCACCCCTAGATTACACGGGCAAATCACATTCAAAATATGAGTACATTATTTAATAGATTTTTTTTATCAAAAAATAGCTTTTTCAAGATTCGACACTATTTATTTGACTCACAATTTTGACAAATGAATACCGAAAATTAATAGCAATTAGTGGGAGCTCTCAAAGAAGGTTTGCGGTGACATATATTTTGTTGGGATTTGGTCCAAAGATCACGCCGCAATGGGCTTAAAAAAGAGGCGAGGCGCGGCCCGCGATTCTAACTCGTGAGCGCTAGATTGCACAGATTAAAGGAGAGCTTAAAGAATTTGATATGGACTACCTATACCAATAGATGCATCTTCTTTTTAGTGTGCCCATTACATATAAACTCCGAGGTTAAACGTCAATTTGGAGTAGACATGAGATGGGTGACCCCCCGCAGGAAGTTTTTCGGGGTGTGCGTGAGTGAGGACAAAGCGTGTTAGAAAAGACTCGTGTTGGTTTGTGAGGACATTCGTCAATCTAGTTAGCGCTAGAGGTCCTACATAATTTAGTTCACGATTTCCCGGGTTCAATATTTTATTGATTAATTTAAATGGATTGTATTCCATGATAAATGTAGTGATTAATGATTACATTAGTGATTGTATTATTATCTATATTTACAACTCGATATACAATCAATTATTTTCATTATTTACGGATACAAAATTATAGAATAGAATATAATATCAGTAAATAGATTTTTTCCAAATTAGTGGCGAGAAAAATATTCATTGGCGTTAATGATAGCGATTATGATTGTGTTTATCTACATTTATAGCCTGGTATATCAATCAAATATTTTCTTTATTTGCATATATTAAATTATAGAATAGAATCGCGTAAAAAGATTATATTTAATTCAAGATAATAGCAAAACATTAACAATTTACGTCAATGTTAGCATTTATGGTATTTACATATTGTTGGATTATCGGTAACTTTATTTTTTGATTAATAAAAGAAATAAATCGTTTTTAGCAACACCTTTTAGACGGGAAAACATAAATAAAAATAGGTTACTTATTATATAGATATAGATATAGATTTTTTAGTGATTTTCTTTTTTGAAAAATAATAAGAGAACCTAGTTAATATAGGCCAAAACCATTTATTTATCCAAAACCAGTCACAAAAATTGACGTAAAAAATATTGAGATTAAGCTCAATTTACGGATTAAGAATTTGTGACTAATTTTTATCATCCAGATTATGTGACTATTTGTCCGAAAATCATAAAAATATTGAGAATTTATTAATAATTTATAGGACTTGTACTTGGAAATGTTTCGTCAAATTAACATTTCGAACACATGCGTTTTCTTCCGTAGAAAAGCATCTTCAATTTTGTAGCACTCGTTTTGTACTTATCAGTTTCTTTCTCAACAATGAAATCTTTTATGGCATACACATGCCCTTCTTTAAGAGTTCTGCGAAAATGTGGAATTTGAAACTTTCTAATCATACCACGAATTCAGTCACCGTGTAATATGGAACACTAATGGAACATTAAAATTATTAAATAATATAATTGTTTATATGAAATAAACATATATAATGTATAATATATTACCGCAGCGTCGTGAAAAACGCACTCAGGACTCGCTATTTGCTTATTATTGTTGAAGGTTGGTTTTGTAAGTCCAAGCGGCTACGATAATCTAGAGAGGGTGAATAGATTATCTCCATCTTTTCGATTTCGCCCTCTTTTTCGAACCAAATGCTCAAACACAATAATAAAGGTGCGGAATGTAAACAACACGTGTCGATTTATAGTAGTTCAACCCACCTAGGGCCTAATCTACTACCACCCCAAAGATATCCAGGGATGGATTTCAAAAAGAAAAAGAATTTTATTAATTACCAAAATTAATACAAATTCAACTTACAACACACTTGAAGAGCACCACGCTCTTCTTCAACACCACCTTTGGAGATTACCACAATCTCCCTTTGAAGATTACCACAATCTTCCTTCAACGGCACCTTGTGAAGATTACCACAATCTTCAACCTTGAAGAATACCAAATTCTTCAACACCTCAATAAGAAGATCACCACAATCTTCTTGACCTATCACCTAGATCATCCAAGTGTGCTCTTACCACAAGAACACTCACAAGGATATCTTGTGTTTGAATGATAACCAAAAATCAAGATTACAACTCAATAATGAATATTACAATTTGAGTGCAAAGTGTAATCAAGAATAGCCTAGACCTCAAGGATGTGAAAGTGAAAAGCTAGGCAAAATTACAACAAGAATAATAACAATGAAGAACAAATATTTGCTTGAAGTGTATCTTGTTGTGTTGTATCTCAATTGTTATTTTGATTGCTCCAAAACTTCCTCTATTTATAGGAGATGATTGATCAAGGAGAGGCTCCTCTTGGGGATTGAAAATCTACAGAAAAATACAATTAAAATCAAGAATATAGCTGTTAGAAATCAATCCCACATTTTAAGGAAATATGTCCGATGTCAAACGGTCATATTTTAGTTTATCAAAAACAGGCGACTGTGCATTTAAATAGAGTTTAGAATTAAAACATTGGAAATTAACATAGGGCGACCGGTCAAGGGGGTCTTCGATCGGTCGACCTATGCCTTGACCGGTCCCCCTTAATGAAAAACTAAGGAAGGTTTGTTCGTTTCAAACGAACGTTCAGAAACGGTCGACCCGGCGACCGGTCGACTTTCGATTTCGATTTTTCTTCCGTCTCATTTTTTGTTTCAAAAATCATCTTGAGTACAGGTTGCCCTATAGAGGCGGCCGGTCGACCACGAGACAAAAATGTTGTCCAATTTTTTGTCGAAAATAAAACTCAAGAAATACTCCGAAAATTTAGTAAAAACATTTTAAACCAATCGGGAGTATTTAGACAACATTTAGAAATCTAGTTTTGGAGTAAAAACATATAGACATAAAATCATTAGAAGTGTTTGTTTGATACATGTTTTTATCTTAATTTTGATGATTTTATTTTGTCACCAAAACAATGCTTTTAAAGGTTGTCCAAATACTCCTAAATGATTTAAAATGGTTTTTAATATTTTCCGGAGTATTTCCTCAAGTTTATTTTTGATAATAATGGACAACACTTTTAATGATTTTATTTCAATGGATTTTTCACTCCTTAACAAGGTTCCTAAATGTTGTCTAAATACTCTCGATTGGTTTAAAATGTTTTTACTAAATTTTCGGGAGTATTTCTTGGGTTTTATTTTTGACAAAAATTGGACAACATTTTGCCTCGTCGTCGACGGACCTAATTATCCTATAGGGCAACCCGTGCACTGAAGATGTTTTTAGAAACAGAAAATGAGACGGAAGGAAAAACAAGCGGTCGACGGCCGCTCGGGCGTCGTCGGCCTCGGTCGACCCGATCGCCCAGTGCGACCGTGCACTGCAAGTATGTTTGAAACGAACACTTGATCTTTGCAAAATCCATGAGGGGGACCGGTTGGGGTGATGGTCGAGGTCGAGAGGCGTCGACCGGCCGCCTGTGTTATTTTTTTTGTGTATTTTTCCAACGTCTATTTCTCGTGCGGCCGTCGCCCTCTATCTTTTTGACAAAGAAATTTCGACCGTTTCACAAAGAAACATATTTCCTTAAAATGTGGGATTGATTTCTAACAGACTATATTCTTGATTTTAATTGTATTTTTTCAGAGATTTTCAATCCCCAAGAGGAGCCTATGCTTGATCAATCATCTCCTATAAATAGAGAAAGTTTTAGAGCAACCAACACAACCATAGAGATACAACACAACAAGATACACTTCAAGCAAACACTTGGTCTTTCATTGTCTTATTTCTTGTTGTAATTTGCCTAGCTATTCACTTTCACATTCATGAGGTCTAGGCTATTCTTGATTACACTTGCACTCATTTGTTTTATTCATTATCGAGTTGTAATCTTGAATTTGTAATCGTCATTCAAACACAAGATATCCTTGTGAGTGTTCTTGTGGTAAGAACACACTTGAGTGATCTAGGTGTTAGGTGTGAGAAGATTGTGGTAATCTTCTTGTTGAGGTGTTGAAGAATTTGGTATTCTTCAAGGGTGAAGATTGTGGTAATCTTCACAAGGTGCCGTTGAAGGAAGATTGTGGTAATCTTCAAAGGGAGATTGTGTTAATCTCCAAAGGTGGTGTTGAAGAAGAGTGTGGTGCTCTTCAAGGTGTTGTAAGTTGAATTTGTATTAATTTTGGTAATTAATAAAATTCTTTTTCTTTTCGAAATCCATCCCGGATATATCTTTGGGGTGGTAGAGGATTAGGCCCTAGGTGGGTTGAACCTCTTTATATCGACATGTGTTGTTTATATTCGCACCTTTATTATTGTATTTGAGCATTCGGTTTTAAAAAAGAGGGCGAAATCAAAAAGATGGAGATAATCTATTCACCCCCTCTAGATTATCGTAGCCGCTGGACTTACAAGTGGTATCGAGCCAAACTCTTTGGCAAGCTCGTTTCACATCGCGAGTGAAGAGAAACGATCGACGGCTACGAACGAAGCTCATCTATCAAGCACCTCCACCACCAAGCCACCACTATTTGATTCCAAAAATTTTAATTTTTGGAAAGAAAGAATGGAATGCTATCTACAAGGTTGCGGGTTCGACATTTGGAACACCGTCATTAATGGAGAATCCATTCCGATAAAAAGATACACCATACACCTCAAAAGGCTTCAAAAAGCTCAATGATGAAGAAAAGAAAATCATCTCCTTAAACGGTAAGGCTTTAAATATTTTGTATTGTTCATTTACTAATTTAGAATATGAACATATTGTAGGAATAAAGTCGGCACATGAAGTATGGTAAAAATTAGAAGCCATCTATGGAGTATTTGCAAATGAAATGAGTCAAACAAAAGCATCTACTTCTCAAGATCATACAAGCTCTAATCTAAGGAATAAGCCTCCTACAACTTCCAATTATGAAGAAGTTGAATATTGTTTTATGGGCATCAATGAAGAAAATGAGGTATGTCTTAAGCCCTCTACTTCTTATGATATTGTTATCCAAAATGATTATAGTGATTTGCAAAATGATTTTGATGATCTTCAAGATGAATTCCAAAGCTTGCTTGTTAAGTATAAAAATTTGAAAAAGGAATTCAATATTTTGAAAAATGATAATGTAGGTCCCAAGGGGTGTAAGTGTAAGGTTTAGAAGGGGGGGGTTGAATAAACCTTACCAAATTTTCGATTTAGGCCTTTTAAATCTACGAGTTCTACACATTTGTGTCCTTGATGGGATGATCGAATTAGTCACTCAAGAGAGTTAATCTCTCACATTCACTCAAATTGACATTAATAGAGTAACTCATTTGTTGGCTATAAATTGACTGTTGTGGTTTTGTTTTTATTGAGGAAGACTTAACACCCTTAAGTTTGATTAAGCAAGTTTTTCTGACTTGATTTAGTACTTATAGATTATCAAATGGATAGCAAATTTATCATGAGATATAAGCAATTAAAAGTGCGAGAAATTTAAATCTTTGAAATGTAAATGACACAAGAAAGTTTTTATAGAGGTTCGAAGATGGGGTAATTCTTCTACTCCTCTCTCTTCTCCAACTCCCGGGAGGAATCCACTAAGCAATGATCGTTTACAAAGTGGTAGCAGTCCGGATACAAGTCTTGATCACAACGGCCCGACTTGATCCTTTGGGACTCGATCGGAGAGACGCCTTGATCACTCACCAAGCTTCTCGACTCACCTTCTTCACAGGGCATTTGCCTTGCTACTACTGACTCACTTGCTTAAGCACTTTGGATTTGATCACGAAGCCCTCCAAAAGCTTAAGACTTGGTTCACCTTGAACCTTTCTACAATCCTTCTTGGAATGTAGACCCCTTGTTTTCGATATTTTCCTCTTCAACGATTGAAGTTCTCTTTCCTTCACAGGTAAGTGTTGGATTGATGTACTTGAGATGTAGGCTTGAGGATTGAGAATATTTCGAGTTTTTGATAAGCTTGTATATCTCACGTGTGTCATTCATCATTTTTCTCAAACAAACTCCTCGGCCTTTTATAGTGAACTTTCAAAAATTTGCCCGTTGAAGAGATAGGCTCATTTTTGAAAATCACTTTGCGATCGTTGGTATGCGTTCTTGGAATTGCCATTTCCTCGTATGAAATGTTTTATCACCTTTTCGCAGTCGACACGGTGTAGTGCTTCTCATTGGTTCATTTCTTTTGCACGCTTCCGGGGTCGAGCACTCCAAGAAAGGTAGTATGGAGATATTACTTGTTTAAGTAAATCTCTTGATTTACAGGCAACGGTTCTTTTACGATTATCTCGACTTGATCGCATTTCCTTGCTTTCCCAGGTGACTTAGAGTCGACTTCCAATCATGGATGACTCTTCCGTCACCCCTTGAGACTTGGCTTCTCTTTGAGTTGACTTGACCGATGTTCCACTCACCGCATCTCACCGCTTCTTGATCGAGTTCTGTCTGCTCTTCTTTGTTGTACTCATTTTGTCTCACACAGAGTTTTCCTTCAAGCCTTGAGTTGTCTTCTTGCAAGTTGGAGCGTAGGCCGACTTAACTCGGCTTGGCCACTCTAATTGTTACAATACATTTCAAAGCAAGAATTGGGGAGCCAACTTTCTATTCTAAGTTTTACATGGCATTCATCAAAATCTAAACAATAGAATTCCTAACAATTTCCCCCTTTTTGATGATGCCAAAACTTAAATCATACAAAGATGCAAATAACAATGATACATACTGAGATAGTGTATTGACATAGAATGTATGCGCATAATCAATCTTTTTATTGATCATATCATTCTTGTACTTAACACAACTGTTTACAAGGTGTATCGAGTATGTAATTGTCTCAAAAAAAAAAAAATTATAGCATTATTACGTAAGACTTACATTGTATGTATTTACATATAAAGTACACGAAGGGTTGACAAAGAACACTTCATCTCCTTTTGTCTCCTTCTTTCATCTTGATCAAGATCTTCTTCTTTCTTCTCTTCTTCTCGTCATCATTTGCCGCCTTCTTTTTCTTCTCATATGCCTTCCTGGCAGCTTCATCTTTCCTTATTCTTTCTGTCTCTCCCGCCATAGCCGAGTTTGTCTCTTGTTTTTTCTTCTATCCTTTTTGCATACTCGGCGTTGGTTTTAGCCACTTGCAAGTTCGCCACATGGTCAAGCCCAGCCCAGTAGATCCCTCCTTTCTTTCCGGATCTACGTATTCAATATTCTTGGGCGAGAGGCCAGTCCAAGCTTCTTCCTCCACTCGCTACTTCTTCCTCTACCTCGGGCGATATCTGGCTGGGCTTTCTTCTTTCGGTGAGTGCCCGGCGGAGTGACGGCAGAGTGATCAGGTTGTCTCTGTCTGTCAGCCTTCTTCACATAATGTGAGACCCTTTTCCCAAGACAGTCCCAAGCTTGAGCCAAGGACATATTTGCAAAATATCCTTGATTCGAGCGTTTTGAATTCGTCAACCGATCTTGGCTCTGTCTCCGACATCCGAAATGGCATACGTGTCTGTCCAACTGGAATGCCTCCGTGTTCTTTCAAGATGTTCATCACCCTGGCATCCATTCTTCCTTCCACCTCCTTCATCCCTCGCTTCAATTTCTTTTCTCTTCCTGACCATAGATACAGAGTGTTGGAGTGGCGAGTCATGGGGAGTTTGTCGCTTATAATGTCATTTGTGACAGGACCCTGTTGGGGGGTTTGTGCAATCATCAAGGTCATATTTTTTGATCCTTCCCCCTCGCCAGATTTTCCTTTCTTTGATTTCAAAATTTCCTCGGTGATTTTCCCTTCTCATTTTTTTCTTGTCACCTCCTTTCTTTTTTTTCGGACTTGATTTTTTTCGCTTTCGGGTATTCCTCTTCCCCTTTTTGGCATCATCAAAGGATAGAGGAACCCCTGGGAACATCTTGGCAAGCATGAAGTCGAGTCTTCGATGGTTGAATTTTGCTTCAAGTCTGCTGCGTTGTATCTTCGCACGGAATTGACCGAGTAGCGTTGGATTCTCATTGAAATCGCTTCATCTCGGCCATGAGAAGGCTGAATTTTCTTGTCATGTGTTCTTCCAAACGCCGTATATCATTTGCATTTCGCTCACGCAGACTTGATCTCGGCGGTGTGAGCTTCGTGCATATGTTCAATGTGTTCCCGCACTTCGTTTTTCGCATCAACATTTTCGCTCTCCACACCCGTGACTTGTTGAATAATTATGCGAAGTATCTCATTGTTCCACACGCATTGATTCTTCTTTGTTGCCACCATTCCCTTATCCTCCGACCGCGTGATGCCTCTCAAGTCACGTGAAGGTTGGCATCTCTGTTGTCCATGCGCATGTCCAAAGAGGCTCGATGCCTTTCCATTCGTTCAACTTGAAGAAAGAGTGCCTTGAACACTTCTCTAACTTCGGTGATTCTTCACATTTGCGGTGATGGCCATACTGACGTCGAAATCAAAATCGGCTGGAACAATGGTGCACGAGTGAAAAACGAGGAGGTGGTGCGTGATAGCGTGCTTGCTCATTTTTCGACTCTTCGTGGAGTTTCGTATCTCCAGTGAGAAAGGGAAAGATTCCACAAAGGATTCATCACCGCCAACCGGGATTTGTTCGATGATAAGCGGTGGGCGTGAAGTTCTTTTGGGAATCGATCCAGTGAGCTTGAGGAGCGGAGCGGTGGTCTCTCGGTTGGTGGGTTTTGTGGTGCGATGGACTCGGCTTGGCTTCGAGCCTCGGCCTTAATCTTAGACTTCGTTGGTCTCGGTGATTTCTCCTTTTGAGTAGCGGTCCTCGGCCTTATCGGAAAGCGTCATCGGACGATGATGAGATTTCCATTGGTGGCTCATCATCAAAATTAAAGGTCGACGAGTAGTCTTGGGATCGACTTACTCGTGCTGGAACATCTTGGTGAGTCTTTTGGATTTGTCATGGGGTTGACTCGGCTTTTCTTCTTCGCCTTCTCGATCCCGAGAAAGGTGACATCGGGGGTTGTCCGGGAATCATGAAGTGCGCGATCTCCTTCTCGAGATGGATCGATGATTGCGGGAGTGATGTTCTCTACTTGACCTCTTTACCCGGGAAGTCTCAACCTCCCGTGGGCCTTCATTTCCTCCCGGTCTCTCTACCGCCGCGAGGCTCTGGTCCTCCCTTTCGACATGTGTCATGTCTTAGGGTCTTCTACTGATGGCATCCATTGGAGTCTCAACCCCATGGATTGCACTTTCATCGCCCAGTGTTAACTCCCAGGGTACATTCCTTCCTGTGCCTCGACCGCATCAAGGCGTCATTAGCCTTCGAGCGGTTGGCACCTCGGTGAGGCGATCTCAATCGCCTCGAGCTTCGTTGATGGCAACTTCTTTGTTCTTCTTGCGTTTGAGTTTTCTCTACTTCGCCTCCTACATTCTTTGTGGAGTCATCTGCAAAGCATCCTCCGACCTTCTTGCTGGTGGGAGGAGTTTCCCCCCGGTGGCGCACCGGTGAGTGACTTGGAGTGGGGTCACTCGTCTCGGACTCATTTGTTGCAATTGATGGTTGGCCAGTTGGGGCGGTGGTAGCACACCTTCAATAGGGGTTGGCTCATTGGGGTCCCCACTAGCCCAGTTTCATCGCCATCTCCTTATTGCCTTCTTCGTGAGTGAGTGGGGAAGTGGTAGCAAGAACATCGTGGTTATTTTTGAACCACTCCCATTGGATCGATTTCACCGTGTTCGGAGGACTCTCCTGGTCCCTCCATCGTCTTTGCTCGTGAAGGATTCTTGATTCATGCAATGCTTGCCGTGATCCGCAATTTTTCCGTAGGGCGGCATTCTCTGGTTCCTCGTCACTTTGAGAAGACATCAAGGAGAGGATGGAAGTGTTACGTGGTGCCGAGATAAAGGCAGATACTTGCCTTTTCGCGTGCTTGGCTTCTTGACTTGCTTTTCTCTCTCCTTGTCCTTGTAGATCTGCAGAATATCCATGCAGTTGTCTTCATCTAGAGCTGGGAGCACAGTAGATAATCGAGGAAATTTAGCGGTTCCTCTTCTTCTTCTATGAACTCGGCCGTTGGAACTGTTCCTTGACTTGCTCGCTTCCATTTTCTCCACTCACGCAGACGATTTTGGATGTCGGGTAAGGTGGAGATAGGATCATTACATCACTATCTCGCTTGGGCTGGTTCTTTCTTGTGCTTCATTGTATGAGCTACTGTTTGTGTCTTCGGGTTGCCTCTGCTGATCACCTTCAAAGATACTTGGCTGTTTCATCAACTACATCCTGGAGACTCTACTTCTCCGTAGTCTCCAGTATTTGTGCTAGCTGAGTAGCCGACTCATTTGGTTTCTCCTGTTCGGATTGCTTTACAAGTCTTCTTCGTCTCTTAGTTTGTACCGAGGGATTTACGGTTCGAGAGACGGTGTCCTCTCGAGTCTTGGGCGGCTGGGGCCGTGCTTGTGTTTGTTTCGAGGAGCTGGCCGTCTAGGCTTGTCGTTCTCCTCCTTTTGACGATCGAGAGGGAATTTGTGAGTCCTTCTCGGCCCGCGGCAGGGCAGTGGTGACGGCCGGCTTGGCGGCGGTGACTCTGCTGCAGGGGCGGGTGACTCTGCGCGGGGCGGGAGCATGTTTGGTTTTCTTTCTTTGCAGGGGCGGAGACTTCTTGGCAGTGCAGGGGCAGCTTTCTTCTTGGTTGGAGAGGAAGCATTTGTGTCTTCGGGTCGGTGATTCCCCTCATTGGTGTCGCTCTCTTGGCGTGACGCTCGCTTCGAGCACCGGAGAGATTAGCTCGAACATTCTCTTGTTAACATGGAAAGCCTTCCCATGTCTAAGAGGTACTCCTTTTACCTCCAATAGCCGGCCAATCACAGGCCATATCCCGAGATCCTCCAAATGACCCATCTTCTTTGAAGGACTTGTTCCCACGTTCGGCAGAGTCACTGTAGATAAACTCGGCCCAGTTTATCTTCTTTTCTTCGATTATTGCAGCCATCACAATCAATTTTGCCTTTGACAGTTGGTCAAAGCGCCAAATTTGATGTCGATACACTTGGCAACAATGTCCAACAATTTGTGATAATCCTCCTTGCCAGTCTCTTGTTTTTTGTGTATATTATTTTGTCAAGAACGTCGGACTTGGCTATTTCTTTCCATGCGTCGCCCAAGTTTACATCGCTTCCTTAATCTCGCTTGCTCTTACTGGCGGTGAGCAATATTCACCAAATCCTTGGCGGTGATAGTCATTGCTTCCCGTGAGCAGATGATGACTTGATTCCTTCGTCGTGAATCTCGGCATTCACGTAGAATTGTGCGACCTCCTCCACATAGGTCATAGGATATTCGGCGTTAGAAATGGTTTCGATCCCGACGTTTCTAACTTCTCCGCGATTTTCTTCACCAGGGTGTCGTCGGACCCTCGCTTCACCATTCCGTCGAAATCCACGGTCGAACCGGTGTGGATTTGTTTTCCCAACTTGGTAAAGTTGTATGTTGGTGCCATTTCTTAGAATAATTTCAAGAAAAATTCAGAAATAGATTTGAAGGTTGATAGGGTTTGAGAGTATTTGCCTTTGCCTTTTGAGAGAGAGATTGAACAGGTTTTGAAGTGTGAGAGAGAAACGGACGAAAATGGTTTAAATATGGTTTATGAAAGGACGTGCAGACGTTTTTGAATTGTGATCGAAATCAACGGCTTGGATTTCGCACGCATATTGAGCGGTTCATGTCTCGTATTTAATGCAAAGCATTTATATCCAATCATAGGCTTGGTGTGCGGCTTTATGTCTGTACACATCATCATTATCCGACGTGTCTCTTAAAACATTCCGCTAAGTCAAAAACGATTGCGTTTTTGTCACTTTGCTCATAAGTTATTCAAACTTATCTCTTAGAATTGATTCTCGCTTCTCACATTTCTCTTAGTGACTCGGCTATCGGTGACTTGGTATAGTGACTTTCCGATCTGGTGATTCTTGAGCTAATTTTTGTTTTCGGCTCTTTTTCACCTTCTTTCCTGTTCCATTTCTTTTCTTTGATTCTTCCGTGTCTCAAACTTAGCTTAATTAGCCCCAACTCATGTTTGAGTTCTTCAGATCTTGACTCACATAATGGTTTTGTGAAGATGTCAGCTAGTTGTTTGTCGATTGAGATATATTCCAAGATAATGTCCTTCTTTTCAACATGATCTCTTATGAAATGATATCCGACATCAATATGTTTTGTTCTTGAGTGCAACACAGATTTTGAGTGATTGCAATTGCACTTGTGTTATCACACATGATTGGAATTTCTTTTTCTTCAACTTCATAATCTCTCATTTCTTTGTCTCATCCATAGGACTTGGGCACAACAATGCTGCCGCAGCCTATGTATTCTCAATTGTAGAAGTGACTATTGAGTTTTGTTTCTTGCTAAACCAGGAAATTAGTCTGTTTCCAAGCATTTGACATGTGCCTCAAGTACTTTTCCTGTCCACTCGCATCCAAAGATAGTCAGAGTCTCACGAATAGCCAATTAGCTTGAATCCACCTTCCTTTGGATACCATAGGCCTACTTTTGGCTTCCTTTAAGTATCTCAATATTCTTTTAGCCTGCGATCATATGGCTCTCTTTTGGAGCAGATTGAAATCTTGCACATACACCTACACAAAGGTGATGTCCGCCCTAAATTTGTGAGATAGAGCAATGATCCAATAAGTGCTCAGATCTTGTTTGATCTACTGTGCTTGCCATCCGCATCCATGTCCATTTTGGTGATGTGTTCATTGGTATTTTTCTGTAAGACTTCTCCTCCATACCAAATTTCTTCATTAAATCTCCGGTGTATTTTGTTTGACTTATGAAGGTTCCATCCTTCAATTGTTTCACTTGAAGTCCAAGGAAGAATGTCGACTCTCCCATCATGCTCATTTCAAATTTACTTTGCATGAGGTTTGAGAATTTTTCACAGACTCTTCTTTGTTAGTGGATCCAAAAATGATGTCATCCACATATATTTGAACAAGCAAAGATACTCTTCTTGTCTTGAATTACGAATAGTGTTCTATCTACTTTTCCTTTAGTGAATCCATTTTCATCGGGAATTGTGACAGGTGTCATACCATGCTGGGGTGCCTGTTTCAATCCGTACAAGGCTTTCTTGAGTTTGTATACTTTGTCCCCAAGAGTCTTCTCGCTCAAATCCTCGGAGGTTGTTCAACATACACTTCTTCTTCCAATAAACCATTCGGGAATGCACTTTTTACATCCATTTGATATACGGTGAAATTCTTGTGAGCAAAGATAGGCAAGAAACATCCTTATAGCTTCCAATCTTGCTACACAGGGCAAATGTTTCATCAAAATCTATCCCTTCTTCTTGGCAATATCCTTTGGCTACGAGTCTTGCTTTGTTTCTTACCACGTAACCTTCCTCGTTCATCTTATTTCGAATACCCATTTGGTTCCAATAACATTTTGATGTATGGGTCTTTGTACTAATTCCCATACTTTATTTCTCTCAAACCGATTGACTCTTCTTGCATAGCTTGAATCCAATGTGTGTCGTCCAATGCTTGTGACACATCTTTGGGCTCTATTCTGCGAGATGAAGCATGTGAACATTGCTTCGTGTTGGGTTCTGGATCTTGTCTTGACACCTTCTCTTATATCTCCAATGACAAGTTCGGTGGATGGTCTCTCAACCATCTCACGCCAGGTTGAAGTAAGTTATTTGGATTCGGTCGACTTGGTACCGTGTGTTCTTTGGGTCACTCTCTCGTGATCACTCATTGCAGATTTTCCACCGCTTTTGAGATTCGACTATCTCATCTTCTTTCAATTGATAATCCCCGCCAGACTTCAAAGATAGGGACTCTTCTCAGTAATGTTGGATGATTCACTTATCGGTGACTCTTCAATGTCTTCTCCATTTGTTTGGCTCATCGAATACTACATGAATGGATTCTTCTCGTAACCATAGTTCTTTTGTTGAGTATTCTCAGGCTTTGCTTTCACCGTGAGTATCCTAAGAAGATACCTCATCGACTTTTTAGCATCAAAAGCCTTTAGGTTGTCTTTGCCATTGTTGTGGATGAAGCATTTACATCCAAATATCCTGAAATATGCAACATTTGGTTTTCTTCGATCCAGATCTCATAGGAGTCTTTGTCATTTGTCTATTTATCATACATCTGTTTTGGGTGTAGCAAGTGTGTTGATTGCTTCAGCCCAAAATCTTTTTGGTAACCCCCGTTGACCTAACATGGTCCTTGCCGCTTCTTTGAGGGTTCATTTCTTCTTTTCGCAACTCCATTCTTTGTGGAGTCCTTGCGGTGATAGTTCATGACCAATACCATTCTCAATACAAGATCGAGTTATTATTCCATTGACAAACCGGTAGCCTTCCTCTATCCGATCTTATTTTGATAATGGTTTGACTCTTCTCATTTTGTATCCTCTTCATCATTTGTGGTAGCTTTTGTAGAGTTTCTTTCTTCTTGCACATGAATATTGTCCATGTATATCTTGAGTAGTCATCTACTACCACCAGGGTGTATTTCTTTCCACTTATGCTTCTTTGGTTCCTTTGGGCCAAATAGATCCATATGAAGTAGATGCAATATCCTTGTTGAGGATGGGCATGTCTTTTCTTTGAATGACGACTTGATTTGTTTTCCCTTCCGACATGCATCACATATACTTTCTTTCTTGTATATCGAGTCCGGAAGTCCTTCTACAAGATGACTTCTTGCTAGCTTATTAATTGTTTTGAAGTTCGGGTGACTCGGCGTTTTGTGCCACACGACTAACTTGATTGTGCTCTTTGCTGTAGAGCAGTCTTTGGTGTGTTGCGATTGACCAATCCACGCATACATGTTTTTCTGTCTACATCCTTGCAAAGACAACTTCATTAGATTCAACATTTTTGATTTGGCATATTCCCATGTTGAATCCAACATTGTAGCCCTTGTCACGAGTTGATCGATGCTTAGTAAATTGAAGTTTAGTCCTTCAACATATGCAACATCTGTGATTTCTAATCCATTTCCTGACGGATGGATCCAATGCCTCTTATTTCACCAGGAGCTTCATTTCCTCCAAATATGACTTTTGCTCCTTTGACTTCCTTGAATTTTGACAGATTTCTCTTATTTCTGTCATATGTCCGGAAATGACCACTATCCATGTACCAGGTTCCTTGGCACTCACTGTTCCTTGAACCCGCAATCAAGGAAATTAAGTTTTAGGTACCCATTCTTGTCCGGGTCCCGAGGGGTTAGAATTATAAGATGATCCAACCAACCTATAGCCAAATGATTTGACTCAAGAGGTTGCCATCTATCGTGCCATAATCATAATCAATCCTGGCAAATTGCTTGGGAGTCCAGTTCATACAAATTTGTCTCTTTTGTCTCAGTATGCTGCATATGTGTTTTAGCAATTGCCTTTCTTGGGTAATTGTGGTGTCTTTGAGTGTAGTGCCAGGTGCATATGTGTCTTTGATGAAAGCTCTTATGCTTTTGGAATGGCCTTTGTTGAGTTCTAGGCCTTTGCCATTTGGGCTTGTATTCCATAAGTCTAGTTGGTAGTTCACATTATTCAAATACTTGGCTTGGATATTTTCTACCATTCCCATCATATGTATTTCTTTTATGAGTTTTCTGGGGATTTTTGGTAGCTCGCTTCTTCTTTCTGAGTATTTTTGTTTGGAGTCATTTGAGGACTCGGTGAATCTCTTCTCACCGTCCTTTCAAAGACTCTCAATCGGTCGCATTTTCCTTTTCCTTTGTAACAAGGCCAGTTTGCTTAGTATTGTGCTTTGGATTGAAAGTGTGTGCATCATTTAGAGTATTGGATTTTTCAGGCTCTTCATGACTTGAAGATCCTTTTTCCAAAATTACTCCCCGAGGTTTGACATGGCACAAAGGAATTGAATCCTAAGCCTGTCTTGTCTCCACATTCTCTTTGACTCATAATAAGATCATCCAATGATTTAGATGCCTTAGTGAATGAGGCAATAACATTTTTGAGGTCATTCTCCATCTTTTCTATAAAGCAATTTCTCGCTATTAATTTAGCATTTTCATTTTTAAACTTTTATTCTCATCACTATTTGACTTAGAGTACTCGGCTCCTTAGTCGCTTTGAGTTTTGATTTTTGAGTAAAGTGTTTTCCTCATTCAATAGTGTGTGTGAGGTTTTAATGTGCTCAAAATCTTTCATCATTTTGCCTAATGAATCATAAAGATCGGTGGGTGATGAAGTGTGTGTGTCGACCTCACTATCATCGTGTCCGAGCTTGTTGAGTTAGATTGTACCTCATCTTCTTGATCTTGTTCTTTGGCCATTAAGCGGATCAATGCTTCTTCTTCGTAGTCACTTGAGTAGTCGGCTTCACCGCTCTCTCTCGAGTCATTTGTCTCTCTTGACTTGGCCGTCTGCTCTCTCTCGCACCATCATTGCCTTTTTCTTCTCTTGTCTTCTTTCTCTCAAGACCTTTCTTTCTTCTTCGTTTCGACTTGTTGACTACAGGATATGAGCAAATCAATGGCATAGTGACCTGGTTGTCTACAATTCCAACATAGATATTCACCTTTTGATCACTCTTTCTATTCTTGAGTTGTCCCTTTGATACTCAACTTGTTGATGATCTGCATTCTCTTGGTTGGCCTATCATCCCTTGATTTGGAGGAGCCGAGTGTCTTACGGAGGATTCACCCTTTCCTCTCTTGTAGTTCTTGTTAAAGAACTTGTTAAATCTTTTAACCATCGGGGCTATTTTTCCGGGTCAATGCCTCTTTGACCTCGCTCTCCTTCCATCTTTGACAACTAGAGTAAATTGTTTTGGGGTACAATTTTGTCTCTTCCTGGTCTTTCCTTCTCACTCAAACTCGTAGGCTTTGAGGTCCGAGAATAACTCATGATTGGATGTCTTAGATAGGTCCATGGAGTGTCTTAATGCCATGACCTTCATTTCCCATTCATTTGGAAGACTTTTAGGATCTTCATACACATTTCCTTTTGTGTATATTCCTTTCCAAGTGTAGACTGACTCATTTGTGATTTCGTCAGAACCGAGCATCCGGTTGATCCAGGTTTTCTCCCGAGATCATTTTAAAGTTCTCAAATTTTTGTCTGACCACCGATAGTTTGTTTTCTTTGATTTGCTCGAGCCTTCACAAATCAATGTCGGTTTGTCCTGCATTTCTTGAGCGGTTTTGCAAGATTTCACTTTATTGAACATGGCTTTGTCCAAGGTTTTGTAGAGAATATCCTTGGCTACATTGTCCAGGTTGTATCTTTTTTGTCATCATTTGTCCACTCTGTTCTTGGTTTTTCAACCATGGTCCGGGGTGTCGATCTTCTTCCCCTTGTTTGCAACTCTTCGTCATGCAAGTGTGTTCACCTTTAATATTTGCAGAGGCCCATCTTCTATCACTATCCACATCTCATCATGTAATCTTTGATAGATGAGCTCGCATACGAATTTTCCAATCATCAAATTCTTCAATAGTGAACATAGGAATGCGTGTTAGATTTGCTTCCATGATAATAACTTTTAATGATAGAAAAGAGTTTTGAAAGATTAAGTACTAAAGCGGACTTTTGAAAAGATTGGAGATCTAGTTCAAGAACTTGCAGTGCGGAGGGTTCAATGAACCAACCGCTCGATACCACTTGTAGGTCCCAAGGGGTGTAAGTGTAAGGTTTAGAAGGGGGTTGAATAAACCTTACCAAATTTTCGATTTAGGCCTTTTTAAATCTACTGAGTTCTACACACAAATTGTGTCCTTGATGGACGTCGAATTAGTCACTCAAGAGAGTTAATCTCTCAATGATTTCATTGAAATGCATTAATAGAGTAACTCATTTGTTGGCTATAAATTGACTCAATTTGTGGTTTTGTTTTATTGGAAGACTTAACACCCTTAAGTTTGATTAAGCAAGTTTTTGACTTGATTTAGACTTATAGATTATCAAATGGATAGCAAATTTATCGTGAGATATAAGCAATTAAAAGTGCGTAAATTTAAATCTTTGAAATGTAAATGACACAAAGAAAGTTTTTATAGAGGTTCGAAGATGGGGTAATTCTTCTACTCCTCTCTTCTCCAACTCCCGGAGGAATCCACTAAGCAATGATCGGTTTACAAAGTGGTAGCGATCCGGATACAAGTCTTGATCACAACGGCCGACTTGATCCTTTGGGACTCGATCCCGAGACGCCTTGATCACTCGGTGGCTTCTCGTGACGACTCGGCCTTCTTCACGGGGCAATGTACCTTTGCTACTTACTACTCTGACTCACTTGCTTAAGCACTTTGGATTTGATCACGAAGCCCTCCAAAAGCTTAAGACTTGGTTCAGCCTTGAACCTTTCTACAATCCTTCTTGGAATGTAGACCCCTTGTTTTCAGTATTTTCCTCTTCAACGATTGAAGTTCTCTTTCCTTCACGGGTAAGTGTTGGATTGATGTACTTGAGATGTAGGCTTGAGGATTGAGAATATTTGAGTTTTGATAAGCTTGTATATCTCACGTGTGTCATTCATCATTTTTCTCAAACAAACTCCTCCTTTTATAGTGAACTTTCAAAAATTTGCCCGTTGAAGAGATAGGCTCATTTTTGAAAATCACTTTGCGATCGTTGGTATGCGTTCTTGGAATTGCCATTTCCTCGTATGAAATGTTTTATCACCTTTTGCAGTCGACACGTGTAGTGCTTCCCATTGGTTCATTTCTTTTGCACGCTTCGGGATCGAGCACTCCAAGAAAGGTAGTATGGAGATATTACTTGTTTAAGTAAATCTCTTGATTTTCTGCACGGTTCTTTTACGATTATCTCGACTTGATCGCATTTCCTTGCTTTCCCAGGTGACTTAGAGTCGCTTCCAATCATGGATGACTCTTTCGTCACTTGACTTGAGACTTGGCTTCTCTTGAGTTGACTTGATCGATGTTCCACACTCAATTTGCATCTCACCGCTTCTTCGATCGAGTTCTGTCGCTCTTCTTTGTTGTACTCATTGCCTCTCAAAGAGAGTTTTCCTTCAAGCCTTCGGTTGTCTTCTTGCAAGTTGGAGCGTAGTCGATTTAACTCGGCTTGGCCACTCTAATTGTTACAATACATTTCAAAGCAAGAATGGGGAGCCAACTTTCTATTCTAAGTTTTACATGGCATTCATCAAAATCTAAACAATAGAATTCCTAATGAGATAAGGATAGTTTATTTACTTCCTATGAATCACTATCATGTGCTCACACCACCACTCTTGATAAGGTTAGAAACCTTGAAATAGAAAATAGTACTCTTGTTGAGAATATTGATTGCATGAAAAGGATTTATTAAAATCCAACTCTAGTACCAATAAAATGTCCAATATTGCTGATATTCATAATTGTGATAAAGGACTTGATCATAAGCCTAAAGTTGTTAATCATATGAAAAAGGATCAAGTCACTATTGGTCATTTTGCTCCTAGAATTATTACTTGTTTTTATTGTGGCAAAAGGGTCATACGGCTAATTCTTGTCGGGCTAGAAATAGCTCTAAATATTGTTGGAGACCTAAAAGTCTCAAAGCTAATCTTAAAGGACCCAAACACATGAGGGTACCACAAAAAAATGTGCTATTAGGTACCCGACAAAGCAAAAATCGGAGAAAATTCATGCCACCAAGAAAACATCAAATGAACGTTTCATTTGATCAAAGAAGGAGAAACTACTCTCAACAAAGCCAATTTCAAGAAGAGAGTATAATCATAAATGGGAAGAACACAATCCTTGAAATGGCAAAGACATCATCAACAAGATGATTTTCAAAGAAGAAGAAACCATCAACCATGGGAAGGTAACCAATCTTGGAAATGGAGAAGTCTTCATCAACAAAGTGACTTCTCAATGGGAAGATATCATCAACAATGGGAAAGACACAACCCATGGAAACGGGCGTAATTGGTAAACCGTATCTCCCCATTTGTATATGCATTTTTTTATCTATGCATACTTTTAATTGTGTCTTAATTGCAAAATGAATTTTCAAGTATTTATTTTTAAAATAGGTCTCTTATATATTTATGAGTTTCAAATTTTTTAAAAAAAAAAAAAAAAGAGAGACCTTGCATGATTTTCTAAAACTCTTGAGCATTTTATTAGACTTATGTGGCTTATTATCTCTTATGAAATCTTATAGCATAAGCTCTTTTTGTTATCTCATATTATTTGCCTACACTTGAGTTTTCTATGAAAATGTTGTCTAAGAATTGTGTAGGATACATATTTCATACTCATTGGCTATTACGTCATCAAGTTTCTTAAACCATCGAGGTATGTCTACTCGTATTTTTCTTTAAACTCGATTTTATGCTTATGCACATATCTTTCAAGATATTTCATTTTGATCCCTTAAGTGCCCCTAATTGATCTTGCAAATATTTTCTTTTAAAAGGCACTACGTGTTTAGTCTCGATTTTATCATTTTCCCAAAACCCTTTTTTGTTGGATATATTCCAAACTTATATTTTTGCAAAGTTTTAAAACTTTTGGGGTGAAAAATCGAATTTTGGAAAACTCGGGAGAAAGAAAAATCACCTGGGACGGTCATAGCAGGGTGACCGGTCGCCCGCACTCGACCGGCCGCACCCCACCTCGACCGGCCGCCTGTGGTTATTTTTCAAGCTTATAACGGTCTGTTTCTTCACTTTTTAAACAGTAACAAAATTTTCTCAAACCCTTGTTCGGCGATTTTTTCCCCTTTTCTTTAAAATCTTCAATTCTTCATCATTTTTCACGATTCTTGTTGCTAATCTTCTTATTTTCTCAAGAATCTTTCATATATGGCTCCTCCAAGAAATTCCACCAATCAAAATCCCACTTCTAAGAGAAGAAAGGCGGAGAGGGTACTTTGAGAAATCACGAGACGGCCGAACAAAGGGATATTCGAGCCGCAAAGAAACGTGTCTCAAGAAGGTGATGATGTTCAAAATCCCATTCTCTCTCGGGCCCAAATTACCGAAGCTTCGGAACAATTTCGCTCGAAAATTGCCGTTGGGCGAAAGGTAAAAATCTTTTGTTGCTCAAGCTCCAAATTCTCGCAATGCTCTTAATTTCATCAATAAGTATGCGGAATGGTACTATGAGGATTCGGGGATGGGAGGTAAATCTATTGCTCGGACTAAAATGTGTCGTTTTAGCTCATTTACAAATGAGTATCCCACCATTAGGGGATTTTTGAGGAACAAGGTTGGATGTATCTATGGGAGCATGCTTATGTTTTGTATGATGATGATATTATCCAACATTTTTATGCTAATATGTGGGTGCAATATGACAATGAAAGAAAGTCGATTGCCGTTAATTCGCTTATAAAGGGTCGTCATTTTAGATGGACTCCCAATGATATTTGCCGGCTTTTACATGTTAGAGAAGGTGGTTGGGATTATTTCTCTTGTGGGACTTGGAATGATGAAATGTTGGGGTGTCGATGAAAGAAGTTAAGACGATTTGGGAGTATGGCCAAAGTATTCTTTGTTGGCAATGACACTTGAGCATCGTATTTTATCGGTCATTGTCGATATTGCATTTGTGGTAAATCGGGAAAGATGCCTAGCAATATGGATTATTTTTGACTTATAAGATTGCTAGGAGGGAACCACTTAACTTTGGTGCCATACTTATTCAATGTCTAATCGAGTCCATTACTCAAGGTAATAAGAAGTTGGTTATGGGAAATTGGATTTGTAAACTTCTTATTCAATCGGGACTACCTTCGTCGGAGTGTAACTCGGAGGTATTTCAAAACGACTTTGACATTGATAATATCTCCCAAATAGTCACGATGCGCAAGAATATGGACATCCGACCAACCAAAATGGCTAGAGGAAGAGGTCAAGAGTCCCCCGATCCTAATGACTACTTTGATGACACCGAGGCCGCAAGATTGGCGGAAGAGGGTGAACCGAGCAATCCGGAGGGTAATACTAGGTGCTCAACCGCCAGGAGGTATACTCAAGCCGAATTTGATGAGATGAGGACTTTTCATGAGACGAGATATGAGGCTTTGGAGCAAAAGACCTCCAAAATGCAAAAGTCTATCGGAAAATTGAAGAAATTCATCAAGGACTTTATTCCGGATCTTGCTTCTCCTCGGATGAGGAATGATGTTACCCCACCCCTTTACTTTCTAGCATTTTCATTTAAGTTGCTTTGTACTTTTATGAACTTTTGTAAAACTTATTTGTACTAATGATAGTTGCTTGTTTTTCTTAAAAGGTTAAAATTGCAAGTTGATAATGACTTGTGAATGATCATGACTTTGATGGAGTATTTGATGGTAAAAATACTCTAAAACATTGTTTGATAATTGGTATGAAGTACTTGATGGTAAAAGTGCTTCTTTTATGCTTGTTCATTATGCTTAGATGGATATGTTGGGACATTTGATACATGTATGTTGAAAGCATGACTTATTACTTGATGGATGCTCTAATTGTTGGCATTTGAAATGCCTTGATCATTCTTAGCTTATCTCAATTGGGTTGAACCCTGAGAATCTACTTTGAGCTTCTTAATTGATGAACAAATTATTGCATATGGTGCATATGATTTTTGAGCTTTGAAATGAGGTTGATTGATGATATGAAAATTTTTGGCTTGAACCATTTACAAAGGTTATATACAACCTCTTCTATTTTTCTCGCACACAAGGTGTTTGTTGAAATGTCGCAATGAAACTTTCAACTTCTACATGATTCTCTTGCTTCAAAATGTCTTAAATTTTTTTGAAATCATGTTTTTAGCATACTAATGAGCTTATGGATCTTTTATATTTCAATTCTCTCACTTTCCTTGGATGATTATGCTTTAAATTGCTCAAACGGTTTTTACCGTCCATTTGGCATGTTTTGATATTATTGTATGGTGTTTTCACCATCCTAACATTCTTTTGATGATTCCAAAGGGGGAGAAAAAAGGATATTGGCTCATTAGCTCAAAGAAGCTAATAAAAGCTTGTAAAAGCTATAAGCTATGGCTCATAAAAGCCATAAGTTGTGATTTGTTCTTAGTCCAATTGTTGCTTGATGGACTTATATTATTGTTTAAATCTTGTTTTGTGAGGGGAGCTTATAAGCTCTTGAACAAATTGTAAAAGCTAAAGCTTTTAGCTTATGGATTATTGCTCTTACATTATTCTTGATATGCTTGTTGATAGGGGGAGCTTGTGCTTATTATTGAAAAATATTTACTCCCTACTTGGTTGCTTTAATATTCTTTGGAAATTTTGGTTGCTTCCAAACGGTCAAATGTTTTTACCGGAAAATCATTTCAAAATTGCTCTCTTAGTTTGTGTAAAAATTGTTTTGGTTTGTAATCATCAAAAAGGGGAGATTGTTTGATACATGTTTTTATCTTAATTTTGATGATTTTATTTTGTCACCAAAACAATGCTTTTAAAGGTTGTCCAAATACTCCTAAATGATTTAAAATGGTTTTTAATATTTTCCGGAGTATTTCCTCAAGTTTATCTTTGATAATAATGGACAACACTTTTAATGATTTTATTTCAATGGATTTTTCACTCCTTAACAAGGTTCCTAAATGTTGTCTAAATACTCTCGATTGGTTTAAAATGTTTTTACTAAATTTTCGGAGTATTCTTGGGGTTTTATTTTTGACAAAAATTGGACAACATTTGTCTCGTGGTCGACCGGTCGCCCCATAGGGCAACCCGCACTGAAGATGTTTTTAGAAACAGAAAATGAGACGGAAGGAAAACAAGCAGTCGGTCGACCGTGCCGCCTGGGCGTCGTCGGCCGGTCGGCTGGCCGCTCAGGCGACCTGCACTGCAAGTATGTTTGAAGCAGAACACTTGATCTTTGCAAAATCCATGAGGGGGACCGGTTGGGGTGATGGTCGACCGGTCGAGGTAGACGTCGACGGCCGCCTGTGTTATTTTCTTTGTGTATTTTTCCAACGTCTATTTCGTGCGACCGGTCGCATCTATCTTTGACAAAGACAAATTTCGACCGTTTGACAAAGAAACATATTTCCTTAAAATGTGGGATTGATTTCTAACATCTATATTCTTGATTTTAATTGTATTTTTGTAGATTTTCAATCCCCAAGAGGAGCCTATGCTTGATCAATCATCTCCTATAAATAGAGGAAGTTTTAGAGCAACCAACACAACCATAGAGATACAACACAACAAGATACACTTCAAGCAAACACTTGGTCTTTCATTGTCTTATTTCTTGTTGTAATTTGCCTAGCTATTCACTTTCACATTCATGAGGTCTAGGCTATTCTTGATTACACTTGCACTCATTTGTTTTATTCATTATCGAGTTGTAATCTTGAATTTGTAATCGTCATTCAAACACAAGATATCCTTGTGAGTGTTCTTGTGGTAAGAACACACTTGAGTGATCTAGGTGTTAGGTGTGAGAAGATTGTGGTAATCTTCTTTTTGAGGTGTTGAAGAATTTGGTATTCTTCAAGGGTGAAGATTGTGGTAATCTTCACAAGGTGTCGTTGAAGGAAGATTGTGGTAATCTTCAAAGGAGATTGTGTTAATCTCCAAAGGTGGTGTTGAAGAAGAGTGTGGTGCTCTTCAAGGTGTTGTAAGTTGAATTTGTATTAATTTTGGTAATTAATAAAATTCTTTTTCTTTTCGAAATCCATCCCAGGATATCTTGGGGTGGTAGAGGATTAGGCCCTAGAGTGGGTTGAACCTCTTTATATCGACGTGTGTTGTTTATATTCCGCACCTTTATTATGTATTTGAGCATTCGGTTTTAAAAAAGAGGGCGAAATCAAAAGATGGAGATAATCTATTCACCCCCTCTAGATTATCGTAGCGCTTGGACTTTGAGTGTTGTCCAATATTATCGAAAATAAACTTGAGGAAATACTCCGCAAAATATTAAAACCATTTTAAATCATTTAGGAGTATTTGGACAACCATTAAAAACATTGTTTTGGTGAAAAAATAAAATCATCAAAATTAAGATAAAAACATGTATCAAACGGGTTTCTCGTGACATTCGCACGAGCCTCAATTTGATTGCCCATAGAGTTTTACTATTGTTCACATCGAGTATAAGGCCGAGGATAGGGGCCATTGTAATTTGTATTCGACAATAAATGTATGAAGGAAGAAAGTATATGCATACTTTTAATTCTCATGGATACTTGAATGAATGTGCAAATAACAGAAGAGCATAAACATCTAATATTTATATGACAAAATTTTCCTTTTATATATTTGGATTATGCCGAATTTTTGTGCAATAAGATTAAATAAAGTAGTATAATTTTTCAAGATTTTTTCGGATTGAAAAAAATATATTTAAATTGAATAATATATTTTAAGATAGCAAAAATCATTTCACAAATTTTATATTCCAAATGTAAGAGAAATTCAATACAGATTTTCGATTCATTCATTGATTTAATTAGATTACAAATTTCCAATTCAAATTGATTCTTTCCATATAGCAAGAAAAGGTCAACCCAAAATTCAACAACAAAAAAGTCAAACATTCCAAGTTTATGGTGCATTCTATGAATATCAATAATCAGAAATTATGACAACAAAAATCAGCAACAAAGAGATCAAACATTCTCATTTTATGAATTATCAACAATTATGGCAACAAACATCAGCAACAAAGAGATCAAACATTCTCATTTTATGAACTATCTTCCATATAAATCGAAAATCAGCCAAAAAAAGTCACCAAATTTTTTAGCAAGGCTCTTTAGGTGGGAAAACATATTTAGTAACCATATTCTTTTATATATAAAAATATATATATATATATATATCTAGAACTTGATATTTTTATGTTTTGGGATAATTTCATTTTTGATACCCAAAGTTTACCACCTTTTCGCTTTTGGTACCCAATGTTCTCACTTAATCAATTTTGGTACCAAATATTTTCCCATTTGATCAATTTTACTACAATCCGTTAATTTACCATCCAAAATAAACGGTTCAATCTACAGCAGGTGGAAACCGGTTAAAATTAGTAAAAATGAAGAATAAAAAATCTTTTGGGTGCCAAAAGCGAAAAAATGGTAAATTTTGGGTATAAAAAATAAACGTGATTTTTATACACATGACCTTTTTTTTTATAATTTTCAAAAATTGATTCAGTTTGAAAGAGTAGTCACGTTTATATATCAAATAATATTATCCCTTATATATATATATATATATTAATAAAATAAAAATTTAATTTTTCTTCACCCAAAGAATCGAAAACCTCTTTTAATTTGATTTCGGAGTTTTATGGAGTCCAAAATAAAAAAAAAAATCAAAACACTTTTTAAAATTTGAAATATGTTTTAAAAAATTCTGAATTTTTTTAAAAATTATCGATTTTAATATCCCAATTATGGAATAATTTTAAGACTTTTAAATAAATTTTTGATTTTTTCAAAACAAATTTCAATATTTTCGTTAATTTTTATATTATTTAAATAGTTTTTTAGTTTTTTAAAAAAATTAATGTTTTTACCCTTTTTGGATTTTTTAAGTCAATTAAATTTTTTGGTTAATTTTTTCAAAATCTTATAGTTTCTGATTTTTAATCCATTTTTCAGAATTTTAGAAAATTTCAGATTTTTAATTTTATATTGAATTCATTTTTTAAGTAGTTGTCGATTTTTAACACAACTTTTAGTTCTTTAAACAATATTTTAGATTTTTAAAACATCATTTATTTTTGAAAATAACTTTTTGGAAATAATATTGAGTTTTTTTCGTTTAGAATTTAAAATATTTTAAATAATTTTGGGTACGAAAATAGAAAATGTGGTAAAATTTGGGTATCAAAAGTGAAATTATCCCTAACTTTTACTACCGCAAAGAAAAGTTAGCGGTCGATTTTGGATGGAAAAATAACGGCATGTAGTGAAAGTGACTAACGTCACAAACTTAGGTACTAAAATTGATTAAGTGGGAACATTGGGCACAAAAAAGCGAAAAAGGTGGTAAACTTTGGGTATCAAAAGTGAAATTATCCCTTATGTTTTTATTGGCAATTTCTTTTATTTTTTTTAACTTTTCATGTCAGATTGTGTCAACACAAAATATTTGTGTAATTATCGTGTCAACACGAAACACGACATGTTCACACGTTTTGCCACCCGTACTCTTAATACATTTGGTTTCCACCTCTTGTTTTAAGTTTACGATGACTTTCCTCAGAAATTAGGCCTACTTTCCCTTGCCAAGAAGGCAAGAAGCGCAAGTTTCATGCTTAGATGACAAGCAATGCATGCAATTTGGCAACACGAAGGGGCCAAAGTTATTTTTATTACTCTTCTCGGCACTCATATCCTTGTCCAAGTTCAACTCATCTATCCAGCTAAAAATATTCGTCCATAGAATAAACCACAAGCCCAGGTAGCTGCACAACCAGCATTTTTGAATGCTTCCAGATAAAGAAATAAAATTTGTATGGATGTCAAAGCTCCTTAACAAGCATAAACATAATACCCATGCAAAAGACCTTACAATTATCAAGACAAACTATACGCCGGGGTAAATTACCCTGTTTAAAATTTTTGCAATACAGAGACCGATATAAGAACGAACGACAAATATCAAGGTAAACCACACTCTTAGACTACAAACACAACAGAATTGACACCAACCAACCAAGACACCAGCAAACAAACCAAATAACGAAATACGCTGAGACATGTTTCATGATTAATAGTATCTGACACTGGGCTAATTTACCGAAACACCCATCTTTCAATCCTTGTCAACAAAAAAGCCAGACAAGAACTACCAGAAGCCTTACTTTTCATTGCCAGACTTTTCCTGTTTCTCATTCTCATCCTTTTTCTCTTCCGAGGACGAAGGTGCTTCTTCGGCCTCTGTTTTCTCTTCTTTATCTTTTCCTCCGACGCTCAATTTATCAATAAGTTCAGCAGCAGTGTTACCTTCTTCACTTTCTCCGCTGTCCTTTGCCAGAGATTCAGTGATTTCTTCAATCTTATCCTTGAAAGATTTGCAATCTGAAATAAACAGAAAAATGAAAGGGAATTATTAAATGTAGAACCCAAGAGGGAATTATTAATTAAGCAAATTATTCAACAAGGCTCCCAAGACACTGCCTTCAAATTTAACACGCCATTTCACCAACTTGTATTACTTCATAAACTTCAATAAAGTAATGAAGAAACAACTGGCGCTTCAATTATGATTAAACATAAAAGGGTATTGTGCTTTCCAAATAAGCAGTTTTCAACTAGTAGCATAGATATGTAAATAACAAAACAGTTTTGAGAAGGGAATAACAAAACAAAATGTGATTGAGATATTACTGAAAACAAGTTAGACAATCTTTATGATAATAGATTCATCTGCTTTAGTATTCTTATCATATAAAATTATACACTTATCCTAACATATAAAATCAGAATCAAAATTTGCACAATCCAGAAAATAATTCATACTGCGATCAAAAAGTAGAATCAACTCACTCTCCACAGAAGGAAAACGAATACAAAAAGTCTCCTCCTTCAGCTCTCCATCTGCAAAATCGGCGGCATGCCACACACACGACTTGTCATTCCCATGATGCTCTTGAACCGTCATTGTCGGTATAACTACAATTACAAAGAAAAAAACACACTTCTCAGCCAAAACACACCACTGCCTCATCAGATGTCATGAATCTTTAATGAATAAACACAACATATATTGTTGCATGCCAACATCAAAGTCCAAAACTTAGTATCAACAATGCGGATAGAGTGAGAAACCTCATATCTCAATCATATGTACAATCAACTAAATGTAGGGTAAAAAAAATAAGTATATGTTTTGCTAACCAAGATGGTTGGCGCAGATCTTAAGGGTCTTGTTCTGCCTCATAACAAGCCTAATTTTGCCACTCTCCTTGTGCTTGAGTAGCTTCACGGTCCCAACTCCCCTCTCTTTCCATTGGTTACCATCCTTGTCAAATCTATACAACTTAGCTTTCCTACAAATGAAACAATTTCAAATTAAATAATGATAAACCCACACACTATCACCACCACAACACTTACAAGGCATAAAAACCAAGCAACACACATCTGCTTCAATCAATCAATTCAAATCCATTAACAAAAACCACGTAACACACACAGGAAAAAGAAGCCCAGACATAAGTCTATACATACGTATCGGCAAGGCCACAACTTCCAAACAATCACAGACAACTCAAACAAAATAACTACAAATCTGAAACACAATCGTCACTGCACCAACATAAAAGATGACACTAAAAACCCACTTCATCTACTGCATCAATTCATTTAAGATCCAAAACAGGAACCAGTTTCCAGCAACAATAATTTACTTCAAATTTAACATTATCGGATCAGCCGCATAGATTCATTTAACACCAAAACAGAAATTGCATAGACGCATCAATTGCATGAATACATTTCAAACCTAAACCAATGTTCCGCTAAAATTACTTGACAAACGTTGTATTCAAAATTAAATCTAGAATCAGATTACTGACAAGTCGAGGAGAATATCTTCGTTTTCTTCGCCTGTACTAACGGCAACTTCTTGGAGCTTGACGATCGGGGCTATCTGAGCTCCGGTATCCTCATCTTCAGCTGATGGCTTCGAGTCTTCCTCTTCTTCATCTTCCTTTTTAACAATTGTGGGTTCTGTTGTGCTTGCCATGCTCTTACAGTAAAAGTAGAGAGACGGAGGGAGATCCGGCGTAGGGTTAGGGCTTTAGCGGTGGAGAAGAGCGAATGCTGCTACACAGTGGAGAGGGGGTAGGGAACTGGGAATTTCTTTTAAGGGTTTCGAAGGCCCAATTGATTTGGGCTTTTACAAGAAAAAAATGGGCTTTTATTAGACTTGTTTATAGGGAGGGAGACAGTTTTAAGTAAATCCACTTGACCAAATTTTCAATCTTCTCAAAGTGGAGATCTAATTTTTATTTTTATTTTCAAATCGAGACCTCTTCCAAATTTTAGGTTCTCACTTTATGTTTTAAACGTGAAAAACATTATAGAGTCTCCACACCTACCACATTAAAGAATCATTGCTGTTTCTTGGAGAATTTTCATTTATGAAACTGTAAAATCCAAATAATAATTTGGATATCCTTTTTTTTTAGTAACCAAGAAATATTTTACTTATTTTTTTCATTTTATTAGCAACATATATTTTAGTTTATACATCATGGGTTTAGACGTGAAAGAAAGGAAATACATTAGAGAATCTCCACATCCACCACATTGAGGAATCGTGTTGTTTCTTTTTGGAGAATTTTCATGCATGAAACTATAAAATCTAATTATAATTTGGATATCTTATTTTTCATTAGAACCAAGAAATATTTATTTATGTTTTTCATCTTGTTAGCGACATATATTTAAGTTTATACATCTTGGTATCTACAAACGTTAACCAAGATTGACAACAAGTATGAATTAATATAAAAAAGAATGAACAAAAATACGAAATAAAAGATATATATGTCGTTGAAAAGACAGATTATACTAACGTTTCCTATTCTGTTAAGTTTTAAAACCAGAAATGAGAACCCAAATTTTGGAGGAGGAGCCGGTTTGGGAAAAAAATAATAAGTGAGTCCCGATTTGAGAAAGTTGAAAATCTGGACCTTAAATTGATGGATTTTCTTAAATTTTGGTCCTGTTATGAAATTGTCCCGTTGTTTATATATCGGGTAGGATTTGATTAGATTTGATTTCGTCAATTCAGATTCAGTATTTTATGATTTGTGAATCATTTCAGACCCAAATTTATATATTTTGGTATTTATTTTTCAAATCTGTTAAATTCAGAAAGACATGGTACGGTCCCACACATTAAGCGTATCCAATATAGGAGAGTGTTTTGCATATTTTTGTGTGTATTTTGTGTGATAATTTATCATATTTTTTGGTATATTTTATTTGCATTTGCATGTTTTAGTGTTACGTTGGGTTATTTTATTGATTTTCTAAGATTTGGTGGAAAAAACAAGTTTTGGAACAAGAAAACGGCAAAAGTCATTTCATGCAATCGCGACAATCTTAGTATTTGGAACATAACTTTTTCATCCGAAGTTAGATTGACTGATTATTATGCCATTAGAAAACTAAGAGAGTTCTACAATGTCTATTTCTAGTACTAAATACAAATAAAAACGTTGGGCTAGTTTCTGTCAGCCGTAGTCTAACGGATCTAGATGCGTTAGGCGGTCTAAATATCCTACCCATCTCGCAGCCCGACCGGATCCGAGGAAAAATAAAAAAAAAATGGTACGCTGTTACTTTTGCCGCCGCACTCGCCGCACTCTTCCTCACCACCCCTATCGCAACAAAACCCGCCATCATTCAAGAAGACGTGGAGGACACCACTACCAACAAAACCCCGGCCGGGGCGGCGCCACCTTCTTCACCACAAGCAAAGGCGGATCCGGCTCACCAATGTTCACCGCATCCTAACACTATCTTCATTCTTCAATTTTAATCTTGTTAGATTTTTCACGCACACCTTTTTCGCTACTTCTACAACTCTTGCCCGAGGTGGTGGTGGTGGTGGGTGGCAAAAGGGTTTTTTGCCGAGAGAATAGCTTTTTGAGCTTGAAGTATTTGTGGTGGTCGTGAATGGAGATGACACGGTTGTTTCTTTTGACTTGGCCCATGCAATTGACTTTAGGGGAAGATGGTTCGTCGGTGGAGATTGGATCCTTGCGGTTGTTGTTTAATCGATGTCTTTGATAGATAATCGCACAACATTGGCAACAAAATGGATTTCTAGCCCCCTATCACTACTAATATATTTTAGAATTACGCTAATACTTTTCGGAAAATGATTGTTAATACATTTCAGGAGAAAAATTTAATTATATTCAGAGAAACTACTAAAATACTCTCCAGGGAACAACTAATACTTTTTCAAGGAACTACTAATACTTTTTTGAGGGACTGCTAATACATTTCGGGAGTATATTCCTGAGAAATACTAAAATACTCTTAAGGGAACTACTAATACATTTCAGAAGAACTGCTAATACTTTTTAGAAGGACAGTTAATACTTTTCAGAAGGACTGTTAATACATTTCAGGAGAAAAAATTATTATATTCAGGAAACTACTAAAATACTCTCCGGGAACTACTAATACTTTTTGAAGGATGGTAATACATTTTGGGAGTATATTCGGGAGAAATATTAAAATACTTTTCCTGGGAACTACTAATACATTTTAAGAACTCGCTAATGCTTTTTAGTAGGGACTAATACTTTTCGTAAGGATATAATATCTTGGTGGTCCCCGAAAACTACTAAAACACCATTTTGCTAATATTACGGAAATACCAAGGGTAGGGATGTTAATCGTGTCGTGTTTCGTGTTCGCGGGTCGTGTTTTTACACAGTATTACTGGTCCGACATGAACCCGAACTCGACCCGTTTAATTATTCGTGTCAAGATACACAACCCGAACACGACCCGTTTATAACACGGGTAACCCGATTACGACACGAAAAACCCGTATAATTTAAACTTGACACGAAAAAAATATTAAAAAATCAAAAAAATTAAATTACAAATAAAAAATACATTAAATATTAAAATTTATTAAAAATATGCATCTAATAATTTTTCCATCATCATATAACCAACTAAAACATCACAAAATATTAAAATAATATATCACAATAAAATTAAACGGGTCACATAGGTCAATCGAATCGACACCATGCCGGCGTCGACCCGACTGACTATTTATTTTCCGTGTTAACCGTGTCCGACCTCGATTTTGACCCGAACTTTGTTAAGGGTTGTACCGCATCGCTAAATTTGTGTTAGGTTCAGATCGGGTTATCGATCGTGTCACAAATTGACGCCCTACCACCGGGTCCGGGTCGATCCGTTTAACAGTCGACTGTTAGACGGTCTGACAGGAGTTTTTGTGAAAAATGTTTGGATGGGTTAAAATCATGTGAAAGTGGAAATCAAGTGATGAGATTTTGGAAATGACACATCTTAGTATTTTGACCATAACTCTTTCTAGAAAAATTGATACTGAGGTCATTAAAGTGGATATGTAAAGGTAAGAGATAGATCTACAATTCATAAGAGACAATGAGAGCAAATTCTGACGTTTAGAGAGTGCATGGGCGCGCACAAAGTGAACGGACGCGCACGGCTGGCAGCGGGAAGCCATGCGGACGCGCACAGTGACTTGCAAAATACGACATTTTTTATTATTTTGCGTTTTTTGGCTCTTCTACCCTGTATAGGACTCTGGTCTTATAATAAGACTTGAGGAGCCTATATTTTCGAATACTTTTACTTTTTAGTACTTTTAAACCCTAGTTTTTGTTATTTTCTCTTCCATCCAATATTGGGGATTGCTTGTTTCCACCGGAGATATTTTGGACTAGATCAAAGCTTGGTGATTATTGTTATTATTACATGATCGTGTTTATAATTGCTCTCTTCCTCTTAATTGAATTGATGAATCCATCTACAAGCATTAACTAACTTCCTTGTTCCAGGATTAGGATGATTCGATTCAAACAACCAAGCATGAATATTGACTAATTGATTTATTTTCTGAATAAATTGCTTTATTTGATAATTTGATTGTCTGATCAACTTTTGATTATTTTGAGGGAATAATTAAGACCGAGAGAAGATATTATTCTTGGACTAAATTTATTCAGAGGGTTAGATATGAATCAGAGATGTATTATCGAGCTTGGCTTAATGAAAATAGCAAATTATGTTGGGATAGCCCTAATCTGTGAATACGTGAGTTATCAGATCTAGGCCTAGTTTTTACATGTTTGTTATATTAGTTAACCGCAGATCAATTAGTTGATATTCTGCTTGTAAGTTTGATGAGATGATTCCAAATCCTAGACATTTATCCATATCATTTTTCTCCGGGTTCAATTGTGTTCAGTTTTAATTTGTCTTTTTATTTATTTTTCTTAGTTAATTAAAATCACAAATCTTGTTAGAGTGTTTAGGATTTATTTTCTGTTGTTTGTGATGCACGATAATTATTTTCCGGCTAAGTTTTCCTTGAGAGACGATTTGTGGTTAACTTGTTACCTTACAACTGATCTCTACTCTTGCGAGCGTCGTTAGATTAATTTAGGTGTTTAGCGGTCGAACAAAATTTTGGCACTATTGCGGGGACGGCTTTAGGCTTAATAATTATTGTGTTTATTTTCCATGATTCAAGATTATGATTCTTTTTGCTTGTTTCTAGTTTAGGTTTATTCGTCAGGTGTGTTTGATCTATTTTTCTAGTGTTGTTTATACAGGCACCAGGTATGACGACCAATCAAGATCAACCACCACAACCCACATTAGAAGAGAGCTTGAATTCTTTTATTCAAGTTAGTCAGAAAACACAAGAGTGCAATAACACGGTTTGAATCATTGGAGGCCTTTATTAAGCGAATTGAGACTCAAGTATGCCAATCGCTCACAAGTTGGCGAGATAGCTCAACATCTCATCAAAAGGGCATATTGCATAGTCAACCAATGCAAGCTCAAGCCGTCACTAATCTTGAAATTATGTAAAATAAGGATGATGCAATTAAAGAAAACACAAATAATGAGGAAAATAAGGGATCGCTTTAACACAAAACCGATAATTCTTTCAAATCTCCTAATCCAAATTTCCGAGTCTACTCCTAAAGCAACAAGATGCAAGTAGTTTCATCATTAATATTACTTGTGGGAATGGTAATAAAGTCAAAGGTATGCTTGGTCTCGGAGCTGGAGTTAACCTTATGCTTACTCTATATTTAAACAATTAAATTTAGGAAAATTGAAGTCCATCAAATTATGTTTGCAATTTGTTGATAGGTCACTTAGTATCCTAAAGGTATTGTTGAAAATATTTTGGTCCAAGTAGGTGGTCTTAAAATTCTCATTGATTTTGTTGTCTTGGATATGGGGAAGGATAATGGTAATATTAAGGATCATACAATTTTGTTGGGTAGACCGCTCATGCCCACCACCAAACACCTTGATTGATGTAAAAAATAGAAAACTAAGTATGAATGAATGTCTTGGGAAAAACTGTGATATTTTCAATTTTTGATATAGCTCGTGGTCCTACTTGCGCTTTGTCTGATAATTTTATTATTGACTCTGCCGATTCTACTGTGAAAGATATCTTATGGCAGGAACATAATGAAATTCAATGCGGATAAAAATTACAAGGTAGTAAAAAGGTCTTGCTCGATGACCCGCCATGATTTTCTTAGTTGATATCGTCAAGCTAATGACGTTAAAAGAGCGATTGAAGCAACCCAAGCATTTTTCCCTTTGTGTGAGTTTTCATGTGGTGTTTTTGTGCATGTTAGTTTGATTTTATTTTTTTAGTTTATAAACGTGATTGCTTTAACTGTTTGCCGATTATAGCACTTCTCAGGGACGTCTCTCTTTCCCTTCTATATTATTTTCTTTGCGCACTGAGATCATTGCGTGATTTAAGTGTGGGGAGGGATTGCCAATGTATATGTGTTATGATTGCATGTGGTTAGTTTTCACTAGCCTTATAATTGTTAAAAGCCTTATACTTGTGTTGGTGAACCGACTAGAAATATGTGCTAAAATTTAATTTTTGATTGTGAAATTACACCGCAAATTTGATACGTAGGATTTGACTAGAATTGTGATTTGACATTTTTGGTAGACAAGTTTGGCGAGTGTTAAATGATAGCCTAGGTTGTGGGGCTTGAATTGGCATTAAGTTGAAACCCTGTTTTAATTATTGTTACATAAGATTGCTAGCTTGCAGAAGAAAAAAATCTAAAAAAAAAAAAGCAAAAAAAAAAAAGCAATTGATATTATACTCCTCTGTTTGTTGTTGCTTAATAACTAGGAGCACTCATGAGCCCATGTTTGTCTTTAACGTAATTAGAAGCACAAACATGAGTATGGGAAACCACCCTAGAGCCTTTGGAGAAAATTCAAAGTTTACACCAGTGGAAGACATCTCAAAAGTTCTCGCGAAAAACAAAAAAAAAAAAAAAGAAAAATAATTTTTGGCTAGCGATTGTGTGGTTTTTTTGTGTGTAATGGGATTGCAACTTATAAAATGGATTTAAAACTTAGCGAGGATAACCGAACACCTTAGTTAATTTAACCTTAGTCGGGTGAGTCTATTGTGGAGGTTGAGAATCAATTAATGTTGGATCTGAGGTGAATAGAACTTGGTGTTATTGATTAATGGAATTTTAAATTATACTTGATATTTTTTGTTGGGTCTAAAGGCACAATTATTTGCTTGAGGACAAACAAAATGCTAAGTGTAAGGGAGTTGTTTTGCATGTTTTTGTGTTTATTTGTGTGATGATTTATACATATTTTTGGCGTGTTTTATTTGCATTTGCATGTTTTAGTGTTACGTTAGGTTAGTTTATTGATTTTCTAGGATTTGGTGGAAAAAATAAATTTTGGAACAAGAAACGCAAAAAATCATTTCGCAAGAATGCGTGGATCTTCAGATTTGGAACATAACTTTTTCATCTAAAGTTAGATTCTTATGCCATTAGAAAGATAAGAGAGAGTTCTACAATGTATATTTCTGGTACTAAATACAAATGAAGACGTTTGGATGGGTTAAAATCATGTGAAAGTGGAAATCAAGTGATGAGATTTCGAAATGACACGTCTTCGTATTTTGGTCATAACTCTCTAGAAAATCGATATTGAGATCATTCAAGTGGCTATGGAAAGTACTAGATAGATCTATAATTTATAAGAAGACACCGAGAGAAAATTCCAAGGTTTAGAGGGTGCACGGGGGCGCACAAAGTGCACGGACGCGCATAGTCGGGCAAAGCTGATCTTTGTTTGCGCGTGCGGTCTGGTTGTGTTAGATAAATGTTTTTATCAAGATTTTGATGATTTTGTTTAAATGAGTTTTTATACCAAAACAATGTTTATAAATGTTGTCCAAATACTCCCAATTGATTTAAAATATTTTTACTAATTTTCCAGATATTTATTCAAGTTTATTTTCGACTAAAATATTGGACAACACTTTTCATGATTTTGTGTTAATGCGTTTTACATCAAAACGATATTTATAATATTATCTAAATACTCCCGATCGGTTTAAAATATTTTTACTAATTTTTCGGAGTATTTTTTGAAGTTTATTTTTGACAAAAATGGGACAACAATTCAAGTTGAGGTCGAGGTACTTCAAGAACGCACAAAATGAAACATAATGCATTTCGTGAAAAATGAGAGGGGCGACCGGTCCAGAAAGGGTCGACCGGTCGGACCCCATCCAACCCGCACTGGATCGCACTAAATTCTTTCCAACGCTCAAAATTTTCTATAGGGCAACTGGTCGCCCTGTGTAATTTTTTACAGCAAAAATTGTGCCTTTTGAACTCCATATCAGCAAGATTTGCTTTTGATTTTTGTACAATATTTCTACATCTTGTGATCCTTTTTTTGTAGACAAAAGTGAAGAAGGAGGAGCCTATGTCTATGAAGACTCTCCTATAAATAGAGGATGATTTGAAGACACAAGACACAACACAAAGCATACAATACAACAAGAAATCGCAAAATCCTTCAAGCTTTCATTTTTTCATCCTTGTTGTAATAGCCTAAGTTCTTGACTTGCACAACCTGAGGTCTGGCTTTTTGTTCTTGATTACACTTGCACTCAAAGTTTGTATACTTCATTTATTGAGTTGTAATCTTGAATTTTTCTATCATCCAAAACAAGATATCCTTGTTAGTGTTCTTGTGGTAAGAACACACTGGGTGATCTTAGGTGTTGAAGAGTGCGGTACTCTTCATAGGTGTTGAAGGAAGATTGTGGTAATCTCCTTGAAGGTGTTGTAAGAAGATTGTGGTAATCTTCAACGGTGGTGTTGTATTAATTGTGGTAATTAATAAAATCTTTTTCCTTTTTGAAATCCACTTTGATATACCGGGGTGGTAGTAGATTAGGCCGTAGGTGGGTTGAACTACTATAAATCATCGAGTGTTGTTTAATTTCCGCATTTACATTCTTGTCAATTACTTGTTAATTCGAAAAAAAAGGGCGATTTGCGAAAATCAAGCATAATCTATCCACCCTCTACAGATTATCGTAACCACTTGGACTAACAAGTGGTATCAAAGTTAAACTCTTTGGTTAGCTCGTTCGAGTAAAGAGGAAAGATCCATGACTACGAATGAAGCTTATCTCACCACCGGCCTCCACTAACAAGCCACCACTATTCGACGCCAACAACTACACATTTTGGAAAGACCGTATGGAGTGCTTTCTACAAGGGTGCGGATTTGATATTTGGAATGTGGTCATTGAAGGACGGCACCACAGCTCCCAAACCGTTCAAGGAGTTCGATGAGAATGACAAGAAGGCTTTCTCTCTAAATGGTAATGCCTTAAATATTTTACATTGTTATCTTACCGCCACCGAGTATAATCGTATAAGAGGCATAAGGTCGGCACATGAAGTTTGGGAAAAATTAGAAACCATCTATGAGGGCACAAAGAAAGTGAAGCAAGCAAGAAAAACAATGCTTGTGAAAGACTTTGAAAATTTCAATATGCATGATGGTGAAAGCATATCAAAAATGGTGGAAAGGCTTGACAACATTGACAATCCTCTTGTGGCTCTTGGAAAGGTCATCTCCGAAGAAGACAAGGTGACCAAGGTTTTGAACGCTCTTCCCGGCTCATGGTCCAAAAAGGTGACGGCTATCACGAAAGCACAAAATCTCGAGACACTCAAATTCGATGAGCTCATCGGGAACCTCCTCATCTACGAAGTCTATCTCAAGGAGAGGAAAAATTCCAAACCATTCATCAATCAATCGGGTATGCAAAATATTCCTAAAGGTCTTCAGTATCTTCTTCTAATAATACATACTATGATATTGATGAGGATGATGAGGAGAGGCCGCACTTGTTCGTAAATTTGCAAAATTTGTGAATAAAAATAAGGCAAGAAAACCGAGAGACAACTCGTGTTTTAAATGCGGAAAATCCGGACACTTCATAGCCGATTGCCCAAAACTCGAGGAAGAGGAACAAAAAAGAAGAAGCCTTTTCCGAAAAAGAAAGCTCTAAATGTGGAAGTCAAAACTTGGGAGGAGCTACTTGAAACAACCGACGAAGAAGGAGAATCGAACATGGTCTTATGGCCATAGACGATGAAAACAACGAGGCACGCTCTAATGCTTCATTTTCTTCCTAGTTGATGAATTACAATGTGATTTTGATGAATTACAAAATGAGTTTCAAACTTTGATTGTTAAATACAAGACTTTAAAAATGAGCATAAAGAGCTTAAAATTGAAAAGGAAAAATTATTTACTTCTTATGAATCTCTTGATAAAGTTCATGCTATTACTCTTACTAGAGTTCATACTCCCGAAAACCGAAAAAGAATCGCTCACCAAAGATCTTGAATGTTGAAAAAAGATGTGCATCATTTTAACTTAAGTACGGATAAAGTTACAAAAATTTTAGATGCACAAAGAGGTGAGCATTCTAAATTAGGAATTGGCTATAAACCTTTTCAACCTCTTTCAAAGAAAAAAAGACCAAGGTCCGACTTTTTGTACGTCTTAGTAGTGCCCATAATCTTATTTGTTTTTATTATGGTAAAGTTGGTCACTATGTTAGTCATTGTAAATTGAAGAATAATTTTAGCTTTGTTTGGAGACCCAAATGTCTCAAGGCTAACCCCATGGACCCCAAAACTATAGTGGTACCTAAAAATAATTCTTTTTTAGGTCATAGGGGCTATAACAACTATGGAGGATTCAAAATGGCTCGACACAGGCGGGTGTTCACGCCATATGACCGAAAGAGAGAACTTTTTACCAACATCAAGCTCCAAGAAGAGGGTGTGGTCATGTTCGGCAATGGCAAAGGAAGAATTTTTGGAAATGGAGAAATTGGTAACTCTTCTTTTCTCTTAGTAATGTTCTTTTAGTAGAAGGGCTTAAGTTTAATTTGATAAATATTAGCCAACTTTGTGATTCAAATTATAATGTTATTTTTAATAAAGAAAAATGCCTTATATATTTCCAAAATGATAAAATTATTTGTGAAGCAATTAGAAAAGGCAATCTTTACAAAATTTGTACAAGTGATTTTGTTAGTCAAAATGTTTCTTGTCTTTTGTCGCCAATAATGATTTAACTCGTTTATGGCATAGGCGACTTGGACATGTTGGATATAAAATTTGCAAATTATTTACAAAAACCAACATGTAAAAGGACTACCCAAATTGAATTTTGAAAATCTTGGCTTATGTGACACTTGTCAAAAGAACAAATTAGTTAAGAGTAGTTTTAAGCCGAAAAATGAAATTTCCACCACCAAGCCTCTACAACTTCTTCATTTAGATTTGTTTGGGGATATTGGTACGACAAGTCTAAGTGGAAAACATTACACTTTTGTTATAGTTGATGATTTTTCTAGATATACTTGGGCTCTATTTCTTACAAATAAAAGCGATGCTGTTTATGAGTTTGTTAAGTTGTGTAGACTTATTGAGAATGAACGAAGATACTATTAAGTCTATTCGAAGTGATCGAGGTGGATAATTTGATGGAGAATTTAGAGTCTTTTGTGAAACAAAGGGATATAGTCACAATTTTTCGGCTCCAAGGACACTTCAACAAAATGAAGTAGCCGAAAGGAAGAATCTAGCACTTCAAGAAATGAGTCGGTCCATGCTCAATGAATTTTCACTTCCAAAATATTTTTGGACCGAAGCCGTAAGTACCGCTTGCTATGTCATTAATCGAGTTTACATTCGTCTTAAAATGAATAAAACTCCATATGAGCTTTGGAAAAGAAGAACTCCAAATATTAGTTATTTCAAAATATTTGGATGTAAGTATTTTATTTTGAATACTAAGGATCAACTGGACGAACTTGATCCTAAGGCCGATGAAGGAATATTTATGGGGTATTCAACCAAGAGCAAAGCATATCGGATTTACAATAAGACTAGTGGGGTTGTTGAAGAATCCATCCATGTCAAATTTAATGAAGCTTCGGGTGTTGAAAGGATACCAAATGATGAAAGTGATGAAGAGGATATTGTTGAACCCATTGTTCAAGATGATACTCAAAATGATCAAGCTTCAAGCTCAAATGTTCCTCAAGAAGACAAATGTGATACTTCGGATCTTCCCGTAGCATTGAAATTTAAGGAAGATCACCCAAAAGATCTTATTATTGGTGATCCCCTTGATAAAGTAATGACTCGAGGAAAATTTGCCGAGAAAGCTCTTATATCTCAAAAAGAGCCTAAAAATGATAAGGAAGCTATTGAAGATGAAGATTGGTTTTTGGAAATGCAAGAGGAGTTGAATCAATTTGAAAGGAATGATGTATGGGAACTAGTACCTTGTCCTCCATCTCAAACAATTATCGGCACAAAATGGTTATTTCAGAACAAGCTCGATGACCAAGGTAGTATTGTTCGAAACAAAGCAAGGTTAGTAGCTCAAGGTTATTGTCAAGAAGAAGGTATTGATTATGTTGAAACATTTGTACCCGTAGCACGTTTAGAAGCTATTCGTATTTTACTTGTCTATTCTTATTTTAAAAATTTCAAGCTTTACCAAATGGATGTAAAATCCGCATTTTTAAATGGTCTTATTCAAGAAGAAGTCTATGTAAAACAACCTCCGGGGTTTGAAAATTTTTCTAGGCCTAATGAAATTTATAAACTTAAAAAGGCCTTGTATGGTTTGAAACAAGCACCCCATGCGTGGTATGATAGACTTAGCTCTTTTCTTTTGCAAAATGGTTTTACAAGAGGTAAAGTTGATACTACTCTCTTTGTTTTTTAAAAAGGGCTTATGTTGATGATATTATTTTTGGTGCTACTAATGAATCCTTGTGCAAGAAATTTTCTAAGTTAATGCAAGGTGAATTTGAAATGAGCATGATGGGGGAGCTCAACTTCTTCCTCGACTTCAAATTAAGCAATGCCAAAAAGGAATTTATATTTCACTATCAAAATATACAGAGGAGCTTTTGAAGAAGTTTGGCATTGAAGAAGGAAGAACCGTCTCTACCTCAATGGCAACAAACGTCAAGATTGACAAAGATGAAAAAGGTTCGGTTGATGAATCCAAATATCGAGGTATGATTGGTAGTTTACTTTATTTAACTACAAGTAGATCGGATATTCTTCATGCCATATGCCTATGTGCTCGTTTTCAAAGTAATCCCAAAGAATCTCATATGAGTGCCGTTAAAGGATTTTTCGATATTTGAAAGGCACTATTCAATATGGTTTATTTTATCCAAAGAATGAAAAATTTTCTCTTAAAGGTTATAGTGATTCGAATTATGCGGGAAATATTGATGATCGTAAAAGTACTTTCGGATCATGTCAATTTCTAGGTGATTGCCTAGTTTCTTGGTTTTCAAAGAAACAAAAGCGTGTTTCACTTTCAACTACCGGGCGAGAATATATTTTCGCGGCTTTTTGTTGCACTCAATTGCTTTGGATGAAACAAACATTAGCAGATTATAAATACTCTTTTGAAAGTGTTCCTATTTTTTGTGATAACATATCCGCTATAAATATTGCACAAAACCCGGTTCATCATAACCGTACTAAACATATTGAGATTCGACATCATTTTCTAAGGGATTGTGTTTCAAAATGAAAAATTGAGATATCTTTTGTTCCATCTCAAGATCAATTGGCGGATATCTTTACAAAACCGTATCTTCCGAGACTTTTGCCTCAATACGAGCTTGGTTAGGCATAATGCATATTGAATGAGGTTTACGTTTGCATTTTGCACGTTTTTAAAACTTAGGGGCGAAAAATCGGATTTTTGATTCAAACTTTGAATTTTGAAAAATAGAATGAAACAGTGGGCGGACTGAGATAAGGCCGACCGGTCGACCATACCTTCGACCGGTCGCCCTACCTCGGACCGGTATCACGTCGCCTATTTTTGGTTAAAAATGGTCCTGTCTTCAAGCTTAGCCATTTTGGCTCATTTTGTCCATTTTTCGTCCCCTTCGCCAATTGCATACAAATTTCACTTCAAATTTGTTTTCTTGCATAAATTTTATATTTTGGACTTTATTAGGCTCGTTTATCATCATCATTGCTCATCTTTACCGATTAAATGGTAAGAATTCTACTCCCTTAGCTCAATTGAGTTGAACCTCGAGTTTTGCCTTATTTGAAATATTCTTGATGCTAGTTTCATATGATTGTGATGAGCTTGTTAATTATTGTTACATGAATGTTGTTTGAATTGATTTGGTGTTGAAACTTTTGGCTTGATTACATTTACAAGGGCCTTATACAACTTTTTCTATTTTTAACGCCCACAACGTGTTCGATAAATTGTCTCAAAGAAAATTTCAACATTTACATGACTCATTTGCTTTCAAATGTCTTATATATTCATTGAGATCATGTTTTACCAATCAAATGAGCTTTTGCAAATCAAATGATCAATTTTTCCCTTTTATTTGAAATTTAAGCTTCAATTTTCAAAACGCCGATAAATCGATAAAATTGCGCACTTTGATATAATTGTATGATGTTTTTATCGTGCTAACACTCTTTTTGATGATTCTAAAGGGGAGAAATAGGAAAACGCTTATATGTTCAAAGAAGCGAAAATAAGCTCTCAAGAAAAGCTATAAGCTAAGGCTCTCCAAAGCCAAAAGTCGTGAATATTACTTAGTCCATTTGATGTATTGTTGACTTTTATGCTTGACTAATGATGTTTTGTGACAGGGGAGCTTCTATGCTCAAATAATTCAAGCTTGTTTTGTAAAAGCTAAGCTTTTAGTTTTTAGTTGGTCGCTTTTATACTTGTTCTTGATATGCATATTGATAGGGGAGCTTGTCTGCTAAAATGTTTTGAAAAATCTTTGCCGCTATCCTTGTATGTTTCTAAGATAAATCTTGCTTGTAATGGATTGATGTTCTAGACCGGAAAATATGTTTTGTTTTAAAATCGACTTCCTAAAATTGTTTTGGTTTGTAATCATCAAAAAGGGGGAGTTTGTTAGATAAATATTTTTATCAAGATTTTGATGATTTTATTTAAATTAGTTTTTGTTGGGATTTGGTCCAAAGATCCGCATGCAATAAGCTTTAAAAGAGTGAGGCGCTGCCCGCGATTCGAACTCGTGAGTATTTGGATTGCATAGTTAAATGATAGCTTAAAGGATATGATTTGGACTACTTATACCAACAGATGCATCTTCTTTTCTCGGTGCCCATTACATTGAAACTACGAGGTTAAGCGTGCTTGGCTTGGAGTAGACATGGGATGGGTGACCCCTGGGAAGTTTTCGAGTGCGCGTGAGTGAGGACAAAGCGCGCTAGAAAAGACTCGTGTTGGTTTGTGGGGACAATCGTCAATCCGAATAAGCTTAGAGGTCCAACAATTTTTATACCAAAACAATGTTTATAAATATTGTCCAAATACTCCCAATTGATTTAAAATATTTTTACTAATTTTTCTGAGTATTTATTCAAGTTTTTTCGACTAAAATATTGGACAACACTTTTGATGATTTTGTGTTAATGCGTTTTTACATCAAGACAATTTTTCTAATGTTGTCTAAATACTCCCGATCAGTTTAAAATATTTTTACTAAATTTTTGAGTATTTTTTGAAGTTTATTTTTGACAAAAATCGGACAACAATTCAAGTTGAGGTCGACCGGTCGAGCAAACGGTCGATTGCAGACCAAGAACGCACAAAATGAAACAGAATGTATTTCGTGAAAAAAATAAGAGGGCGACCGATCCAGGGAAGGGCCGACCGGTCGGACCCCTCCGGTCGGGCCGACTTCTCCAACATGTACATGGATCGCATTAAATTCTTTCCAACGTTCAAAATTTTCTATAGGGCAACCGACGCCTGTGTAATTTTTATAGCAAAAATTGTGCCGTTTGAACTCAATATGAGCAAGATTTGCTTTTGATTTTTGTACAATATTTCTACATCTTGTGATCCACTTTTTGTAGACAAAAGTGAAGAAGGAGGAGCTTATGTCTATGAAGACTCTCCTATAAATAGAGGATGATTTGAAGACACAAGACACAACACACAAGCATACAATACAACAAGAAATCTGCAAAATTCTTCAAGCTTTCATTTTTTCATTCTTGTTGTAATAGTCTAAGTTCTTGCACTTGCACAATCTTGAGGTCTAGGCTTTTTGTTCTTGATTACACTTGCACTCAAAGTTTGTATACTTCATTTATTGAGTTGTAATCTTGAATTTTTCTATCATCCAAAACAAGATATCCTTGTTAGTGTTCTTGTGGTAAAATTACACTTGGGTGATCTTAGGTGTTGAAGAGTGTTGTACTCTTCATAGATGTTGAAGGAAGATTGTGGTAATCTCCTTGAAGGTGTTGTAAGAAGATTGTGGTAATCTTCAAAGGTGGTGTTGTTTAATTGTGGTAATTAATAAAATCTTTTTTTCTTTTTGAAATCCACGGATATCTTAGGGGTGGTAGTAGATTAGGCCGAGGTGGGTTGAACTACTATAAATCATCGAGTGTTGTTTAATTTCCGCATTTACATTCTTGTCAATTACTTGTTCATTCGAAAAAGGGCGATTTGCGAAAAATCGCATAATCTATTCACCCCTCTAGATTGTCGTAGCCACTGACTAACGGGTTGTTGGCACCGTCGTGACACGCACGGTGACTTGCGTAACACGAAATTTTTTATGTTTTTGGTTTTTTGGCTTTTCCACCTTGTATATGACTCTACCTTCTTATAAATAAGACTTGGGGAGCCCATATTTTCGAATACTTTTACTTCTTAGTACTTTTAAACCCTAGTTTTTGTTATTTTCTCTTCGGCCCAATATGGGGATTGTTTGTCTTTCCACTAGAGATATTTTGCGGCTAGATCAAAGCATAATCTTTCTCGCATCTTCTTTATCCGATTTTCAATTGCTTGATGATTGTTGTTATTATTTCATGACCATGTTTATAATTGCTCTCTTCCTCTCAATTGAATTGATGAATCCATCTAAAAGCATGAACTAACTTCCTTGTTCTATGATTATGATGATTTGATTCAAACAACCATGCATGAATATTGACTAATTGATATGCTTTCTTAAATAAATTGTTTTATTTGATAATTGATTTTCGATCAACTTTTTTATTATTTTGAGGAATAATTGAGATTGAGAGAATATATTATTTTTGGACTAAATTTATTTAGGGGGTAGATATGAATCAAAGATGTATTATCTAACTCGGCTAATGAAAATAATAAGTTATGTTGGGATAGCCCTAATATGTGAATACATGAGTTATCGACCTAGACCAGTTTTTACATGTTTGTTTATATTTGTTAATCGTATGATCAATTAGTTGATATTCGCTTGCAAGTTTGATGAGATGATTATGAAATCTTAGATGTTTATCCATCTCACTTTTCTCCGGGTTTAATTGAGTTGAGTTTTAATTTGTCTTTTTATTTGTTTTTCTTTAGTTAATTAAAATCACAAATCTTGTTAAAGTATTTATGATTTATTTTATGTTGTTTGTGACGCACAATAATTATTTGCCGGCTAAGTCTTCCTTGAGAGACGACTTGTGGTTAATTTGCTATCCTACAATTGATCTTGTACTCTTTCGAGCGTCGCTAGATTAATTTAGGTGTTTAGCAGTCGAACAGAGAGAGTTTAAACGTGCCAAGTGAGGTTCCATCCTTAAATCAATTGGTGATAGGGGAATAGCTCACTTGGCTTATAAAGTAGTCTATTTTCCCTTAATTAATCAATATGGAACAACTCACAAGTGATATATCTCAACACGCTTCCCTCACTTGTGAGTCCTTCATTAATTCATTAATCATCATCATAGCTCCCATGCGCAATCACATCATGTGATACGACCCACCTTGGACCGAGCAATGGGGCCTGCTAGGATACCATATAAAATTCGGGGAGACTTGGTACGGTCCCACACATGAAGCTACATACATACTTGGTACAGTCACTTGTGGGTTGTTCCACATTGATTAATTAAGGGAATAAAGACTATTTTATAAGCCAAGTGAGCTACTCCTCCTATCACCAATTGATTTTAGGATGAAATCTCACTTGGTGGACTCTCTCTCTCTCTCCCTCTCTAGTGTGCTTCATGTGTGGGACCATACCAAGTCCCCTGAATTTAACAGAATCCAATCTTGTTAGTCAATCTGATACGGTTAAAATGTTAAAAAAATCTTGCTTACAGTTGGATTTAATCCAGTTAGAATAAAATATCTGATTCAGAGCATCAAAAAGCCAACTCATTGTTGAAGTGTTCCAACAAAATTTAGTAAACTAATGGCACTATAGAGACAAAAACCCAAACGTAATTCAATCTTGACAGGATATTTTGGGGGTGTCTAATAATGTTCTCTGCTTTCATTTAAAGAGGTGGATCAATTTAAAGAGCTCTATCATTATATGAGGTTGGTTTTTTTTTTCTGGATATATTATGTGTATTGGCGCATGCTTTTCCCAAAGGCGCCTGCTGTATTTTTTTATTTTGACACTAGGCACCGGTCAAACTGGTACTTACTACCAATTTTTTCTTTTTTTCTTTATGAAAATTAATTTAAATATTAAACAAATACACAATTTCTGGATAACTATGACCCATATCCTAATTGACTATGGTAATTTTATAATTTTCTGGGCTTTTGGGAGTTGACCGGAATCATCCAATACAACTCATTGCTTTCACCCAACTCACTGAAAGACCGCTCTCTCGACTTCTATGCAAATGCCCGTGTGATCTCTGAAATCAAGCAAATTCACGTGCAAATCATCATTACTTCCCTCACATTATCATATACCTTTGTTTGACTTATTCACTCATCCACTACTACTTCACTCAAAAACCAACCTTTTGAGAACCTTTCACTACCGACTATGTCAACATGGGCCACCGATTTTATATACTTCTGTTATCACTTCATGTGCTTACAAAGAAATCAGTTGTATATGGGCAGATTGTTCATGGGATGGTCATAAAAAATGAGTATTTGTTGAATCTATAGGTAGCTAGTTCCTTGATTCATATATATGTAGGTTGTTTTCACGAGGTTCAATGATGCATATGAGTTGTTTGACGATAAGTCTGAGCGCAATGTTTTTTCATGGACTAGTTTAATGTGCATATGCTAGGAATGAGAATATGTGGAGAGTATGTGAAAGTTTTTTGGGATATACCAGTGAGAAATGATGTGTCTTGGGCTATAATGATTTCAGGTTTCATTAGTTTTGGGAGTTAAGTTACGCTGAGACCTTTTACCTGAAGCCTAACCAGTCAGCTTTTTTTTTTGTTTTATCTGTCGCGCCAATCTCATGTCTTGGGATCAAGGAAACTGGATTCATGGTTATATAAATAAGAATAATATTTTACAAACTTCTAATATTGTGATTTTGCTCATTGATGTGTACGTCAAGATGTTTTTCATATGTTTTGGGTAAAAAAGTATGGCAAAAACTCATGTAGGATGGTTTTACGGGCCATTTTCCGTAAGACGGATTGCGACCGCCCGCCCCACCCGCCCTGCTCCTTTTTCTAGTTTCTAGGGTTTTTTGGTTTTTTTATGTCTCTCCCTCATTGTCTCTCGTTTTTTTTCTTGTTTCTCTCTCTCTCTCTCTCTCTCTCTCTCTCTCTCTCGTTTTTTGCTCATTTTCCAGAAATTAAAGGTTGATAAATATCGACTTTTCCTGAACTACCATTTGGTTAAGAACCAAGAGCTCTGTTTCTTATCAAATCCATGACCATGGATGAATTTTACTTGGTTGTAACCATTTATTGCATCTTGACTTTGTCATAATGGTAGTACTGACAATGTAGAATCGTGGCTAATGGATCTGGTGGTAGTCCACAATTATCAAGTGACTTACAACGCTCTTATAGATAAATTAGGAAATTTAAAGTATCCGCATAATATGTAGATGAAGCCATTGGAAATTTTGGTGAAAATTTTTTGATGGAGAAAAATGAAAGAACGAAGAAACACTGCAAATATTTTTGTGTTTATTAGTTTTTGAAATTATTACTTTTTATTGCAAAAGTATCATTATGGGTCGGTGGTAAAAGTATCATTTTTACTTTGAAAAATATATGTTTTCAAATGAATGAAACAATTCATTTATTTGCAAAGTTGTATACAATTTCAAAATTATCACGTTTCATTAATAAAAGTATCACTTTTACTTTGAAAAGTATATGTTTTCAAAGTAACAAAATGATTATTTACTTCCAAAGTTGTATACAATATTGTTCAAAAGTATCATTTTTACTCTAAAAAGTATATATTTCAATGTAACAAAATTACATTAGTAGTTCCCTAACATAATAGCATCACTTTATACTCGAAAAGTACCACTTTTTGTTAAAAAAAGTATCATTTTTATTCTAAAAAGTATATGTTTATCAAAGTAACAAAACTGATTATTTTACTTGGAAAGTTACATGAAACCTTGTTTAATAGTATCATTTTTATTAACAAAGGTATAACTTTTACTCTAAAAAGTATATGTTTCAAAAATAATAAAGCGTAAATGATGAGTTTTTAGGAAAAGTACTAGTTTTTCCCATGAAAGTATTAGTATTTCCTTGAAAAGTATCGGTCGAGGCTCGCAATGTTTTTTGATTTGTATTTCTTCAACCAATTTTGCTTTTGTTCTCCCGACTCTTCCGATTCGATTCAGATTTGTGAAAAGACAAATTAGTAGTATAAGCTGTTGGAGGGAGGAATGGAAGAAAGGAAGGAGAATGAGGGAAGAAGGGGAAATCGCCTCCTTTTCGAAATTTTTGGCTCAATTACTCGTTTATGGGAAATCGACGATTTATTTCACATCACAAACAGAGGCACAAAAGCACACGCAAACACACATGAATGCGTGTGTGAAAGAGAAGGTGCGATGATGAAGAGAATACAATCAATCTTCGGCGTCATGCCTTTCATTAAAAAAAGAAATAATAAGGAGAAAAGATAGATAAGAAGAAGACGAACATGTGGGAGAGAGAAAGGAAGAGATGGAAGAGAGAACAAGGGGAACGCCTTTTGGTTTGGGTCTGTTTGGGCCCAACGGGTTAAGGCTCACTAAGTGGTCCAATTTTGCCTTATTTTTAAATAAGCGAGATCCTTATGGGATCCGGTGGGCGGCGGGTGGTAGGATCCGTAAAGACGGTCCCTACAAGAGACCTACTCAAAAAGTATTACATGTTTAAGTAAAAAGTATTACATGTTGAACCTAAAAGATATTACAGTTTTAAGTGAAAAAAAATTACATGTTTAAGTGAAAATGCATTATTTTTTGAACTGAATAATATTACATGTTGAACTAAAAAGTATCACAAATTTAAGTGAAAAGTATTACGAGTTTAAGTGAAAAATATTACACGTTGAATTGAAAAGTATTACAATATTAAGTGAAAAGTTTTATACATTTAAGTGAAAAAAGTATTACACGTTTAAGTGAAAAAATATTACATGTTGAATCGAAAAGTATAACATATTGAACAAAAAGTATCACTCATTCCTTAAAATAATGTTAATTTTTCGTTGCTGACCACTATGTCGAGTGATTGCCCATTTCCATCATCTTCAATACCGTATTTAACAAATCGTATCATTTTTTTAATCAAAAGTATTACATGTTCTATCTAAAGTATTACATTTTTGTTTAAAATTATTACTTTTTCTCAAAAAGTATTATTGTGCTAATTTGGCGGCTAGTTCACGTATTCTCTTTTGGTGTATCACCCGATCCGTCTCACGAATAAAAGTTCGTGAGACGGTTTTGTGAGATGGATCCTTCATGATCGTGTCCCCTGACCCATGACATTTTTATAAATATCGAGGCTAACAGTGGGTGTGGACGATAATTAAAAAGTATTAGTTTTTTTCTCGAAAAATATCACTTTTAATATAAAAGTATACGTTTTCAAAGTAGTAAACCGACATGATTTTGAGGAACAAGTAATATTTTTAATTCAACACATAATACATTTTCACTTTAAAACGTGTCACACTTTTCACTTAAAATTATAATACTTTTTAGTTCAACGCGTAATATCTTTTCAATTCAATGTATAATACTTTTCCTTAAAAGTGTAATATTTTTCACTTAAACGCGTGTTATATGTAATACTTTTCAGATTCAACACTTCCTTTTTTCCTTTTCCCTTTGTTTTTCTTCTTATGCGCTCTTTGACTACCGTTTCGAGCTTCCACGTATATGAGGGCATATGGTTGTCATCATTTTGCATGTAAAATAGGAAATCTGAAAAAAGAAAGGAAAAGAACCAAAGTAAACATCTTTACTTTGCTTAAACGTTCTCTTGATTAAATTAGATTTCAACCCAAAAAACAAATAAGAACAGAAAGATAAAGAATGGTTTCGAGAGGTTTGAGGTGTTGATGGCAGGTGAGGACGGAGTGGAGAGTGTCTGTGTATGATATTATTAAATTGGAGAATTTGAAAACTGAAGTAGGTTTTCAAGAAGTTTTAGTTCTTGAAGAAAGTGAATCAGATCGTTGGAGAGAGTAGACAAATGAGTGTTTTTAGAGAGAGACAATGAAGGGGGACAAAAGAAATAAGAAGGAAGAAGGAAGCCGGAAGAAGAGAAAAAAGAAAAAAAGAAGATAAAGATTGCAGGTTTTTTTATGTTCAGTTTTTTATTTTTAAATTTGATTGGGTTTGGATTTGGGTCATGGAGCTCCATCTCACGAGTTTTGACCGTAAGACAGTTTCATAGGAGACCTACTCGATGTGTGTATGCGCCAATTAATTTATGGATATCAAAATTATTTTTACAAATTATAAAAAAATACACACTATTTTCAGTATGTTTGCAGAAAATTTGGAGAAAAAAAGTTGTAGAGAATTTTAGAATATTACATATCTTGTTAGACTATTCTAGTGAATGGAATATTACTATTAGATCAAGTAAATCATAGTCATTGGTTAGAGAGTTGTCTTTGTATAAATAAGTGTTAATAATTTTTAGAAAACCAAAATTGAAAAGAATCAAGAAAATGTATTATCTTCCAACAATAAACATAGATTAGAATTTTGAATACAAATATTCAAATTGATTCATATATATATATATATATATATATATATATTGAATATATTACTGAGATAAAAATAAAAAAGGGACTATGTCTGCAAATTTTCTAATTATAACCTTTATACGGTACACATCTCGCTACTTGTCATCACGACCTAATGCTGAGATCTTGGGTTTCTTTTCGGGCATCTCGGTTTTCATTACGGTCTTAAAAATGCCCAACTCCCAACTCTTATCTTTACTCGTGTGGACCATATCTGAATGTTACATTTTAGCACGAGTTCTACTGAATCTCTCACTTCATCTAACTTTATTTATTGTTAAGTTAATGCTCTTTGACGGTTTTGTTGGAGTCTCCCTTGACCCCATGCGACCCCATGCACATGATTGATACAGCTGCCTCGGTGGGTGCTACAACAATTGATGCTAATAAAGCATCAAATTCAAATTGTTTTCGTGAAATGTTAAATGTCATGATTGAGGTTAACATTGTCCTCAACACTGACGATCAAAAAATTATTCATCGAGAACGACCTTTCATTCGCTTCACTCAAAAACAAAATGGCACCAATGACCATCCTATGTCAGTCTATCGGGAAATCATTAGGCCGATTTTGATCACATGATCAACATAATGTTCAGAACCTTGGTTCTTGGTGCTTAATTCTAGTAGTTGTGAAAATCGCATGTATCACAATAATGTTCACGTCTTTTTCCAATTTGTGAACCATGACGGGAAGGATGTTGATCGTCTCATTATTGATTGTCTTGAGAGCTTAAATAAAAACAAATAAAAGAATTATCGGAAGCTCTGAAACGTTGCATCCTTACAATGTGGTGAAAATGACATCGGTGACCTTGATCAAATGTTAAAAGAGTGGATAGGCGCTAGTGATCGTTAGCCACCTGCGGCCTGACCGATATTTGCTTTGGGATGCTACAGAAAAAAAAAACAAATCCAAAAGACCAAAACTAACCAAATTCTCTTTGATCAAATTATTTTTCAAGATGTTGCGAACAATTTTTATGAAAAAGATTGGGGCAACATTTCCGTAACACTGGCGCTCTCGTCGCTTATAGGTACATCTGTTCACCATGGGAGCTGCTTGAACTTGACATACTGTTATCGTTTTCAAAGACTTTTGTCTTTGTATTGAGTTTGTTTCGAGGATAGGTCCCATGACCTGTGTAAATTTTTTAAAACTCTACTTCCCGAAACTTTCACTCGTCACATTTAATTGCCCAGTTATTTATGGCCGACCCGTATACTTAATGTTTCCAAATCTTTCAACCGTAAAACTGGTGAATTAAATGTTAACAACCTCCATCATTTCACTGTTAGGACTAAAGAGTTTCAGGAGGCCGTCAACTCACCAAAGAGTTGTCTTTATGTCATGCATGTCTGTAATGATTATTTACGTTTTGAAGAAGCGAATAAAGACGTAATTCTTTCAGTTGTCAAGAATGTTATCAAAAATGTCCGTGATGTTGTTCTTAAACCCGATAAAACTTTTTAGGAGCTTTTTAAGAAGAGATATATTTTTTATTTGCTTGTTAAGGAAGTCGACCACTCCTTCTGGTAGGAGGTCACAGTTAGTAAGTTTACTGACTTCAACGCCTGACACGTCTTCTGTGGCGTTGACCCTGAAGATGAATTGGATCCTTCGGGAAATTTCATTGACCCTGATTTTATCCCTCAAGATGACTTTTGCTATCTTTGTTGAAAGAATTTTAGGTCCCAAACTTTCTCAGAATAAAGTGCTATTACAAGTGCCAGTAACACTTGTACCAACTCGCAACGGATAAAAGTAAAACACAGAGATAAAATTATCTATAAGTATAAAAATATAAATGTACCAGCAGGGCGAAATAATCCACTAGTTGAATGTATCGATTATAGATCTCAATATCAATGACTCAACTACAACAAAACTTATCAAAACTTCTTTCTTTGAGTAAATCTATATCTTGTAAAACAATTCGTCCAAAAAGAAAAATATCAACTATCCTGAACTTCTATGAAAACAACAGATGAACGAAAAATAGAGAAACAAAGACGCTCAATCGCCAGGTGTTGAACTGGTACTCATGCAGCACTTCGTTCAACACTTTGTATTGTGTAGTATATCAGACTCTATTTCTCTCTTGCAGAATTCGATCTCTCTCTCTCTCTCTCTCTCTCTCTCAAAGATATATGCTCTCTCTCAGTTGTAATTCTGCGTGTCTGAATTATGTGAGGTACATCCTCTTTATATAGACAATCCTTTGAAGAGTTTGAGTCCCTACAAAATAAGGAAGAAAGAGACATAGTAGAACTAGGATTCATAATCATATAAGGACTAGGACTCTTTTAAAAACCTTTTTTTTTTTATCAAAAATCGATCTTTCAATATAAACATAAAAGTCGAGAAACCAGTTTTAACACAATCCTTTTCTAAATCAACTTTCTTTATTTAATAAATCCTAATTTAAGAAGTAACCAAGAAAGGCAAAACACTAAATTTAGAAATTGTCGAAAATAAGAAAAAATATTTAATATCCGTAAAAACACGGAATTAACATTTGTCATGATATGAAGAATGTCGTTGGTACACAAATCTTTACTTGCAAACGTCATAAGAATCTTGAATTATTTTACAAATTTTGCCCTCACTACTGCGGAACTCACTATGCTCCGAACTAAATTGGCTGACACGGCCGAAGATGCACCGAGTCTTAAAAATATCAAAGAAATGGCACTTAAAAAGCAGACGGGATCCTCTATTCCAACTTGGTGTTTCATCCAATATTCCACCGCGTGGATCATCGCCACGTGTCATTTTAATGAAATTGAGATAACAGACATTTAACGGTGGTTTAACAATACCTTTCAACACTTTCCTTATGGACTCCCAATATTCTAGCAATCCAAATCTCCAAATCTCGATTTTCTCGGATTCGATCACGGAAAAAGATGGGACAAAAGAAAAAAAACTAGCTTCGTCTTTCTCATCAGGAATGAAACTTTCTTCCATAGACACAAAGCTACTCAAGTCTCTATTCTCCTTCAAGCTTGTCGAAACACCACAATTTGGATTAGTTTTTTTGTGACTAATCCATATCATGGTTAAACAACAAAAAAACAGAGAAATCTATAATAATTGCGTTATGTGTAACTCCAATCTCAATAAAATAATTTTTCATACATATTTACGATATCTCTGTATATGAATAATTGTTTCCCGAATTTTTTTCTTAAGGTCTGTTTAAGGATTACATAATTTGGAAATCTGTCTTGTTTTGTATACCTCTCTTAAAGTTTTGTTCCTGATGAGAAAGACGAAGCTGGTTTTTTTTTTCTTTTGTCCCATCTTTTTTCCGTGATCGAATCCGAGAATTTGGAGATTTGGATTGCTATTGGGAGTCCATAAGGAAAGTGTTTAAAGGTATTGTCAAACCACCGTTAAGTGTCTGTTATCTCAATTTCATTCAAATGACACATGGCGACCCATAGTGCAGGTTTTTCCAATTATGTTCGTGTCCACTACATTTGTGGTCCTCCTAGTACCGAAAGTCACATGTCATTTGTGCCCTTGCCACTTGAGAGGATTTGATTGTTGCTCCTTTTGCGAGGTTAAAGAATGATTACATAAATTTTGATCATCCTATTACGGGCGAACGAACCTTGTTAAAGTTTCATACGCAACATGCGGCTTTTAATGAACTCAATCACTCCCGCAATCGCCATCACTGCCAAAATAAACATTTCTGAGATTCGGCACAGCTCATTAAATTTTTTTCGTAACCTTAAAGATGTTGTCGATGTTTTGAATGCCAATTATGGTCATAATATGCTTGCAACCAATGATAAAATTGGCTTCAAATATGACACTTTTCTTTCGGTATAGTAGTGCTGAGGCCTTTGGTATCGATGTGAGGACTTTTCCCCTTTTACTGTCAAATAACCCCAAGTTATGCCATACACAGATTGTATATTGTCGGGAGCAAAAACATCATTTAATCATTTAATATATAATTTAATTTATATTTAATTAATATTATTTTTTCAATAGGCTCATAATAAAATAACTCAGCCCAAATGAGTCCGGAACTGGCCCATAAGCCGAGTTCTCCTACGTAGATTGGCCCATAGTCCACAGTGTAATACCCCAATTTTTACCAATTTGGGTTTTAGTATTTTTAAACTTTTAGGATGTCAATTATTGGCCCAGTGTAGAATTTTAGTAAAAAGCCAAGTCTTAATAATATTGACATGCCCATTTATAAACTTATATATTATTTTTATTTTCAAGAGCCCATATCTAGTTTCTAGAAGACATAAAAATCTGGAGAAAATCTTCAATTCAAATTTCAAATTTTCAATTTATATTGATTTTATTTTATTTTGACCGAATCTGATGGTTCAATCTTATTTATGTTTTCAAATATCCTTTCAAGCCCACTCCTTTTGTAATTATTATTTATAACTTAAGATTTTTTTTAAAACCATTAATTAAGTTATATTATTTATTTGTAGGAGAATTTTCTTACAAGGTCTAGTTTTTCAAGCGAGCACGCATTTGGTATTTTCTGCACTTTATTTGAGGTGGGGTTTATTGTTTTTGTTTAATTTAAATACCAGGTTTTAACTGTTAGTTGCATATTCATGATAAATATGATGTGTGATGTTGAGACGATTTCTACTTAATTGTACGTGAGACTTTGATACTAGTGATACTTAATTGTATTCGAGACTTTGAGACTATTGGTACTTAATTGTATGCGAGACTTTGAGACTATTCGTACTTAAATGTACATGAGACTTTGAGACTATTTGTACTTAATTGTACTTGAGACTATGATATTTTTCCGTGAAAGTTTGTGCTTAGTCATTATTCATGCGTATTTAACTTGAACAATTATTGTTGAGTTGAGTTGACGATAACTCACCCTAATAATTTTACCCCTTTCGAGGTTGAGGAGTCCGATGTGGTGCGTGGCGGGTGAATTGATCATGACAGTTGCTTTTGTCGAATTTTTATTAGTAGTAGAATTTCTTGAACAATGTTGATCTTTAAATCTTTTTCGTATTTATAAAACATACAGTGTAGTGGTTTTATTTCAATTGATGGATGATGCAGTTTTTATTTAAGTTAGTTATTTTATTCTTTGAAAAAAAATGATTGACTCGTTTTTGTTTGATTCTTAGTCATTTTGTGGATATTATTATACGTAGTTGCATTTTTAAAAACTAGGGCGCTACATTAGTGGTATCAGAGCGGGTTTACGTTTTTGTATACTTAAAAAAAAAGAGTCGGATTTATTTTAAAAATAATCTATGATCAATCACTTTCGCCGCACCACGGGGACTTCGAGGTAATACTTATATTTTACTCGTCATATTGTATTATGAAATTTGAGCTTTATGTCAGGTATGTTAAATGTATTTGGAATACTTGCTTTAGCATTATTTGATACAGGTGCCACACATTCATTTATGTCTTCGAGATTTAATAATATGATTGGACATAGAGATACTAGGATCAACGAACCTCTTGAGATTAGTTTGCCTTCTGGTAAGACAATTTTTACTGATTCAATCATTAATGATGTAGGCGTTGACATAAGGGGAAGGGATCTAAAAACCAACTTGTATATGATTGGTATGAAGGATTTCGATGTAATATTTGGTATGGACTGGCTTAATAAATATCGAGCTGACATCCAGTGTCAGAAGAAAGAAGTAACATTACATTTGCCAGGAGAAGAACAAATAAAGTTTTACGAGACTAAAACTTGGACGGTGCCTAGAGTTATATCAGGAATGAATGCCTTGACATTGCTGAAAAAGAGAAATTGTCAAGAGTATTTGGTGAATATTTTTGGAACTCCAACAACTGAGTTGACACCAAATGACATTCCTACCGTCCGAGAATCCGTGGATGTCTTTCCTGAAGAGTTACCAGGAGTACCACCAAATCGACAAGTGGAGTTCTCCATCGATTTGGTACCGGAGCGCACTTTGATCTAGAGCACCCTATCGGATGGCACCGAAGGAACTGCAGGAGCTAAAATTTCAAATACAAGAACTGTTGGAGATGGGATTTATTCGCCCAAGTGTGTCACCATGGGGCGCGCCAGTCCTATTCGTGAAGAAGAAAGACGGATCACTTCAATGTGCATCGATTACAAAAAGTTGAATCGACTTACAGTGAAGAATAAGTATCCGTTGTCGAGGATCGAAGATTTATTCGATCAACTTCGAGGAGCTAGTGTGTTCTCCAAGATCGATTTGAGATCTGGGTATCACCAATTGAAGGTAAAGGAGTGTGACATTCCGAAAACGTCATTTAGAACCCCCTACGGGCACTATGAGTTTGTAGTGATGCCTTTTGGTTCATCTAATGCACCAGCGGTCTTTATGGACCTAATGAACAGAGTATTTCACCCTTACCTAGATCAATTCGTCATAGTCTCCATAAATGACATATTGGTATATTCAAAGGATAAGGTGCAACACGAGGAGCATTTAAGGATTGTATTGGAGACACTTCGCAAGGAGAAGTTATATGCGATGTTTAAAAACTATGAATTCTGGTTGGACTGAGTTGTGTTTCTCGGACATGTGGTCACATCACAAGGAATCGAAGTTGACCCCTAGTAAGGTTGAAGCAGTGAGCAGTTGGAATGTACCTAAGAATGCAAGTGAGGTACGAAGTTTCTAGGTCTAGCTGGCTATTATAGAAGGTTTATCGAGGGATTCTCTAGGATAGTCATGCATATGACTCAGCTAATGAGAAAAGGGGATAAGTTTGAATGGACTCAAAAGTGCGAGGAGAGCTTTCAGGAGTTGAAAGGTAGATTAACTTTTGCCCCTGTATTGACAATTCCTAATACTACAGAGGGATTTGTCATCTATAGTGACGCATCGAAGCAAGATTTGGGTTGTGTTTTGATGAAACACGACAAAGTTGTGGCTTACGCCTCGAGACAACTAAAGACGCATGAGTTGAATTACCCCACACATGACCTGGAGTTGGCTGTCGTGGTGCACGCATTAAAGATATGGTGATACTACCTATATGGAGGGAAGTGTGAAATATTCACAGATCACAAAAGCCTTAAATATCTTTTCACTTAGAAAAAGTTGAATATGAGGCAGCGAAGATGGTTATAACTGGTGAAAGACTACGACTGCACCATTCAGTACCATCCGGGCAAAGCTAACGTAGTAGCTGATGCCTCAAGGACTAAAGGGAGTTAGCTTGTATGCTCACGGAGCAAGAACGGTTGGCAAGATAGTTTGCCAAACTGGAGATTGAAATTGTTGAGCCACCAAATGATACGGAAGCCATTTTGGCATCATTGGTGGTACAACCCACCTTAAGAGATAAGATTAAGGAGGCCCAACCCCACGATAAGTTTTTGTGCAAAATGAGGGAACATGTACAAGCTGGAGACATTGAGGGATTCAATGTAACTGGTGATGATGTTCTGACATATGAAGGAAGGATTTGTGTCCCTAAGAATGAGGCACCACAGAAGGAAATTCTGGAGGATGCACATAATACTCCCTACACAGCTCATCCGGGAGGTACAAAGATGTAATGCGACCTGAAGATGCTTTTCTAGTGGAGGAGTATGAAAAGAGATATTGGGGATTTTGTAGAGAAGTGTTTGGTTTGCTAGCAAGTTAAAGCAGAGCACCAATGACCGTCGGGTTTGCTTAAACCGTTGGAAATCCCAGAGTGGAAGTGGGAACATATAACTATGGATTTTGTGGTTGGAATACTAACATTAAGGAAGATTAACGCAGTATGGGTCATAGTGGATCGATTGACCAAGTCAGCACATTTTCTGCCAGTACGAATGACTTTTAGTATGGATCAGTATGCCAGAATCTACATTAAAGAAATTGTGAGATTACACGGGGTGCCAGTTTTTATCGTGTCAGACAGAGATCCGCGGTTTACATCGAAGTTTTGGAGGAGTCTGCAAAATGCAATGGGGACGAAATTGAGATGTAGTACAACCTATCATCCGCAGACCGATGGACAATCCGAGAGAACAATTAAGACGTTAGAGGACTTGTTGAGAGCATGTGTACTGGATACAGAGGAAAGTTGGGAAACTATGTTGCCATTGGTGGAATTTGCGTACAATAACAGTTACCAAGCGACTATTAAGATGGCTCCGTATGAAGCATTATACGGGAGAAAGTGTAGGTCCCCTTTATATTGGAGTGAAGTTGGAGAAAGAAAAATTTTGGGACCGGAGTTGATTGAACAAACAGTGGAAAAGATCTCAGCGATCCGGGACATAATAAAAGTTGCTCAAGATAGACAGAAATCCTATGTGGATAAGCGCATAAAGGACATATAGTTTGAAGTTGGCAACAATGTGTTTTTGAAAAGTGGCTCCGATGAAGGGAATTATAAGATTCGGTAAAAAGGGAAAACTACAACCTCGTTATATTGGACCGTTTGGGATACTAGAAAGAGTTGGGGACTTGGCGTATCATTTGGCTTTGCCACCAGACTTGTCAGGGGTACATAATGTGTTTCATGTATCAATGTTGAGGAAATATGTGTTTGGCACTGACCACATTGTTAACTACAAGGACCTACACATAGGTAAGAATTTGTCGTACAAAGAGATGCTTATAGCTATTTTGGATCATAAAGTGCATGGGCTTAGAAATAGAGATGTGGTTTTATCAAAGTACAATGGACTAGACACGGGAAAAATGAGGCAACATGGGAAAGAGAAGAGGAAATCAAATCCAAGTATCCCGTCTTCTTTGATCAAGGTATGTAACCGAAATTTTGAGGACGAAATTTTTGATTGAGGTGGGTAGGATGTAATACCCCAATTTTTCCCAATTACGGTTTTAGTATTTTTAGACGTTTAGGGTTTTAATTATTGGCCCAGTGTAGAATTTTAGTAAAAAGCCCAGTCTTAATAATATTGACAGGCCCATTTATAAACTTATATATTATTTTTATTTTCAAGAGCCCATATCCAGTTTGTAAAAGACATAAAAATCTGGAGAAAATCTTTATTCAAATTTCAAATTTTCAAATTATATTGATTTTATTTTATTTTGACAAATACCAAATAAAACCAAATCTTTTGTTAAACTGATGATGGCTTATCAGATATCCTAAAATCCAACGTTCTCCACACCTCTCCACAATTCTAACTCCTAGATAACCCAAAAATCTGATACATTAAACCACTAAAACACGTTCCCTCAACCAGAAAACTCTCACTAGTCCTACTTCCTCAAAACTCACGTACAAACCGTCTGCTATATCACAAACCCATTGTCAAAAAAAAAAAAAAAGAGAGACAGAGAGAAAGAGGCTTCCAAGTTCATATTCCAATTCCTTTCCTTGCAAATTATTCACAACCAAGGTAAATTGCCCAGAATTTTTCTTTAGTTATATTAATTTTTTTTCACCCAAGCTCCGTCTGCCACAGCCGAGCCCACTGCCACCGTCAGTCACCACCTCCGAACCGCAATCCCAAAACCCATTCAACCGCCGCACCACCACCCCGCCATCGAAACCAAAATACAAAAATTCCAAAAATTTCAAAAAATCATCTGAAAATATTCGAAACCAGGAAAATACCCGAAACCCATAAATTTCCCGAGGCCCGGAACCCAAACCCCAAGCCAATCGTTGCCTTACCTTTATCACCGCCCAAATCCAATTTCATCGACTCTGTCTACGGTTTGAGAGAGAGAGAGTGAGACTTGGAGAGAGATGCGATATGGAGAGGGAGGATTGAGAGGGGAAAATCTGGAAATATTTTCTGTTGGTAGAGAGAGTGACGTGAGACAAGGAGTTCATAAGAAAAAAAAAGGAAGAAGATGAGATGAGGATGAGAGACGAGGACTTGAGAAGAAATTAGAGGGTTGACTAATGAAAGCAAGAGTGAGTGCACAGGAGGATTTAGGGAAAGAGAGTGATATGTGCTTTCTTTTTGTGCCTTTCAAATTGCTATTATATCTCATCATTCCTTGATGTATAAGACCAAACAGATTCCATCCTTAATTTTTCAATATCCATATTTCAAACTTGACTATCCATTCAGTATTGACCGAACCCGATGGTTCAATCTTATTTATGTTTTCAAATATCCTTTCAAGCCCACTCCTTTTGTAATTATTATTTTTAAGTTAAGATTTTTTTAAAACCATTAATTAAGTTATATTATTTATTTGTATGAGAATTTTCTTTCAAGGTCTAGATTTTTCAAGCGAGCACGCATTTGGTATTTTCTCGCACTTTATTTGAGGTGGGGTTTATTGCTTTTGTTTAATTTAAATACCATGTTTTAATCGTTAGTTGCATATTCATGATAAATATGATGCGTGATGTTGAGACGATTTCTACTTAATTGTACGTGAGACTTTGAGACTATTGATACTTAATTGTACTCGAGACTTTGAGACTATTGGTACTTAATTGTACGCGAGACTATTCGCACTTAAATGTACATGGGACTTTGAGACTATTTGTACTTAATCGTATTTTGAGACTATGATATTTTTCCGTGAAAGTTTGTGCTAGTTGTTATGCATGCGTATTTAACTTTAACAATTGTTACCCCATTTGAGTTGGACGATAACTCACCCCAATAATTTTACCCCTTTCAGGTTGAGGAGTCCGACGTGGCGCGTGGCGGGTGAATTGATCATGACAGTTGCTTTTGTCAAATTTTTATTAGTAGTAGAATTTCTTGAACAATGTTGATCTTTTAATTTTTTTTCCTATTTATAAAACATACAGTGTAGTGGTTTTATTTCAATTGATGGATGATGCAGTTTTTATTTAAGTTAGTTATTTTATTCTTTGAAAAAAAATGATTGACTCGTTTCTGTTAGATTCTTAGTCATTTTGTGGATATTATTATGCATAGTTGCATTTTCCAAAACTAGGGCGTTACATTAGTGATATCAGAGCGGGTTTACGTTTCTGTAGATTAAAAAAAGAGTCGGATTTTTTTTTAAAATAATCTATGATCAATCACTTTCGCCGCACCACGGGGACTTCGAGGTAATACTTATATTTTACTCGTCATATGGTATTATGAAATTTGAGCTTTATGTCAGGTATGCTAAATGTATTTGGAAGAACTGCTTTAGCATTATTTGATACGGGTGCCACACATTCATTTATGTCTTCGAAATTTTGTAATATGATTGGACATAGCGGTACTAGGATTAAGAACCTCTTGAGATTAGTTTGCCTTCTGGTAAAACATTTTTTATTGATTCAATCATTAAGGATGTAGACGTTGAATAGAGGGAAGGGATCTAAAAGCCAACTTGTATATGATTGGTATGAAGGATTTCGATGTAATATTTGGTATGGACTGGCTTAGTAAATATCGAGCTGACATCCAGTGTCAGAAGAAAGAAGTAACATTACATTTGCCAGGAGAAGAACAAATAAAATTTTACGGGACTAAAACTAGGGCCGATTACTGCACAGAGTTATATCAAGAATGAATGCCTTAACCTTCTTCCGAAAAAGAGAAATTGTCAAGGGTATTTGGTTAATATTGTTGGAACTCCAACAACTGAGTTGACACCAAATGACGCTCCTACCGTCCGAGAATTCGTGGATGTCTTTCCTGAAGAGTTACCAGGAGTACCACCAAACCAACAAGTGGAGTTCTCTCTCGATTTGGTACCCGGAGCGACACCAGTATCTAGAGCACCCTATCGGATGGCACCGATGGAACTGCAGGAGCCAAAATTTCAAATACAAGAACTGTTGGAGATGGGATTTATTCGCCCAAGTGTGTCACCATGGGGAGCGACATTCCTATTCTTGAAGAAGAAAGATGGATCTCTTCGAATGTGTATCGATTACAGAGAGTTGAATCGACTTACAGTGAAGAATAAGTATCCATTGTCGAGGATCGAAGATTTATTCGATCAACTTCGAGGAGCTAGTGTGTTTTCCAAGATCGATTTGAGATATGGGTATCACCAATTGAAGGTAAAGGAGCGTGACATTCTGAAAACGTCATTTAGAACCCACTACGGGCACTATGAGTTTGTAGTGATGCCTTTTGGTTCATCCAATGCACCAGCGGTCTTTATGGACCTAATGAACAGAGTATTTCACCCTTACCTAGATCAATTCGTCATAGTCTTCATAGATGACATATTGGTATATTCAAAGGATAAGGTGCAACAAGATGAGCATTTAAGGATTGTATTGGAGACACTTCGCAAGGAGAAGTTATATGTGATGTTTAAGAAGTGTGAATTTTGGTTGGACCGAGTGATGTTTCTCGGACATGTGGTCACATCACAAGGAATCGAAGTTGACCCTGGTAAGGTTGAAGCAGTAAGCAGTTGGAATGTACCTAAGAATGCAAGTGAGGTACGAAGTTTCTAGGTCTAGCTGGCTATTACAGAAGTTTTATCGAGGGATTCTCTAGGATAACCATGCCTATGACTCGGTTAACGAGAAAATGGGAGAAATTTGAATGGAATCAGAAGTGCGATGAGAGCTTTCAGGAGTTGAAATGTTGATTAACTTCTGCCCCTGTATTGACAATTCCTAATCCTACAGAGGGATTTGTCATCTATAGTAACGCATCGAAGCAAGGTTTGGGTTGTGTTTTGATGCAACACGGCAAAGTTGTGCCTTACGTCTTGAGACAACTATAGACGCATGAGTTGAATTACCCCACACATGACCTGGAGTTAGCTGCCGTGGTGCACGCATTAAAGATATGGCGACACTACCTAAAGGGAAGTGTGAAATATTCACGGATCACAAAAGCCTTAAATATCTTTTCACTCATAAAGAGTTGAATATGAGGCAGCGAAGATGGTTAGAACTGGTGAAAGACTACGACTGCACCATTCAGTACCATCCAGGCAAAGCTAACGTAGTAGTCGATGCCTTGAGCCAAGGACAGAGGGGAGTTAGCTTGTATGCTCACGAGAAGAGCGATTGGCAAGATAGTTTGCCAAACTGGAGATTGAAGTTGTTGAGCCACCAAATGGCACGGAAGCCATTTTGGCAGCATTGGTGGTACAACCCACCTTAAGAGATAAGATTAAAGAGGCCCAACCCCACGATAAGTTTTTGTGCAAAATGAGGGAACATGTACAAGCTGGAGACATCGAGGGGTTCAAGGTAACTGGTGATGATGTTCTGACATATGAAGAAAGGATTTGTGTCCCTAAGAATGAGGCACTTCGGAAGGAAATTCTGGAGGAGGCACATAATACTCCCTACACAGCTCATCCGGGAGGTACAAAGATGTATCACGACCTAAAGAGACTTTTCTGGTGGAGGAGTATAAAAAGAAATATTGGGGATTTTGTAGAGAAGCATTTGGTATGCCAGCAAGTTAAAGCAGAGCACCAACGACCGTCGGGTTTACTTAAACCGTTGGAAATCCCGGAGTGGAAGTGGGAACATATAACTATGGATTTTGTTGTTGGACTACCACAAACATTAAGGAAGAATAACGCAGTATGGGTCATAGTGGATCTATTGACCAAGTCAGCACATTTTCTGCCAGTACCAATGACTTTTAGTATGGATTAGTATTCCAGAATCTACATTAAATTAGTATTCCAGAATCTACATTAAGGAAAAATTTTGGGACCGGAGTTGATTGAACAAACAGTGGAAAAGATCTTAGAGATCCGGGACAGAATAAAGGTTGCTCAAGATAGACAGAAATCCAATGTGGATAAGCGCAGAAAGGACATACAGTTTGAAGTTGGCAACAGTGTGTTTTTGAAAGTGGCTCTGATGAAAGGAATTATAACATTCGGTAAAAAGGGAAAACTACAGCCTCGTTATATTGGACCATTTGAGATACTGGAAAGAGTTGGGGACTTGGCGTATCGTTTGGCTTTGCCACCAGACTTGTCAGGGGTACATAATGTGTTTCACGTATCAAAGCTGAGGAAATATGTGTTTGACCCTGACCACATTGTTAACTACAAGGACCTACACATAGGTAAGAATTTGTCGTACGAAGAGATGCCTATAGCTATTTTGGATCGTAAAGCGCATGGGCGTAGAAACAGAGATGTGGTTTTTATCAAAGTACAATGGAGTAGACACGGGAAAAATGAGGCAACATGGGAAAGAGAAGAGGAAATCAAATCCAAGTATCCTGTCTTCTTTGATCAAGGTATGTAACCAAAATTTCGATGATGAAATTTTTGATTGAGGTGGGTAGGATGTAATACCCCAATTTTTACAAATTTGGGTTTTAGTATTTTTAGACTTTTAGGATTTTAATTATTGGCCCAGTGTAGAATTTTAGTAAAAGGCCCAGTCTTAATAATATTGACAGGCCCATTTATAAACTTATATATTATTTTTATTTTCAAGAGCCCATATCTAGTTTCTAGAATACATAAAAATCTGGAGAAAATCTTTAATTCAAATTTCAAATTTTCAATTTATATTGATTTTATTTTATTTTGACAAATACCAGATAAAACGAAATCTTTTGTTAAACTGATGATGGCTTATCAGATATCCCAAAATCCCACGTTCTCCACAACTCTCCACAATTCTAACTCCTAGATAACCCAAAAATCTGATACATTAAACCACCAAAACACGTTCCCTCAACCAGAAAACTCTCACTAGTCCTACTCCCTCAAAACTCACGTACAAACCGTCTGGTATATCACAAACCCATTGTTAAAAAAAAAAAAGAGAGAAAGAGGCTTCCAAGTTCATATTCCAGTTCCTTTCCTTGCAAATTATTCACAACCAAGGTAAATTGTCCGAATTTTTCTTTAGTTCTATTAATTTTTTTTTCACCCAAGCTCTCTCGCCCACAAATGAGCCCGCCGCCACCGTCAATCACCACCTCCGAACCGCAATCCCAAAACCCCTTCAACCACCGCACCACCACCCCGCCATCGAAACCAAAATACCAAAATTCCAAAAATTTCAAAAAATCATCTGAAAATATTCAAAACCAGGAAAATACCCGAAACCCATAAATTTCCCGAGGCTTGGAACCCAAACCCCAAGCCAATCGTTGCCTTACCTCTATCACTGCCCAAATCCAATTTCATCGACTCTATCTACGGTTTGAGAGAGAGAGTGAGACTCAGAGAGAGATGCGATATGGAGAGGGAGGATTGAGAGGGGAAAATCTGGAAATATTTTCTGTTGGTAGAGAGAGTGACGTGAGACAAGGAGTTCATAAGAAAAAAAAAGGAAGAAGATGAGATGAGGATGAGAGACGAGGACTTGAGAAGAAATTAGAGGGTTGACTAATGAAAGCTGAGAGTGAGTGAAGAGGAGAATTTAGGGAAATGGAGTGATATGGGTTTTCTTTTAGGCCTTTCAAATTGCTATTTTATCTCATCATTCCTTGATGTATAAGACCAAACAGATTCCATCCTTAATTTTTCAATATCCATATTTCAGCTTGACTATCCAATTCGTATTGACCGAACCTGATGGTTCAATCTTATTTATGTTTTCAAATATCCTTTCAAGCCCACTCCTTTTGTAATTATTATTTTTAAGTTAAGATTTTTTTTAAAACCATTAATTAAGTTATATTATTTATTTGTAGGAGAATTTTCTTTCAAGGTCTAGATTTTCAAGCGAGCACGCATTTGGTATTTTCTGCACTTTATTTGAGGTGGGGTTTATTGCTTTTGTTTAATTTAAATACAATATTTTAACTGTTAGTTGCATATTCATGATAAATATGATGCGTAATGTTGAGACGATTTCTACTTAATTGTACGTGAGACTTTGAGACTATTGATACTTAATTGTACTCGAGACTTTGAGACTATTGGTACTTAATTGTACGCGAGACTATTCGTACTTAAATGTACATGAGACTTTGAGACTATTTGTACTTAACTGTACTTGAGACTATGATATTTTTCCGTGAAAGTTTGTGCTAGTTGTTATGCATGCGTATTTAACTTGAACAATTGTTACCCCACTGAGTTGACGATAACTCACCCCAATAATTTTACTCTTTTCAGGTTGAGGAGTCCGACGTGGCGCGTGGCGGGTGAATTGATCATGACAGTTGTTTTTGTCGAATTTTTATTAGTAGTAGAATTTCTTGAACAATGTTGATCTTTTAATCTTATTCCTATTTATAAAACATACAGTGTAGTGGTTTTATTTCAATTGATCGATGATGTAGTTTTTATTTAAGTTAGTTATTTTATTCTTAGAAAAAAAATGATTGACTCGTTTCTGTTAGATTCTTAGTTATTTTGTGGATATTATTATGCATAGTTGCATTTTCCAAAACTAGGGTGCTACATTAGTGGTATCAGAGCGGGTTTACATTTCTGTAGATTGAAAAAAAAGAGTCTGACTTTTTTTAAAAATAATCTATGATCAATCACTTTCGCCGCACCACAGGGACTTCGAGGTAATACTTATATTTTACTCGTCATATTGTATTATGAAATTTGAGCTTTATGTCAGGTATGTTAAATGTATTTGGAATACCTGCTTTAGCATTATTTGATACGGGTGCCACACATTCATTTATGTCTTCGAAATTTTTATAATATGATTGGACATAGCGGTACTAGGATTAAGAACCTCTTGAGATTAGTTTGCCTTCTGGTAAGACAATTTTTACTGATTCAATCATTAAGGATGTAGACGTTGAATAGAGGGAATGGATCTAAAAGCCAACTTGTATGTGATTGGTATGAAGGATTTCGATGTAATATTTGGTATGGACTGGCTTAGTAAATATTGTTGGAACTCCAACAACTGAGTTGACACCAAATGACGCTCCTACCGTCTGAGAATTCGTGGGTGTCTTTCCCGAAGAGTTACCAGGAGTACCACCAAACTGATAAGTGGAGTTCTCCATCGATTTAGTACCCGGAGCGGCACCAGTATCTAGAGCACCCTATTCGTGAAGAAGAAAGGCAGATCACTTCGAATGTGTATCGATTACAGTGAGTTGAATCGACTTACAGTGAAGAATAAGTATCCATTGTCGAGGATCGAAGATTTATTCAATCAACTTCGAGAAGCTAGTGTGTTTCGATTTGAGATCTGGGTATCACCAATTGAAGGTAAAGGAGTGTGACATTCTGAAAATGTCATTTAGAACCCACTACGGGCACTATGAGTTTGTAGTGATGCCTTTTGGTACATCTAATGCACCAGTGGTCTTTATGGACCTAATGAACAGAATATTTCACCCTTACCTAGATCAATTCGTCATAGTCTTCATAGATGACATATTGGTATATTCAAAGGATAAGGTGCAACACGAGGAGCATTTAAGGGTTGTATTGGAGACACTTCGCAAGGAGAAGTTATATGCGATGTTTAAAAAGTGTGAATTCTGGTTGGATCGAGTTGTGTTTCTTGGACATGTGGTCACATCACAAGGAATCGAGGTTGACCCTGGTAAGGTTGAAGCAGTGAGCAGTTGGAATGTACCTAAGAATGCAAGTGAGGTACGAAGTTTCTAGGTCTAGCTGGCTATTACAGAAGGTTTATTGAGGGATTCTCTAGGATAGCCATGCATATGACTTGGCTAACGAGAAAAGGGCAGAAGTTTGAATGGACTCAGAAGTGCGAGGAGAGCTTTTAAGAGTTGAAAGGTAGATTAACTTCTATCCCTCTATTGACAATTCCTAATACTACAGAGGGATTTGTCATCTATAGTGACGCATCGAAGCAAGGTTTGGGTTGTGTTTTGATGAAACACGACAAAGTTGTGGCTTACGCCTCGAGACAACTAAAGACGCATGAGTTGAATTACCCAACACATGACCTGGAGTTGGCTGTCGTGGTGCACGCATTAAAGATATGGCGACACTACCTATATGGAAGGAAGTGTGAAATATTCACGGATCACAAAAGCCTTAAATATCTTTTCATTCAGAAAGAGTTGAATATGAGGCAACGTAGATGGTTAAAACTGGTGAAAGACTATGACTGCACCATTTAGTACCATCCGGGAAAAGCTAACGTAGTAGCCGATGCCTTGAGCCGAAGGACCAGATGGGAGTTAGCTTGTATGCTCACGGAGCAAGAGCGGTTGTGTTGGGAAATTAATTTTTAGATTTTGATGAATGCCATGTAAAACTTAGAATAGAAAGTTGGCACCCCATTTTTCTGTTGTAAATTGCATTGTAATAGATAGGCTGATCGAGCCGAGTCAAGTCACTATGCCCGAACATACAAGAAGACAACGGAGACTAAAAGGAAGACTCATTGTGACGCTTGTTGAGTGTGGCAAGGAAGAGAAGACAGAACTCGATGAAGGTGCGGTTGAGATGGTGAGTGAAGTATCGGTCAAGTCAACTCAAGACACCAAGTCTCAAGTTGAAATGACAGAAGAGTCATCCAATGATTGGAAGGTCGACTCAAGTCAATCGGGAAGTTAAGAAAATGCAATCAAGACGAGATAACTAAAAGAGATCCGTTGTACGTAAGTCAAGAGAATTACTTAAACAAGTAATACCTCCATATCGCTTTCTTGAAGTGCTCCCCTCGAAGCGTGCAAAAGGAATAAACCAATGGGAAGCACCGCACCGTGTCGTCGAACTCGAAAAGTCAAGAATCATTCATACGAGGAAGTGGCAATTCCAAGTCGCAACAAGACAAGTCAACGACCACAAGTGTCTTTTAAAAATAAGCATATCTCTTCAACGGGCAAATTTTTGAAAGATCACTATAAAAGGCCGAGGAATCACTCGAGAGAAGGTTACTCGAACCACGAACATTCAAGCTAACATTTGAATCGTAACCAAAAATATTCTCAAGTCATTCAAATTCAATCCTCAAGCCTACATTACGAAGGAAATCAATCCAACACTCACCTTGTGAAGGAAAGACAACTTCTATCGAGTTGAAGAGGAAACAATTGAAGAATCAAGGGTCTACATTCCATGGAGGATTGTAGGAAGGTTCAAGGTCGAACCATCTCAAGTTTTTGGAGGGCTTCGTGATCAAATCCAAGAAGCTTGAGCAAGTGGGGTAGTAGCAAAGGCAATTACGCCTGTGAAGAAAGCCGAGTCGTATGAGAAGCCACCATTTGTGTGACCAAGGCATCTCGATCGAGTCCCAAAGGATCAAGTCGGGTTGTGTGATCAAGACTTGTATCCTGGGATCATTAACCACTTTGTATATTGATCAATACTTAGTGGATTCCTCCAGAGTTGGATAAGAGAGGAGTAGAAGAATTACCCCATCTTCGACCCTCTATAAAAACTTATTGTGTCATTTACATTTCAAAGACTTTAATTTCGCATATTAATTTTATATCTGTGATTAATTTGCTATCCAATTGATAATCAACCAAGTGTCAAAACCTATTATTAAAACAAACTTAACCAAATTCAAGGGTGTTAAGTCTTCCGCTGAAAACATATCATAGTCGAGTTAAGTCTTTAGTCAAAAGAGCCGAGTTATTCTATCAACAACTACCGAGTCGTTGAGTGACTAACTCACGATTAACTAACTTAGTCTGTCCATCAAGGACTCAACCGTGAAGTATTAACTCGAACATTTTAAAAGGACTAAATCGAAAAGTTGGTAAGGTTTATTCAACCCCCTTCTAAACCTTACACTCACACCCTTGGGACCTACAAGTGGTATCGAGTCGTTGGTTCATTGAGCCTTCCGCAGTTCTTGAACTATATCTCCAAATTTTTCAAAGCTTGTTTTAGTACTTAATCTTTCAAAAAAATTTATTCAAAGAAAGTTATCATCATGGAAGCAAATTTGACACGCATCCCTATGTTCACAATTGAAGAATTTGATGATTGGAAAATTCATATGCGAGTGCTCATCTATCATTACACGATGAGACGTGGATAGTGATAGAAGATGGGCCACTCCAAATCTTAAAAGTGAACACAATTTGCAAGAAGAGTTCTTCGCGGTGAAGGAGAAGAGGATCTTCGCTCCCGGCACTGGCGATGGTTGAAAAACCAAGAGTCTGAATGGACAAATTATGACAGAAAAGATATAACTTGGAAAATGGCCAAGGACATTCTTTACAAAACTTTGGACAAAGCCATGTTCAACAAAGTCAAATCATGCAAAACGGCAAAAGAAATCTGGGACAAGCTAACCTTGATTTGCGAAGGCTCGGAGCAAATCAAAGAAAATAAACTATCTATTGTTGTACAAAAATTTGAAAACTTTAAGATGCTTGCAGGAGAAACCTTGGATCGCCTAGATGCTCGGTTCACGTAAATTACCAATGAACTGCCCCGCACTTGGAAAGTAATATATACGAGAAGGAAATGTGTTTGAAGATTCTAAGAAGTCTCCCAACTGAGTGGGATATGAATGTCATGGCCATGAGACATTCCATGGACCTATCGAAGACATCCAACCATGAGCTATTCTCGATCTCAAAGCCTACGAATTTGGAAATGAGAAGAAAAGACCAAGAGGAAACAATTGTGCCCAAAACAAATTGCTCTAATTGTTAAGGATGGCAAGAGAGCCGAGGTCAAAGAAGTCATTGACCAAGAGGAAATTGCACTGATGGTTAAAAGGTTTAACAAGTTCTTCAATAAGAATTACAAAAGAAGCAAAGGTGAATCCTCCAGAAGACACTCAGCTCCCTCCAAGTCAAGGGAAGAAAGAACACCCAAGAGAGCAGAGCATCAAAAATTGAATATCAAATAGCGTAAAATCCAAGGATGGAAAGAATCGATCAAAAAGTTGAAAATCTATGTTGGAACCGCAGCAACCCTGGCCACTATGCCATTGAATGCCCATATCCTCGTAGTCAACAAATACAGAATGAAGAGGAAAGAAAAGTCTTCGTGGGAAAGAAGAGGGGGGAAAGAGAAAGGCAATGTTGGCTGCAGAGATCACGATCTGATCAAGTCAAAAGACACAGCAGACTCGGAGAGTAGTGAAGCTGAATACTCAAGTGACTCTAAAGAAGAAGCATTGATCTGTCTAATGGCTACAAAACCAACCTGACCAAGAAGATGAGGTACACTCTAACTCATCACACTCAGATACTAGTGATAGTGATTGTGACACACACACTTCATCACCCACTGATCTTTATGATTCATTAGGCAAAATGATGAAAGATTTTGAACACATTAAATCCTCACACACACTACTAAATGAGGAAAACAAAGATACTTAAGAGCAAAACTCACAGCTGACTAAGGAGTTGAGTACTCTAAGTCAAATAACTGATGAGAATAAAAGTCTAAAGGTTGAAAATGCTAAGTTAATAGCAGAGATAACTGCTATAGAAAAGAGGGAGAATGACCTCAAAAATGTGATAGCCTCATTCACTAAGGCATCCAAATCATTGGATGATCTTATTATGAGTCAAAGAGAATGTGGAGACAAGACAGGCTTAGAATTTAATTCATCTATGCTATGTCAAGTTCCAAAAGTGATTTTGGAAAAGGGATCTTCAAGCAATGAAGTATCTCTAATATCCAAAACTCCAAATGATGCACACACATTTATTCCAAAGCACAATCACAAGCAAACCGGCCTTGGTTATAAAGGAAAAGGAAAACGCCAGATTGAATATCCGAGAGGACAGCTGAGAAGAAATCCAGCCGAGTTCCTCAGCAAACTCCAAACAGGAGATACTCTGTAATGAAGAATCAGAGCTACCAAAAGCCCCAGAAATTCTATTAAAGAAACACATATGATGGGAATGGTAGAAAATACCAAGCCAAGTCGATTGGAATAATGTGAACTATCGGCAAAAGACCTATGGAATATAAGCTCAAGTGGCAAAGGCCTAGAACTCAAGCAAAGGCCATTCCAAAGGCATAAGAACTATCATCAAGCACACATATGCACCTAGGCACTACACTCGGAGATATCACAACTACCCAAAAAGGTAATTGCTAAAACACATACACAGCATACGAGACAAAAGAGACAGATTGTATGAACCAGAACCCCAAGCAATTTGCCAAAATTAATTATGATTATGGCATCGATAGATGGCAACCCCTTAGAGTCAAATCATTTAGCTATAGGTTGGTTGGATCATCTTACAATACTAACCCCTCGGGACCCGGCAAGTATGGGTACCTAAAACCTAATTTCCTTGATTGCGGCAGTTCAAGGAAGCGGTGAGTTAAGGAACCTGGTACATCCGTACATGGACGGATGGGCATTCCCGGACACATACGACAGAAATAAGAAAAATTTATCAAAATTCAAGGATGTTAGAGGTGCAAAATTCATATTTGGAGGAAATGAAGCTCCGGGGAGAAATAAGAGGCATTGGATCCATCAAGAAAAATGGATTAGAAATTACAGGATGTTGCGTATGTTGAAGGCCTCAACTCCAACTTGCTAAGCATAAGTCAACTCGTGACAAAGGCTACAATGTTGGATTCAATATGGGTGTATGCCAAATCAAGGATCTTTGAAACTAATGAAATAGTGTTGCAAGGATGCGACAAAAAAAGAACATGTATGTGGTAGATTGGTCAATGCAACACCAAGCACTTGTTTGCTAGCAAAGAGCTGATTGAATCAAGTTGGTCGTGGCACAAGAAGTCGAGTCACCCGAATTTCAAAACTATTAACAAACTTGCAAGAAGTGATCTTGTGGAAGGACTTCCGGACTCAAGATACAAAAAGGAAAGTATATGTGATGCATGTCGGAAGGAAAACAGATCAAATCATCATTCAAAGAAAAGACATGTCCATCTTCAACAAGAATATTTTGACCCGCTACATATGGATCTATTTGGTCCAAATTGAACTAGCCAAACATAAGTGGGAAGAAATACACCTTGGTGGTAGTAGATGACTACTCAAGATATACATGGACAATATTCATGTGTAAGAAGAAATAAACTCTACAAAAACAATGGTTACGAAGAATCCATCCATGTGGTGTTTACAGAAGAATATCTTCTTAGATACTCAAATTTGAAAGCAAAGCCTACAGAGTGCTCAACAAGAGGACAATCACATGCGGAGAATCCATCCATGTGGTGTTTGATGAACCCAACGTAAATGGAGAAGACATTGAAGAGTCGGTGATAAGTCGAATCAACCAACCATGCGTAAGAGTCCCTATGTTGAAGTCAAGCCGGAATTACAAATCCGGATGACGATGAGATAGCCGAGTCTCAAAGACAATTTGGAAAATCTGCGACTAAATGATGATGAGAGAGCTGATCAAAATAACACAGCTGCAAGAAGACTGAATCCAGCTAACTTACTTCAACCTGATGTAAGATGGTTGAGCGATCATACACCAGAACTAATCATTGGAGATGTAAGAGAAGGTGTGAAAACTAGATCCAGAACTCAACAAGAAGCAATGTTCACTTGTTTCATCTCACAAATAGAGCCAAAAGATGTGTCACAAGCATTGGATGACACACATTGGATTCAAGCCATGCAAGAAGAGCTAAATCAGTTTGAGAGGAACAAAGTGTGGGAATTGGTTCAAAGACCTACCCATCAAAATGTTATTGGCACTAAATGGGTGTTCAGAAACAAGATGAACGAGGAAGGTTCTGTGGTGAGAAACAAAGCAAGATTGGTAGCCAAAGGGTATTGCCAAGAAGAATGAATAGATTTTGATGAAACTTTTGCTCCTGTGGCAAGATTGGAAGCAATAAGAATGTTTCTTGCCTATGCAGCTCACTAGAACTTTATTGTATATCAAATGGATGTAAAGAGTGCATTCCTTAATGGGTTATTAGAAGAAGAAGTATATGTTGAACAACCTCCAGGATTTGAGCGAAGACTCTTGGAGATAAGGTATACAAACTCAAAAAGGCTTTATATGGATTGAAACAGGCACCCGAGCATGGTATGATACATTATCACAATTCGTGGATCGAGAACGGATTCACAAAAGGCAAAGTGGATAGAACACTCTTCAGAATTCAAGATGGGAAGAGTATACTGCTTGTTCAAATATATGTGGATGACATCATCTTTGGATCCACAAACAAAGAGATGTGTGATAAATTCTCAAATCTCATGCAAAGCAAATTCGAAATGAGCATGATGGGAGAGCCGACATTCTTCCTGGACTCCAAGTAAAACAAGTGAAGGATGGAACCTTCATAAGTCGACAAAATACACCGAGATTTAATGAAGAAATTTGGTATGGAAGAGAAGTCTTCGTGAAAATACCAATGAATACATCATCAAAATGGATATGGATGCGGATGGCAAGCCCGTAGATCAAACAAGATAAAGAGCACTTATGGATCATTGCTCAATCTCACAACAAGCGGGCGGACATCACCTTTCTTTGTAGGTGTATGTGCAAGATTTCAATCGCCCCAAAAGAAAGCCACATGATGCAAAGACAAGAGAATCTTGAGATATTTGAAAGGAAGCAAGAAGTTGGCTTATGGTATCCAAAGGAAGGTGGATTCAAGCTAATTGGCTATTCGGACTACGATTATCTTTGGTTGTAGAGTTGACAGAAGAGTACCTCGAGGCACATGTCAAATGCTTGAAATAGGCTAATTTCTGGTTTAGCAAGAAGCAAAATTCAATAGCTACCTCCACGCGGTGACGAGAATACATAGTTGTAAAAGCGGCTATTGTGCCCAAGTCTTCCGGATGAGACAAAGAATCGAGAGACTATGAGATTGAAGAAAAGGAAATTCCAATTATGTGTGATATCACAAGTGCAATTGCAATCACTCAAAATCTGTGTTGCATTCAAGAACAAAGCACATTGATGTCGAGATATCACTTCATAAGAGATCATGTTGAAAAGAAGGACATCACCTTGGAATATATCTCAACCGATAAGCAATTAGCCGACATATTCACAAAACCATTATGTGAATCAAGATTTGAAGAACTCAAACATGAATTGGGGTTAATTAAGCTGAGTTGACACTCGGAAGACTCAAAGAAAAGAGATGAAACACCTAAAAGTGAAAAAGAGTCGAACTCTTAAATCGCCTAAGTGAATCACCAGATCGGAGAATCAGTGCATCGAGTTAGTGACGGTGAGTATTTATGTGCAAAGAGAGAAGAGTTAAATCACCTAAGGAATAGTTCGAGTCATTTATGAGCAAAGTGACAAAAATGCGATCGTTTTTACGAAGCGGGAATGTTTTTAAGAATGACGTCCAAAGATAATTATGACGTGTCTGATACGGTCAAAAGCCGCACACAAAGCTTATGATTGGATATAAATGTTGCCGCATTAAATACGAGAGATTAAAGGTTAATCGGCGTGCAAAATCTAAGCCATTGATTTTGATCAAAATTTCAAAAACCACCCGCACGCCCTTTCATGACCCATACTTAACCATTTCGCCTCGATTTTCTCTCACTTTACCAAAACTGTTCATCTCTCTCAAAGGCAAAAGAAAGAAATTTTCTCTCAAAACCCTACAAATCCTCAAGTTCATTTTCTAAGTTTCGTTCGGTAAAACATCAAGAAATGGCATCTACACATGATTTCGTCAAGCTAGGAAAGCAAATCCACACCGGGTCTTTGTGGATTTCGACGACATGCTTAAACAGGGTCCGACGACACCCTTGTGAAGAAGATAGTACGGAAGCCGGGAAAATGCGGATTAAAACCATTTTTACGATGGAGTTTCCAATGACCTACGTGGAAGAGGTCGCACAGGTTCACGTGAACGCCGAAGTTCACGATGAGGGAATCAAGTCCTCTGTTCATGGAAAAGAGTTCACCATTATCGCCATGATCCGCGAACACCGCTTGTTGCCTTGCGGAAGGAGTGCGGAGATTTATGAAGCGATGTTGACACTGGCCGCTACTTGGAAGGAAGTAGCCAAGTCCGACCGTGTCTTTGCGAAGTGGTCTATCTGACTAATAAGAAGTCATTGAAGAGGTCTACCACAAATTCTTTGGACATCGTTGCCAAATGCATAGACATCAAATTTGGAAGCTTTGACCAACCGTCCAAAGCTAAGTTGATCGTGATGGTCGCGATCATTGAAGAGAATGGGTTGAGTTTGTATACGGACTCGCCGAATATTGGGAATAAATCCTTTAAGGAGGATGGTACGCGTTTGGAGGTTCCAGGATACGGCCTGGTGATTGGCCGAATGATGGAAGTAAAAGGAGTCCCTCTTCGACATGGAAAGGCGTTCCATGTAAACAAGGGGATGTTTCGATCAAACCTCTCCCACAAGATGAAGAGAGCTTACGCTAAGAGGGTGATACGAGTGGGGGAATCGATTGACCCGAAGATACGATTGTCTCCTCTCCTCCAAAGAAGAAGGTTGCTCGCACCGCCAAGAAGATCGTTGTCCCCGCAGAAAGAAAAAGAAATCTGCACCGCCCCCCGCAGCCGAGTCACCGCTCCCCAGCTGCGTGTCTCCCGCCCCGCAGCTCGCGCAGATGGAGAAGAATCGTTAATCCCTTCTCCGGTGATCAAGAAGAAGAAGAGGATCCACAACAAGAAAGGATTTGCCTAAGAAAAGCTGCGAAGGCATTTACCTTCAACGAATAGGAGGAAGTGGAACCGGATATCCCTCTGGTGAAAACAAAAAGAAGAAAAAGAATTTCCAAGCTCTCTCGAGCTTGAGAAGACAATGAGTCTGCCACTCGGCTAGAAAAGATACCCGAGGCCGGGAGAAGTAGAGTCTCGGAAGTAATTGATGAAACGGTCAAGTCTGCCGAGGCCGATCGCGAGAGGCAACTCAAGACCCGATTGTAGAATGAACAGTGAGAACAAGGAATGGCCGAGACAACCGAATCACCTATTGACAGGTTGTGTCTCCACTTTATTCTGAGGCTACCGAGGATGTCGGCGGCGAAGTTCGCTACCCTTAATCCCCTGGAAACGAGGGCGGCCAAGAAGAGAATGATGAAGACGACATAATCATGTACTCTCCATTGTATCCAGGCATCCAAAATCGAAATGTGAGAGTGAAGAAAATGGAAGTTGAGCCTATCCAGTGCGGTTTGAAAGACGAGTTCATTCTTTGAAGAAGAAGAACTCTTCAGGTTTCTTGAGGTTGACACGATCTTTGCAAGCCCTTGACGAGGATAATTGTATCAATATACCGCAGATTCGGAAAGAAAACGAATGGGCTAGAAGCATTTGAGACGCAGAAGCACGTGAGAAGGCCAAGATCTCCCCTCTCACCTGGCACCACCGATCATACACATCCTCACCTTGACGCCCTATCGAAAGTGAAGAGGATCTGGACCCTCGGCCGCCACGTAAGAGTTGAAAGCGCAGCAAGCAATGCAAGAATCCGAGAATCCTACATGAGCGAAGGATGATGGAGGGACAGGGAGTCCTCCAAATCACGGTGGAGATTGATCCTATGGGAGTGGTTCAAAGATATTGCCACTGTTGTCGCCGCCACCACTTCCCGACTCATTCGGAGGAAGGTGTTAAGGGAAATGGCGATGAAACCGGGATTCTGGGACCCCGGTTGAGCAACCCCTAATGAAGGTGTCTTACCACCGCCCCAACGGCCTGAATACTCAATGGGAACATCCGAGAGTCCGAGACGAGTGACCCCATTCCAAGTCACTCACCGGTGGTGAGCCAACCGAGGGGAAACTCCCTCCACCGCAGCGGCAAAGGTCGGAGGATGTTGGTGACTCCACAACGAATCTCGGAGGCGAAGTGGAGAAGGAACATCAATCGAATACACAAAGAAATTGTCATCGACGAGGCTCGAGGCGATTAAGACATCGTCTCGGTGAAGTGCCAATCGCTCTGCAGCCAATGATGATGTTGATGTAGTCGAGGCACGAGGAAGGAAGCGCCCTGGGAGTTAACACTGGCAATGAAAGTGCAATCCATGGAGTTGAAACTCCGGTGGATGCCACCTAAGACCCCAAGATAGCGACATGTCGAAGAGATCGCGCCCAAGGCCTCACTTGTAGTTGAAACTGCAGGAGGTAATGAAGGCCAACGGGAGGTTGAGACTTCCTATGGTAAAGAAACCGAAGCACGTAACATCATTCCTACTATCATCGACCCATCCGAAAAAGGAGATAAGTGCTCTTTCACGATTCCCAGGATAATCGATGTAACCTTTATGGGATCCGAAGGTGAAGATGAAGCCGAGTCAACCCCTATTGTCGATCCAAAAGACTCACCGAGTGATGATGTTCTTCCAACCACGAGCAAGTCTCGACCTTAAGACTACTCGCCAAACATTTAACTTTGATGATGATCCACCCATGGAAATCTCATCATCGTCGATGACGCTCGATATGGCGAGACCAATCAACTCATGTGGAAAAACCACGGTGAGACCGAAGAAGGTGTTAAGACATTGAGGCTCGGCAAGTCGGGTCAACTTCACAGACCACGGTAAGCAAACAGAGTCAATCGCGCAGCTCCCAAGCCGCAGCAGCAGATCGACTCCAGGAGACTTCACGAGCACAAGTTGTCATTGAGCGATTCGATTGCCCGTGATGATCCTTTTGTAGAATCATTTCCTTTCTCTCTGAGGTAGTACGACCTCCCCGAAGAATCGCCTAGGGATCGAGAGCGCTTCCATAAACTCCGATCCTCGTTATTTCCACAGACACCATTGTTCAAAGACTATAACTTTGACGCTGCGCTTTTGGCCGTCAATCGAGACAAGGCAATTGGTGAGGTTCGGGAAGTTTTCAAAGCCATATTTGCAGATATTGAAAAGATGGAGAGGCACCAGGCCTCACCTGGACATGAGGTCGATAATGAGAGATGCAAATCTTATTCGATCTACGAGGCATAATTGTCGGGATCTCGAGAATGGTGGCAACAGTGAGCAGACAATGCGCGTGGAACAAGCTCGATATTTCGGACATTGTTCAACAAGTTGCTAGTCTAATGGCCGAGAATGCCGATGCAAAGACAAGAATGTAAGAGCACATCGACGAATGCATGAATCTCACACCACGAGATACAAATAGCTGCGTGAATATAATAAGAAAAAGAGCTCTGTGGCGTAGAGGAGAACATGGATCGAAAGTTCACCTTCTCAAGGTTGAGATGAAGTTGGTAGTGATTGAATCCAACGCCACCCGCTCGAATTCCGTGCAAGATACCGCAGCAGATTCAAAGCGAGTAACTCGGCTATCATCGCTTAGACTTCATGCTTGCTAGCTTGTTGGGGGTTCCTCTATCCTTTGATGATGCCAAAAAGGGGAAGAGGAATACCTAAAAGCGCTAAAAGGGATCGAAGGTTTGAAAAGGAGGACGCAGCGACTATGAAGGGGAAAGACAGTGAGGAAGTGAGAAGAAGAGAAGAAAGGAAAATCTATTGAGGGGGAAGGTTCGAAAGATGTGACCTTGATGATTGCTAAAACCCTCCAACAAGGTCTTGTCACGGTGATATCATTAGCAAACTCCCAAATGATGACTCGCCACTCCAACACTGCAGTACCTATGGCCGAAAAGACAAAGACGATTGAAGCGGGGATGAAGGAAGTTGAAGGAAAGATGGATGCGAGTTATGAACATTCTCAAACAACATGGAGGCATTCCAATGACATGAGACACCTATACCATTTCGGATGCGGAATCGAGCCAAGATCTGTTGATGAATTCAAGACGCCGCATCGAAGGTTACTTCGCAAATATGTCCATGGCTCAAGCTGGGATTTTATCTTGGGAAAAAGGTCTCAAACTATGTGAAGAAGTCGCCGAGCGACAGACTCATCGATCGCTCTGCTGGTCACTCTGCTAGTCACTCATTTGGGAAAAAAAAGGCCTCAAGATACAATACATGCCGCAGGCATAGGAAGAAGCGATGGTGGAGGAAGAGGTTTGAGACTCCAGATCTCTCGCCCAAGAACATTAAGTACATAGATCCGGCAAGAAAGGAGGGATCTATTGGGCCGGATTTGACGAAGTAGCCAACCTGCAAGTGGCTAAGAACAATCTTGAGTATGTGAAGAGAATCAAGAGGAAAATAAAAGACAAACTCAGCTATGGGAGGAAAGACAAGAAAGACAGAGAAGAGATGAAGCGCCGAGAAAGGCGTATGAGAAAAAGAAGGCGGTGAAAATGAGAAAAAGAGAAAAAGGTCGAAGATGACAAAGTCAAGAAGATGAAAAAGGAGGCAGCGTGAGAAGGAGATGAAGTGTTCTCGCCCACCCCTTCATGTATTTTACTATGTAAATACATTTTTATGTAAGTCTTCCGTACATCGAATAAAATCGTTCAATTTCTATACTTGTGTAGATATAGAACAACATAGTTACTTTAAATTCATTTTAAGCTCGATACACTTTGTAAACAGCTATGTAAAGAACAAGAATGTTATGATCAATAAAATATTGATTCTACGCATACATTCTGTGATTACGCATTGTGCATGACGTATCTTTGTTGTTACTTTATTGTATGAATGTATTAAGTTTTGGCATCATCAAAAAGGGGGAAATTGTTGGGAAATTAATTTTTAGATTTTGATGAATGCCATGTAAAACTTAGAATAGAAAGTTGGCACCCCATTTTTCTTTGTAAATTGCATTGTAATAGATAGGGTGGTCGGTGAGTCAAGTCGCCTATGCCCTGAACATGCAAGAAGACAATGGAGACTAAAAGGAAGACTCATTTGTGAGACAATTTGAGTGTGGCAAGGAAGAGAAGGGAACTCAAGGTGCGGTGAGATACTGACTAAGTGAAGTATCGGTCAAGTCAACTCAAGACGACCAAGTCTCAAGTTGAAATGATGAGAAGAGTCATCCAATGATTGGAAGTCGACTCAAGTCAATCGGGAAGTTAAGAAAATGCGATCAAGACGAGATAATCGAAAGAGATCCGTTGCACGAAGTCAAGAGAATTACTTAAACAAGTAATACCTCCATACTTCCTTTCTTGAAGTGCTCGATCCCGAAGCGTGCAAGAGGAATAAACCAATGGGAAGCACTGCACCTGTGTCAGAACTCTGAAAAGCTGAGAATCATTCATACGAGGAAATGGCAATTCCAAGGACTGCAACAAGACAAGCCAACGACCACAAGTGTCTTTTAAAAATAAGTCTATCTCTTCAACGGGCAAATTTTTGAAAGATCACTATAAAAGGTGAGGAATCACTCGAGAGAAGGTTACGAACCACGAACATTCAAGCTAACATTTGAATCAGTAACCAAAAATATTCTCAAGTCATTCAAATTCAATCCTCAAGCCAACATTACGAAGGAAATCAATCCAACACTCATCTGTGAAGGAAAGACAACTTCTATCAGTTGAAGAGGAAACAATTGAAGAATCAAGGTGTCTACATTCCACGGAGGATTGTAGGAAGGTTCAAGGTCGAACCAGTCTCAAGTTTTTGGAGGGCTTCGTGATCAAATCCAAGAAGCTTGAGCAAGTGGGTGTAGTAGCAAAGCGCTGCCTGTGAAGAAGTTGAGTCGTCAAGAAGCCGTTTGTGTGACCAAGGCATCTCGGCATCGAGTCCCAAAGGATCAAGTCGGCTATGTGATCAAGACTTGTATTCGGATCGTTAACCACTCGTATATTGATCAATACTTAGTGGATTCCTCCAGGAGTTGGAGAAGAGAGGAGTAGAAGAATTACCCCATCTTCGAACCTCTATAAAAACTTATTGTGTCATTTACATTTCAACACTTTAATTTCGCATATTACTTTTATATCTCGCTGATTAATTTGCTATCCAATTGTTAATCAACCAAGTGTCAAAACCTAGTATTAAAACAAACTTAACCAAATTCAAGGGTGTTAAGTCTTCCGTTGAAAACATATCACAAATCGAGTTAAGTCTTTAGTCAAAACAAATTTGAGTTATTCTATGAATTGACTCAATCGAGTCCGTTGAGTGACTAACTCTGTTGATTAACTAACTTAGTTGTCCATCAAGGACTCGGTGAAGTATTAACTCGAACATTTTAAAAGGACTAAATCAAAAAGTTGGTAAGGTTTATTCAACCCCTTCTAAACCTTACACTCACACCCTTGGGACCTACAAGTGGTATCGTGAGCCGTTGGTTCATTGAGCCTTCTTCACGCAGTTCTTGAACTAGATCTCCAAATTTTTCAAAGCTTGTTTTAGTACTTAATCTTTCAAAAAAAAATTATTCAAACAAAGTTATCATCATGGAAGCAAATTTGCACGCATCCCTATGTTCACAATTCAAGAATTTGATTATTGGAAAATTCGTATGCGCAGGCTCATCTATCAAAGATTACACGATGAGATGTGGATAGTGATAGAAGATGGGCCACTCCAAATCTTAAAAGTGAACACGGTACGCAGAAGAGGCTGCTGCAATTTGAAAGAGAAGAGGATCTTTGCTCCCGGACGGCGATGGTTGAAAAACCAAGAGTGAATGGACAAATGATGACAGGAAAAGATATAACTTGGACAATGTGGCCAAGGACATTCTTTACAAAACTTTGGACAAAGCCATGTTCAACAAAGTCAAATCATGCAAAACGGCAAAAGAAATCTGGGACAAGCTAACCTTGATTTGCGAAGGCTCAGAGCAAATCAAAGAAAATAAACTATCTGTTGTTGTACAAAAATTTAAAAACTTTAAGATGCTTGCAGGAGAAACCTTGGATCATTTGGATGCTCGGTTCACGAAATTACCAATGAATGTCGCACTTGGAAATGAATATACACGAGAAGGAAATGTGTATGAAGATTCTAAGAAGTCTCCCAACTGAGTGGGATATGAAAGTCATGGCCATGAGACATTCCATGGACCTATCGAAGACATCCAACCATGAGCTATTCTCAGATCTCAAAGCCTACGAATTTGAGCTGAGAAGAAAAGACCAAGAGGAAACATTGTGCCAAAAAAGCAGTTGCTCTAATTGTTAAGGATGGCAAGAGAGGTGAGTCCAAAGAAGTCATTGACCAAGAGGAAATTGACCGATGGTTAAAAGGTTTAACAAGTTCTTCAATAAGAATTACAAAAGAAGCAAAGGTGAATTCTCAGAAGACACTCGGCTCCTCCAAGTCAAGGGAAAAAGAACACCCAAGAGAGCAGAGCATCAAAAATTGAATATCAAAGAGCAGAAAATCCAAGGATGGAAAGAACTGATCAAAAAGTTGAAAATCTATGTTGGAACTGCAGGCAACCCGGTCACTATGCCATTGAATGCCCATATCCTGTAGTCAACAAATACAGGAATGAAGAGGAAAGAAAAGTCTTCAGGGAAAGAAGAGGAAATCAAATCCAAGTATAATGTCTTCTTTGATCAAGGTATGTAACCGAAATTTTGAGGACGAAATTTTTGATTGAGGTGGGTAGGATGTAATACCCCAATTTTTACCAATTTGGGTTTTAGTATTTTTAGACTTTTAGGATTTTAATTATTGGCCCAGTATAGAATTTTAGTAAAAGGCCCAATCTTAATAATATTGACAGGCCCATTTATAAACTTATATATTATTTTTATTTTCAAGAGCTCATATCCAGTTTCTAGAAGACATGAAAATCTGGAAAAAATCTTTAATTCAAATTTTCAATTTATATTGATTTTATTTTATTTTGACAAATAGCAGATAAAACCAAATCTTTTGTTAAACTGATGATGGCTTATCAGATATCCCAAAATCCCACGTTCTCCACAACTCTCCACAATTCTAACTCCTAGATAACCCAAAAAGCGATACATTAATCCACTAAAACACGTTCCTCAACCGAGAAAACTCTCACTAGTCCTACTCCTCAAAACTCACGTACAAAACCGTCTGCTATATCACAAACCCATTGTAAAAAAAAAAAAAAAGAGAGAGAGAGAGAAAGAGGCTTCCAAGTTCATATTCCAGTTCCTTTCCTTGCAAATTATTCACAGCCAATTTAAATTGCCCAGAATTTTTCTTTAGTTCTATTAATTTTTTTTCACCCAAGCTCCGTCAGCCACAGCCGAGCCCGCTGCCACTGTCAGTCACCACCTCTAAACCGCAATCCCAAAACCCCTTCAACCACCGCACCACCGCCCCGCCATCGAAACCGAAATACCAAAATTCCAAAAATTTCAAACAATCATCTGAAAATATTCGAAACCAGGAAAATACCCGAAACCCATAAATTTCCCAAGGCCCGAAACCCAAACCCAAGCCAATCGTTGCCTTACCTCTATCACCGCCCAAATCCAATTTCGTCAACTTTGTCTACAGTTCGGGAGAGAGAGTGAGACTCGGAGAGAGATGCGATATGGAGAGGGAGGATTGAGGGGGGAAATCTGGAAATATTTTCTGTTGGTAGAGAGAGTGACGTGAGACAGGGAGTTCAGAAGAAAAAAAAAGGAAGAAGATGAGATGAGGATGAGAGACGAGGGCTTGAGAAGAAATTAGACGGTCGACTAATGAAAGATGAGAGTGAGTGTAGAGGAGGATTTGGGGAAAGGGAGTGATATGGGCTTTCTTTTGGGCCTTTCAAATTGTTGTTATATCTCATCATTCCTTGATGTATAAGACCAAACGGATTCCATCCTTAATTTTCCAATATCCATATTTCAGCTTGACTATCCAATTCGTATTGACCGAACCTGATGGTTCAATCTTATTTTTGTTTTCAAATATCCTTTCAAGCCCACTCCTTTTGTAATTATTATTTTTAAGTTAAGATTTTTTTTAAACCATTAATTAAGTTATATTATTTATTTGTAGGAGAATTTTCTTACAAGGTCTAGATTTTCAAGCGAGCACGCATTTGGTATTTTCTGCTCTTTATTTGAGGTGGGGTTTATTGCTTTTGTTTAATTTAAATACCATGTTTTAACTGTTAGTTGCATATTCATGATAAATATGATGCGTGATGTTGAGACTATTTGTACTTAATTGTACGTGAGACTTTGAGACTATTGATACTTAATTGTACTCGAGACTTTGAGACTATTGGTACTTAATTGTACGCGAGACTTTGAGACTATTTGTACTTAACTGTACTTGAGACTATGATATTTTTCCGTGAAAGTTTGTGCTAGTTGTTATGCATGCGTATTTAACTTGAACAATCGTTACCCCACTGAGTTGACGATAACTCACCCCAATAATTTTACGCCTTTCAGTTTGAGGAGTCCGGCGTGGCACGTGGCGGGTGAATTGATCATGACAACTGCTTTTGTCGAATTTTTATTAGTAGTAGAATTTCTTGAATAATGTTGATCTTTTAATCTTTTTCGTATTTATAAACATACAGTGTACTGGTTTTATTTCAATTGATGGATGATGCAATTTTTATTTAAGTTAGTTATTTTATTCTTTTGGAAAAAAAAATGGTTGACTCGTTTCTGTTAGATTCTTAGTCATTTTGTGGATATTATTATGCGTAGTTGCATTTTCCAAAACTAGGGCGCTACACACAGGGCTTATCTTCCAGGTATAAAAAGTTATGTAGATTCTAATAATTATCCTACACATTTGATTCAAAGTATTCAATTACTGTTTTAATTATTCTCTCTTGTCCATCAAGCTGACTTAAGTGTTGGAGGCGTGTACACGCAAATTTCCAATTTCTGGAGAAAAATACTTGAAGACTTCCCCCTTGAAAAGAACAATTTTATCATCTTGGGAGTGATCTGCTTTAAAAAGCAACTTCATATCTCTAACCCTGATTTTAAATTAAATTTTTATAATTTAGCTGGCCAAGCAAATTCAAGATCAATGAAACCATATATTTCAACCAAAATCTTCAGAATTGACAGTAGAGTATTTATGAAAATATACAGTTTATAAGTTATAACAGTAACACAATCCATTAGGAATCACAATTGCGCCCAAAGGCCAATTTCAGAGTTGCATTCTTGAGTTTCAACACACAGCTGCCACTCTTACAGTTCAGTTATAAAAAGATGGTTTTGAATTTGGACAAAACAATCAACATACATAATTTCCAATCATACCATAAAACGTAATCTTAGCTAAATCTGTTGACTGTTATGCCATGGCGACTGTTAAAAAGATATATGTAACTCTCAATAACGATATTTTGTGGAGTAATCTTTAGGGGCAATAACTAGACCACGGCCCTTCCTGGCACCGCGATACACAGTCTCAACAATGTCAATAAATTCCTGCTTATCCTTCAAGGCCCAGTTGATCTTGTTGTTGTTTCCCGTGCCAAGATCAATCATAATATGCTTGTTCCTGAAGAAGAACATAACAGTGGAAGGGTCGTACAACTCATACATTGTATTGAAATCAGGCACCTCTGTAATATCCACCAGGTATATGACAGCAAAGTTCTTTATCGTTTCGGCCACTGAAGCTAGCACCTCATCCATCTGAAAATTACAATGAAGCAACATATGAGATGGTCGATAACCCAACATTGTAAGTGCATAAAACCGAGTACACGTAAAAGATATAGTCTTCAAGCAGACAAATCAGAGAGGAAAGAAATTAGGAGAACTGAAGGACTGTTCAAAAGCATTGTAAAACAAAATTCTTAATAGGTACAGCAATATCTAAGAAAAGGTTTGAGCATATTCCGAGGAACTTACAAACAAACACATTGCTGTTAGGTACAGGATATGCCTATCATGACACGTGCATATTGCATGATGTTTAAACTAATAGAAAGTCTAAACTTAGTTAAAAAGAAGTTGCAGGCACCCGAAATATAAGTAGATGGCCTAACCGAAACCAGAATTATACACGGACTAAAATTGGCATGGTTTACGGATTCTAATGATATACAACGAGAATTTTTTTAATTTTTACTTTTAATTTGGGCTTAAGAAGGTTATTCAAATATAATCAATGCACACTGCACAGCAACATGAAACTAATTCGTTGCCTCAGCCACATGATAGCCTAATGGGATCACTGATGCAATAAAATGAATCATTAGACTAAAAAAAGATCAATCCAGATATGAACAGATTAATTCCTTCCCATACATGAATCCCAAATTTAGTGACATTAACAATAGGTTACTTCAGTTCATGAGTCACAAAAAATCTAAAACTCACATATATGTAGAAACATATGCACGACGCTCAACTGTTATTCGTGGACCGAAAAAAACATTCACGTGCATCAAGTAGTATCTCTTCTATCTAAAACTTCTATTCATAACATGGAACGGCCGTCATAATTCTGTTAAAAACCATGGCTAATGAACTGAGAATTACCAAATGATTGGCCATTCCTCAAAATCATTACTCCGTGGCAAATTTCTTGCTCATCAAACAACTGACTTTATACTTTTGATTAGTAAGTTAGCCTTGTCACTTCACCCAGTTTCTCCATGCAACATATGGAAACCATGAACAAAACTTAAAACTCACACAACTTCCAATTCAATCGAAACTACTGCTCGAATAGAACCCTAATTGATGTAATTACACAGCTAAAAAATCCAAAAACAAAACCATAAATCAGATTTACGCGTCCAACTATCCCAATTGACTATATATTTACTGACAACAAAAAAAAAAAAAAAGAAGAAAGAAAAAAGCAGGATTTATCAAGAAGCAACTAATTTGGATTAATAAAAGCAAAACTAAGCAAGAAATTGACCTGCATACAAGTCTCGTCCCAGTCGTGGCCGAAACGGATGATGACGAGGCGTTCCTCTTCCGCGAGTATCGCCTGATCGACGGCCCATCCCGAGTGAAGGTGCGGCAGCAAATACGACATCGTTTGCTTTCTCCTTACGCGGAACTATGTAGAAAGAAACACAATGCGCTCTGCGTGTGTGCGGGAAAAGAAGCTTTTAGTTTGTGAGTCTTTTTTTTTTTTTTTTTTTTGAGAGGTTTTAGTTTGTGAGTCTTGATAACGAAGGCTCTGGAAGATTCATGGCGCTCCGTTTCCAGTATTTTGCTGCGATATTGTACAATTCATACTGAGATCGCATTTAAGACCTCTCTGAAAAGCACGACCTTTCCTTTCTTTGGAAAGAATAACGTGAAAATTTTGATTTCAATATAATTTTAGGATTGTAATTGAATATAAGACGTGTGATGATCAAACCATCAATGGCAGCGGAGGGAGGGGGGCCATTTTGGGCCTCGCCCTCTCCCCTCCCCATTTTTTCAAAAAAAAATTACACTTGATTTAAAAAAAAAATTTAAATATAGTTTATATGATATTCGTGTATCGGCTCATCCCACTTTTGTGTGTCTGTCCACCCCAAATAATTTCTTGGCTCCGCCCTTGGTGATGATGCTAATTCATGTGATGGTTCGTTTAGTGTAATAATAATTAGTTGTGATTGATGAATAATATATTTGTGATATGAAATTGATGATAGTTTGACATAGAGTCAGGAAAACTAGCCCGGTCGAATGGGCCGGCTCAGTCTTCTCGTATATAAGATTAAACTAAACTTCATTCTTAGCAAGACGAAAAGGGTCGGACCTACTTTGGCCCTGCCCAAACGGCCCTTAGCCCGACAAGCTCAAACGACCGGATCAAAAACACACTTGATGGACTGGGCTGGGATGGAATTTCAGGCCTACCCGATCTAACCCTATTTTTTCACTTAGCCTATTGTGCTAGACATTGCCAACTCTAGCTTGATGTGATAGTAAAATTATGATTAGATGTGATTGATAATTGGAAACGAAAGAACCAATGTATTGTATATTTTTTGAAAATTTTCATAAACAATCGCATTTTATGGCAAAAATATTTTTTGAGAATAGATTTTTACAAAAAAAAAAAAAAAAAAAGAATTGACAAGGAAGCATTGCCTAAAGAGTTTTATTTCATTTTAGCTCCTATAAGATTAGCTGCTATGCTAATGACAATTTTTTAAATGGGTGAATTTCATGACAGGGTCTAAATTTAAGAAAATCTATCATTTTAAGACCCAAAATTTCAACCTTCTCAAATCAAGACCCAATTTTTATTTTTATTTTTCTCAAATTGGGCTCTCTCTCAAATTTTTGGTTCTCACTACAGGACCCAAAATTTCAAACTTCTTAAATCAAGACAATTTTATTTTTCTCAAACATGGCTCTCCCCCAAACTTTGGGTTCTCCTTCAAGTTTTAGAATTTAACAAAAAGAGAAATATTAGTGTAATTTATCACGTCAACCACAAAAATTATTTTTCTTCCTCTTTTAGTTTTGTCGTTCATTCTTTTTTACCTGATCCATACTTATTATCAATTTTGCTTAACGTGTAGAAACCAAGATCTATAAATATAAATGTTTGTAGCTAACAAGATGAAAAAAGCCGTATAATATTTATCGGTTACTAAAAAAATAAGATATACCAAATTAGTAAAATATTTTTTAGTTACTAAAAAAAATAAGATATCCAAATTATGATTGAATTTTACAGTTTAAAACAAGTATCGATTAGGGAAAAAGGAATGATCAAAAAAATAAAAAAGAGAAAGAAAATTAATTTTTGTGGCCGGTGTGATAGATTACAATAATATTTCTCTTTTTGTTAAATTTTAAAACATGAATTGAGAGCCCAAATTTTTGGGGAGGGTTTGATTTAAGAAAAAATAAATAAAAAGTGGGTCTTGATTTGAGAAGCTTGAAATTTTGGGTCTTGAAGTGAGAACCCAAAATTTGAGGGAGGGCCCAATTTCAAAATAAAATAAAAATTGGGTCTTGATTTGAGAAGGTTAAAATTGTGGGTCTTGAAATGATAGATTTTCTTAAATTTGGATCCTATTATGAAATTCTCCCTTTTTTAAATATTACTAGCAATGAGCCAATGACACTTTATTTATCTTATCTTGTTTATACTCTTCATTATTTAAAGTAAGCATAATGCTTATGTGAGAATCAAATCACGGGAACAATCCACAAAATTATTATCTAGGTATTAATGAAAAATGTCCCTAAAATATTAAAATTTGCTTTACATCCCTGACATAGTCATTCTCTATATGGCAAAAAAAATTTTTTGGTCCTTTATCTAATACCACTTTGAGATTTTCATCCTTTTTTTCGCTTTTGACAAATAGTCATTTTTCTCAACAAAAATTGAGATTTGGTCCTTTCACTGCTTTAGCAGTTACTTTAACCTGTTGAGCTGATGTGGCATTTTTATTTTCAAAATTTTTAATTTTCATTTAGAAAACAATATTTAAATCTTACATGGCATCCTAGTTGGCTTAAATGATGGAAAAATTAATTAAATAAAAGATTTTTTTTGAAAAATCTGAAAAAAATTATCTAAAAATTCTGACAATTGTTTTACTAAAATTAAAAATTATTTAAATTTTTGTAACAAAGTCTTAAAAAATTCAAAAACATATATTTAAATCTAAAAAATAAAATATATAAAATCTGATAGCTTTTGTAAAAAACTAAAAATAGATTGAAATTGTTTTAAATTATAAAAAAATATATATGAAAATTGTTAAAAAAACTATAAACTGTTTCAAAAAATCTGAAATTTATTTGAAATATTATAAACTATTTTAAAACATCGAAAATTGTTCAAAAAAACGAATTTTTCTGAAAATCTGAAAATGGATTAAAACCAAAGACTTTTTGAAAGTTTTATAAAAAAAAATATCTGATTTTTTTATAAAATAAAAAATAGAGTAAAAACTTAGAATTGTTTTTAAAAAACTATAAATTATTTTTCAAAAATCTAAAAATTATGCCAAATATGTTAAAAAAATCTGAAAATTAAAGTAAAAAATCTGAATTTTTTAAAAAATTAGATTATTTTTATATATTTGGCGTAATTGTCAGATTTATTTTAAAAAATAATTCATATTTTTTGTAAAAATTTAAAAGTCTTAGTTTTAATCCATTTTCAGATTTTTAGACTAATTTTCTTGTTTTAGATAATTTTCAACTTTTTTTATTTTATATTTTAATATTTCAAATAATTGTAAGATTTTTAACAATTTTTTTTAGTTTTTTTAAACAAATTTTCAGATTTTTAAACATCTTTTAGTTTATAAACAAATTTTTCAAAAAAAAATTGAGTTTTTTCTATTTCAAAAATAAAATATTTTTCAATAATTCAAATAAATATCAGATTTTTTCAGACGGTTTATATTTTTTAACAACTTTTGTATTATTTTTTTGTAATTTTAAAATAATTTCGATATTGTTTTTACTACTTTTAGTTTTTAAAATAAATTATCAAATTTTAGAAATTTAATTTTTAGATTTTAAAATGGTTTTTTGAATTTTTAGGATGCCATTAAGATTTAAATATTATTTTCTAAATGAAAATTAAAAATTTTGAAAATAAAAATGCCACATCACCAACAAAGTCAAAGTAACCGCTATAGCGGTAAGAGGACCAAATCTCAATTTTTTGTTGAGAAAAAGGACTATTTGTCAAAAGCGAAAAGAAAAATGATGAAATCTCAATGTGGTGTTAGATAAAGGACTAAAAAAAAAAGATTTTTGCCTTCTCTATATTATCTAACAATTTTAATTTATACCCATTCCAAAAATCCTAAAAATTTGGCAATTTACCATTTTCAAAAGAAATTTAAACTCAAACTCGGTTAAAATATAATGAACACCATTAAACTAACATGACTAGAATTTTTAGAACCGATACAATTTTATGTTATTGGATATAAATTGTAATATAGAGAATGAATATATAATTGTAATTGTTCTTGAAATGTGCAAAAATTTGCAAATTCAATTTTTTCTTCTAACATAATTTGGTGGGCAATGGTGTGAGCAATTAGGTGGACAATAGATGTGCATGAGCAAAAATCAAATTTTAATACTTGATGAGCATTTTTCATTAATATCCCTAAGTGGAGGGGCAATTTATCAAATTTCCCATCTAATTTATAGTAAATGGGCTATAAGAATAAACATTTCTAACTCTAAGTTTTTGAATTTTTGCCCCAACACTACAAAAAATTCTAGTTTACGAAAATGATTTTGTCATTAAATTTTCTGATTCCTACATAATAAAAATATTATTTTCTCTCAAATTATCTTTTGATAAATTCATCGACAAATTACCGACAATTTTTCAATTTGACGACAGATTTTCTGTAGGTATTTACCAATAGTTTTAGATTATGTAGGTAAATATTTATCTATAATGATTTTACCTATACTTTACAATTTTCTTAATACTTAACTACATATTTTTCCAGTAGGAACCTGGTTTTTTTCAGTAGTAACCAGGATAGGATCTCCATGATCATTATGAACTAAGTAATAGTTTCAACAAAAGTTGAATTTTAATAGAAAAATATTTTTTAACATCTATTCGAATATTAGATCACTACCTTAATAATTAATTTTTCATTTGTAAAGTGTTGAAGATAAAAATTTCATATAATTTTCACTTTGATGAAATATATAACGCCTTGAGTGTGAAAACTGAATATCCAATCAGATGCTCATTTGTACATACACTAATATTAAGCATTTATAACTAGTTTTATTTTTCTTAGGTGACAAGTCCACGTGATCTAGTTTTTCCACTAATCTCTCATATGGGTCTTGCTATTATTTAATAAGTGATATAGAAATGGTTTTTATCATAATCTACAAAAAATGCACATATATAGAAAATTGTCACCATCAACACCGATTAAATTACATACTATTTTTTTTTGCGACAAAGAAAAAACTTTTCTAAAATATGGTGAAAATTTTGTAGTCAAGGCTGCAAATCTTTTAATCATCTTTAACCATGTCAAAGTGTCTGACCAATTAAAAGCGTATTGCTTTGCTTGGGGGAAAAGGACATTCCAGCCCAATTATAAGTGCAAATTATGAACAATTTAATTTGTTTTAATGAATGTGTTTATATATTATTGGTTAATTCATATTGACAAATGACTTGAGTAGAACTCATCCCCAAAAGCTAGTTCAACACACATTTATACATAATAACAACCCAACAAATTGGCGATGTGGGACAAACACAAACTGTAACACCCTTCCCACGCCGAGCGTGTCAAACCAAATGGGTCGGGGTCCAATTCCCAGCTTCACCTCCAAACCAAACCTAGGTGCTCTGATATAAATGGGTTTGTGTAGAACTCATCCTCAAAAGTATTTCAAAGAGACAGAGTGTCTAAAACACAAACAAACACAAACTCTAACACATATCACTTCACTCCACGAGTATTCAAATCAAATCAAATGCCAATTATTGATTGAGATATTTGTGTTTTAGACTGTGAATACCAAGTCGCTAGGAGCAATCTTAATTAAAACATTGTGACTCTCAATTCAGAAGATACACAGAGCATAATCTTAGAACAAGTGACAAAATTACCAAAAAATTGGGATGAGATCTCCTATTCCATTTTTTATATTTCACTCTCTATTTCATACATTAGATGAATGACACATGCACAATTGTGAAATTATTTTGTACATGTGTCATTTATCCGAGGTGATGGAATAGGAGTTGAATGAGAAAAATGAAATAGGAAATCTCAAACCCCAAAAAATTGCATATCTTTGTAATGTGATTGAAAGATATATTTTTGTTCAGTGTTGGAATGGTGTATATAACCATTAAGCTCAAACGAAAAATTAACATATTGAAAATCTTGTTAACTCTGTACCTAATTTTGAGGCAACTTTTGCTATTATACTCAAAAAAATTATTTTACAATTCCTCACCTATATTTCTGTGTTTACTCGCACTAGCTAGATACACATTTAGACTTTCTCACTAAAGTTTGGTCAATGTCAATTTTATAATGACTTTTGAAGTCTTCTCGAACGCAATACAATATGTTAAAATGAGAGAGACATATATTATAATATAATACACATATTTCATCAAGTCAGGTTTCATAATAAAATATTTAAAACATCAATTTAACGTAATAAATATTTGCAAAAAAAAAACGTAATAATTAATTAATTCTAAATACATAATATTGAAAAATATAAACTCAACCAAACTAAATATACGTGATGGTGGTGCTATTCACACATCATTTTCGTGAGTATACATACTTTCCAAATTCTAAATACAACCATCCTATTTTTTTGAAAACAACACATTTACTTATTAGTTAATACATCCCTCAATATTCCTTAATTTACCCTTCTTTTATTAAACTCATATGGCACAATGACATGATGGTCGTGCTATTCCATTTGAGTCATTGTACCATAATGTCATCCCATTTGAGTCAGTACCATTGTGTCGTCATGTCATATGATACAATGGCATGAATGGCTATGCTATCTTGCCATCTATTATTTGAGTCATCGTATATTCATGCCATCTATCATTTGAATCATCGTGTCATCATGACATTTATCATATAAATGTACTATGATATTTCTGTAGTTAATGGGAGGGGTGTACAGTGTACTCATGGTCGTGCACTATGTAAGGCAAGTGAATCCTTCGATTCATGCCAGAATAATAACAAAATTTTTGGGGCCCAAAATTTTCTATTACGTTATATATATATAGGATATAGATCAAATAGGTCCTCCTACTTGGGGTGAGTCCATGGAGACACATCCTAACCATAGATCAACAATTTTGGGTGGTCCAGATTTTTAGGGCTTTTTTATGTTTATTTTTTTGTTTCAGCAATTAAAAAGGGTAGGGTGGTAATTTGGCACTTTAGAATCAGTTATTAAGATTTCATTCCCTGTTTCACGTGATTTCACTCACTTTTCACGCACACTTTCTCTCCAGCGTTTCAGTTTCAAAAAAATTTCTCTGTTGTAGTATAGGATTGTTGCTTATGACTTGCTTATGCAGTTAATGTATCTGTGATGCATGTGTAGTGTATATTTGTTGCTTATGTAGTATAGGCTTATTGCTTATGTAGTATGAGTTTGTTGCTTATGACTTGCTTATGTAGTTAATGTATTTGTGGTGCATACGTAGTGTATATTCGTTGCTTATGCAGTATGACTTGTTGCTTATGTAGTATGAGCTTGTTGCTTATGACTTGCTTATGTAGTTAATGCGATTGTGGTGCATACATAGTGTATATTCGTTGCTTGTGTAGTATAGGCTTGTTGCTTATGTAATATGGGGTTGTTGCTTATGACTTGCTTATGTGGTTAATGCAATTGTGGTGCATACATAGTGTATATTCGTTGCTTGTGTAGTATAAGCTTGTTGCTTATGTAATATGGGGTTGTTGCTTATGACTTGCTTATGTAGTTAATGTATTCGTGGTGCATACGTAGTATATATTCGTTGCTTATGTAGTATAGACTTATTGCTTATGTAGTATGAATTTCTTGCTCATGACTTGCTTATGTAGTTAATATATCTAAAAGCACCATGACACATCTATACAAGCAACAAATTACATCTTCATAAGCAACATTCGAATCAGCCAAGTTTTAGCAACTATGGTGAATTGTTTGCAACTTTTTTCAGGCCACTTTACGGTAATGCGTTGAAGAAGAAAGATGAAGAATTTCTCACAAGTAGTGCATTGAAGAAGAAGGAGGAGGAAGAAGAAGGAGGAGGATTGTTACGTGATTTTGTTTTGAGATTTGGAAGGATTGCGTGAATCCCATGAATACGTGAATCCCATGAATAATGCTTTGAGAGGATGACTAATTTACCCCTGTGTTTAATTAACTAGCTTGTAATTTGTAATTTTGCCTCTTAAATCGCAGACTCTTGAAAAAAATTAGATATATGGCTAGGATTGGTCCCATGGACTTACCTTATGAAGTGGTCTCATATAACCCTCTCCATATATATATATATATATATATATATATATATATATATATATGTGTGTGTGTGTGTGTGTGTGTGTAATTTTAATTTTTGCCTCAAATTAAGCAAGTTTTTCTACTTTGTTCATTTAACTTTCAATTGTTCTATTTTACCCACAAAACTTTGCGAATTATTGCACTTAACCTATCATTTTCAAATTTACCCCTCCTTGTAATAATTATGAATTTTTTAATATCTTAAAATGGTATCAAAACCTAAGTTTTTCTATGAAATTTACTTATTTAGTACTATTTATATATTGACTAATAATGAGTAGATTTTGATGAAAAAATTGATCCAAATAGTTCTTCGAGATGTAATAGCTACAGACAACCCATAAAGAAAAAATTAATTAGCAACTTGGAAAAATGGAAGAAGAACAAGCCTTTTTTTATTGATGAAATAAAACTTATTTAATACAACAAGCTTGAGAATGGATGAAATAAAAATTTTATTAATGAAATTTGAAAAGAGTACAAACCTTCTTTTTAATGGATTAACTATGAATTATTGAACAACTTGATTACATAGACTTGATTAACACTTTTGCCGCCGGATTTATGAGTCAAGTTGTATTTAAGTAATTCATTTGGACATAGTTGTCATGTTATTTTAACTATTTTTGTACATTATGAATAGTTTGATTTTTAATATTATTTTATGTTGTCTTTAAGTTTGTTAAAAAAAAGAAAGAGGACTCATTTTTAAATTTGACTCAGGCCTAAAAATTTCTAGGCACAACCCTGTGTACTTAAGAGGAAAATAGGGTGTTAATAGCGTAACCTTATACTCGAATTACTATATGTGAGACTAGAGAGTGTTTGCAATCACTAAAAAAAATGTTTCTTAACTCTTGGGATAAGAAAAATTACTTTGTAGTGTTTACAAAAGCTGATTTCTGTTTCTAGTTCTGTTTCATTTAATTAAAATCTAAAAAAAGTGAGATAAATAATAGCTTAACTTTTATAAATAAGCACTTTTACAATTTTTCAAATGGACACTCCCAATTTTCGATTCTAACTTATTTCTACCAGGGCATGTGATAATTCCACCCTTTCTCTCTCTTCTTCTCTCCCCCTCTCTCTACCAAAAAAAAAAAAACCCTAATATTCTCCTTCTTCTTCCCTCCCTCACCTATCCCGCCCCTTCCCTCCCCTCCCCTCCCTCCTCCTCCTCCTCCTTCCCTTATCCCCTCCCATCCCCAACCACGTTTCATGATGGAGCCGCCAATGAAGGTATATCCTTTGCGTTATCCAGGAGGTGATCGGTTTTTCCGATCGAGAGTGGAGGCAAGTCAAGGTCGGAGCTACAAAGAGGAGAGTTAGAGGGTAGGTGATGGGTTCCGGTGCGGTTGAAGATCGGGTGAGGGAGAGACATTTTCTTTTCCTTTTTTTTTCGATTTTTCTTTTTTTTTTTTTTTCTTTTTTTGTCTTTTTTACCGGTTGATTTGCGAAACTCGTAGGCGGTCGGTAATTTCTGGGCTTGCGGTGCGTGTAGTAGCTCGTGCCGGATTTGTTCGAGTTGGGTAGTCTCCCTTGCGAAGTGCCTTAGTCCTCCTTTCGGAGGTGGTTTAGTTTCGCTTTGGAGTTAGTTTTTATTTGTTTTTTAGTAGTTTTAGCATTTTTTCCCAATTACGGTGGTTTTACCTCTCGACGGAGTTCTCCCCTCGACATGTATCAATGTATGTATGCTCAAGGTGGCCATTTCTTAAGTTAGCGAGTGTAAATTTATTTGAGTAATGAATATATTTTATCGTTTGAAAAAAAAAAAAAACTTATTTCTACCATATTGAATCACTTCTCACAAAAAAATAGTTTTTTTTTTTTTTTTTCCCTCAAAAAAAAAAAAAAAGTAGTTTTTTTTTTGGCTAAACTCTCACCTAGTAAAGTTGGAGACTGAAAAGGAAGGCGCTCGCCAAGAACGGGTGGAGATGCTTTTAATATGCGCTTCTTGATTGGACAAGTGTCACCTGTCTCGCCAAGATATCTCTCTTTTTCTCGAGATAGTATCTTTATTTTACACCAAAAACAAATAGTAATATTTTTTTAATAGGCATTTATTCTTTCTTTAATGATCTCTCTCTTCTCCACTCCACTTACTGTGTTGGTTCTATGTATTGGGCCACAAAGTCATCAACTATAAAAAGCAACTCCTCGAAAAAGATATTTTTGTTCACATTTATTAGCACCCAATTTTATTTTTTTATAATGTTAACAGCAGATGTTCAAGAAAGTGAAAGGAGGGGTGATTACAGTTTCTCGTAAACAAACAAAAACAGTGAAATTAGGTAGTGGTTGTAGTTACTATTTTCAACTTATTTAGCTTTCATTCAATATTATTATCATTATTATTACCACCAATTTCTTGATAGTTTACTGATGCAAGCAAGTAAAATAATTATTTTGTTGAAAGAGAGAGTTAGACTAAAGAAAGTGGCTCAAGATTTGAATAAAGGGTTGACATGGGTTGCCTCAGATCCAGGGTACTCATAGTTTTATGTTGAGAAAAAAAAAAGTTGCCTTTCTTTTTTATATTTCAGGATTTTCTTGTGACTCTTGAAACTTTTGCTCTACCTTTGCCTAGTTTCTTCTTTTCCATTAACTATAATTATGTTTCTCTTCTTTTCTTGTGTTTGGATATTATAAAGGCTGAGCTGAAATCCTAGCTTTAATTTCTTTTAATTTTAATTTCTTTTTCTTGTTTCAGCTGATTGGATGAAATTGAGGGATCTGCCTTATTGTTATCTGAATTTTATGTCTACTGCACTTGATGGAGGTAGATAGTGAAGAGCCCAGAGGATTAAAAAAGAGAAGAAGTTAGTTTTACCTTTTTATCTATGGTGACACTTTTTCACGGATGTTAGTTGGTGTTAATTTTTAGGTTATCAGATCTGACAAGTCATTTCTATTTTTAGCCTCTTCAGTGGTGAATTGAAGTGTCTATAAGCTTCTATATATATGTTGTGAGCATGGGAAATGGTTTATGGATTAGTTTTAGTTCTAGATTTTTCTTTATATCAGAGAAGGGTGACCATTTAATTTAACAATGACAGGTCTTGTAATTTTAGATGTGAACTTTTGCTGTTTAGATAGTGATTTCGATGGAGGAGATATATAGGGCGGTTGTAGTGCCATTTGAATTAGGTAATTTGATAATTGACAATCCGAGTAAGGAAAATTGTATGGATGTAATGAACTTCGAGTTGATGGCTGAGCAAGCTAGCTTGTTTTCGGATTCTGAGATGAAAAATTCGAATAACTCTTTAGATGGTGACAATGAGGATTGCAGTTTTGGTGATTCGGGTAGTGAAGTGAGTTTTACGGTGGTTTTGGGGCCCGGAGCGACGAGAAGTGGAGTTTCGTCCGTGCTGGCTATGACCTCTGAGGACGATGGCTCGTCCTCATTGGAGGGCGACCCTATTCTTGATAGCTCGTGCTCGTTGTCAGTGGTGAGTGATACCAGTAGCCTATGCGGTGATGATTTGATAGGTTTTGAGACCAATTCTGAAATCGGGACGAGTTTTTTAGAGGTTGATAAGAGCGTGTTTGATGTCGAACTTATAAAGACAAGTAATGCCACGGTTTTTGGTGATTCTTTGTCTGTGGCTGTGGGAATTGGGGAAGACATAGTTTCTGATGGCGTTAGCTTAAAATCGTCTGCTGTTGATATTCAGTCGGAGAAAGGGCTAATTAGTGGAAGGGCGAGCCGGAGTATTTTTGAGGTGGATTATGTGCCTCTATGGGGTGTTACGTCTGTGTGTGGTAGGAGACCGGAAATGGAAGATGCAGTGGCAACTGTGCCTCGGTTGTTGAAAATCCCACTCGAGATGCTAATTGGTGATCGCGTAATCGATGGAGTGACGTCCCGTTTAAGTCACTTGACGGGCCATTTCTTTGGAGTGTATGATGGCCATGGAGGTTCTCAGGTATAATCTCTCGTTCGCAATCGTTCATTATAATCGACATTATCTAAATAATAAATCTGGGGGATAATTACAACCCCCCCCTGAGGTTTGGGCTAATTACAAAAAACACCAGAGATGTTTCAAAATTACAAAAAAAAACCTCATGTTTGATTATGTCTTAAATTAAGGGGGTAACTGTTATAGGGGGATTTGAAATGTTTTTTGCTTATGATGGGGTAAATGTAAGACTGAATCAAACCTCAAGTGATGTTTTGCAATTTTCAAAAACCTGTAGGTTGTTTTGCAATTAGCTCGAACATTGGGGGGGTTGCAATTATCCCAAAATTTGGAAAGCGGGGTATCCAGAAGTTATCGAAAATTTTCTCTAAGGCTTTAGTACAAGGGGTCAAGTAAATATCATGAAATTTCTTTTATGTTGAATTGGTAAGTGCACAGAGGCGGAGCTAGACCCGTAATTTTTTTTTCTTTTGGGGGATAAATCAATAAAAATAAATATTTAGTACTAAAAATTAATATTTTAAAATAAAATATACTTATAAATAATTAAGTTTTCAAAAAAATTGGGGGGGAGGGGGGGTGCTAAGGGCTAAAGCCCCCCCATAGCAATGGAAGGAAAAGCCCCTGTAAGTGCACATGTATGTTAAGACTCGCACACATAATAGGATTGTTGTGCAGTGCTTAAGGTTGAGGTAAAGTGTTTGAAACTTTAATTTTTTCAGGTTGCTAATTATTGTCGAGATCGTGTTCATCGTGCTTTGACTGAGGAGCTGGAAATTATCATGAATGATGAAAATAATAAGGAAAACTGTGAAGAGCAATGGAGAAGAGCTTTCACTAAATGTTTTATAAAAGTTGATGATGAGATTGGAGGGAAAGCCAGAGTTGAACCTATTGCTCCGAAACTGTTGGCTCAACTGCTGTCGTTGCCATAGTTTGTTCTTCACATATAATTGTGGCTAACTGTGGTGATTCAAGGGCTGTGCTCTGCCGTGGCAAAGAACCCATGGCCCTTTCCGTGGATCATAAGGTAATTGTGTAATGTTTCAGTCTAGAGTTTTGGATAATATTGTACGAACATGATCTAATATTATTTCTATCGTATCCACTAGCCGAATCGGGAAGATGAATATGCGAGAATTGAAGCAGCTGGAGGCAAGGTGATACAGTGGAACGGGCATCGTGTCTTTGGGGTCCTTGCAATGTCTAGATCCATTGGTATGTCCTTCCCAGCCTTCTCGTTTTATTTATTTTTTTTTTTTTTAATTTTGCATTTCGGTCTTACTGTGCATCCCATATAAGTCCAGCTTCCCAAAGGGTGTTTGAAGCACCCTGCACTGGTTATTCTTGTTGATTTCATTGTTTAACTCTTTTTTTGGATTTAGTAGGTATCTTTATCTATCAATAGATTCACTGCTAGAATAAGAATATATTATAACGCGAAATGTTACCATCTCCTTACCGGTCTAGATAGCATCAGAGCATGATATCACTCGTACGTGGGAGGAAAAAAAGGGATAATTACAAAAGACCCCCTGAGGTTTGGGCTGATTACCAAAAAACCGAGAGATGGTTCAATATTACAAAAAGCCGCCTCAAGTTTGATTATGTCTTAAGTTTGAGGGGAAAACTGTAATATTTCTAGAAATATCAGGGGGTTTTCAAATATTTTTTGCCTATGAAGGGGGAAATGTAAGATGGAATCAAACTCAAGGTTTTTTTTCAATTTTCAAAAATCTATGGGTTTTTTGTAATTAGCCCCAACCCGAGTTTTTTTTTTTTTTGTGTGTGTAATTATCCAAAAAAAAAAAGAAGAAAACGATGATATCTCGGCATAGATGCTGGTGCTTATGCAAATCTTAATTTGTTCAAACATCTTAAATGTGGTGCGAAAGAGAAATGATGAAGCCTTCCGGGCGCAAATGTATGGTTGAGTTTTGGAAATGGATGTTGTGAGTCATAATCATTCCATGGTGGGATTTGCAATGCTGAATAATTACACAGAAGGCAGAATACTTCAAAGGCAATAGTTACAAAAACTACCCCTAAAGTTTAGTCTACTTAAAAAAAAAAAAACTCAAGTTGTCTTTCAAAATTACAAAGACCCCTTAAGGTGTTACAAACACGCCATGAGGTTTGCATTTACCTAACAAATCTCACCCTCTTGAGGGTGCGGTTTGTAAAACATAAACAAATATCAAAGGAGTATTTGCAATTTTGAATGATAACTGAGGCTTTTTACAATTAAGCTAAATCTCGGATTAGTTTTTGTAATTATCCCTACTTTGAAGTATTTTCTTGAGAATAATTGATCCAAGAATTCTGAAACCAAAAGCCATCATGTATACCACCATGCATGTAATTTTCACGACTGATTGCAAATGATGGATAATCTTGCCATGCTAACAGCTTCAAAATTTCATTAGTGGATATTTCTCGATGCACTTATATAATTTGGGCTCTACTTGCTGATACAGAAGTATATCTCTTCTGCATGCTTGTTTACTAAAAGGGATAATTACAAAAACACCATGTCGTTTGGGCTAATTACAAAAAAAAAAAAATTTGATTTTTGAAAATTACAAAAAAAAAAAAACCTTGAGGTTTGAATTTGGCTTAAATTTAGGGGTTAACCCTAATATTTTGCAAAATTTAGGGAGGGATGTTGAAATGTTTCTTGCTAACGAAGGGGAAAATGGAAGACAAAATTATCTTAAGCATTTTTTGTAATTTTAGAAAATCTCTGTTTTTTTTTTTGTGTAATTAGCCTAAACCTCAAGGGCATTTTTGTAATTATCCCTGACTAAAAGAAAAGCTTCCAAGGCATGACAGTAAATCACCAAGTTCTTAATCTCTACTTCTCTTTGTCCTTACAGGAGATAGATATTTGAAACCTTGGATTATTCCTGATCCTGAAGTAATGTTTGTTCCCCGAGCTAGGGAAGACGAATGTCTCATTCTGGCCAGTGACGGTTTATGGGATGTTATGACGAACGAGGAGGTTTGTGATATTGCTCGTAAAAGAATACTACTCTGGCATAAAAACAACGGAGTTACACTTCCATTAGAAAGGGGCGAAGGAATCGATCCTGCAGCTCAAGCAGCAGCCGAGTACTTATCAAACCGAGCACTTCAAAAGGGCAGTAAGGATAACATCTCTGTAGTTGTCGTTGACTTGAAGGCTCAAAGAAAGATTAAGAGCAGGACCTAGCATGAAAATTATTTCTGACTCTTATTATTATTATTATTATTTTTCTTTTTTAATCACAGAATGATATATTTTCATTTGGTTTCAAGGCCCTTTTGTTTTCATCAAGGGCTTATATAGCTTCACTAGAAATGGCATTCTTAATGTCTGTAGTAGCATTAACACTATGGCTATTTGAAGTTAGGAAAATTTGGAGCCACTGTGATCTGGGAAGCAAGGACATTACCGTGCCTCCGACCTAAAGGTTCTGTGAGGTGTATGTATTATGACTTTTGTGTTATATCGACAATTTGGAGCCTTGCAGTGTGAATGAAACTGCCCTTTGAAATTATATGTAAGATAGGCGAACAGTTTGCCGTGTACATCGTTTTTCGATTATAAGCCTGTTGAATAGATACAGGCAAGTTCAAGAACATGCAGTAGATGTATTTTGATGACAGATATTGTATTCAGTTGCAAGACATTATTGATCTTTTGCATTGTTGGATCTTTCTGTTATAGTTGCTGTCGACAAATTTAATATTGATTTGAAGAAACTTGCTGCAAAATAACACTAAGAATAATCAATTGTAAATATCGATAACAAGCATGCTTCCAGACATTAATCATCTTCAGGTAGGGGTAAAATTGAACCAAGCTATTCGATATTCGACTTGATTAAACAAACTTTAATTAAAAGTTTGTTTGAACTCAGTTCGTTAACATAACGAACAAAGCTTGAATACAATTTTTCGTTTGATAAAAATATATAAAACTCGACTCGAGCTCAACTCAATTAGTAAAAAAATTAACATATGTAAAAATATCAAGCTACTCAAGATCGATTAGTGTTGCTCAACTAAAGCTTAACTCGATTATTAATCAAACTAAATTCAAACACAATTTTTGAAGCTCGATATGATTCAATCAAGCTTGAACAATATTATGTTCGGCTCGATTAATTTATACCCCGCTCTTTAGGTGATCCCGTGATCTGATGGCCATACGTTATGTGGGCCCTATTAGAACAACATAATCAAGGGGATTAATCACAGGGATAAACAAGAAATTATTAAATATTGAGAAATCAGTCAAAAACAGCCATCAATTCATGAGTATTTAATTTATTGCTTTACTTCCAGAACAAAATCCTTAACAAGAACATCCATAGCAACCAGTCTAAACAAACAGTTCTCTAGTATTTCCTATGTGCTAGCTCCTTCACAGCCTCAGCCAGATGTTTCTCACTTTGAATGCTTTTAACCCATGCCGCATTGATGTGAACCTTTTCGATGCTCTGTTTCAACGTCCTTGCAATGTAAGGCTTCATACGGCTCGCAAAGAATTGTTCGACTTCTTCTGCCTTCTCGTAAGAAGTGAACTGGGGAATAATAAAGGAAAAAATGTAAATTACAAATATCACCATAATATTTTGATGTAACTAAACAAATTTAAAGTGCTTAGGAGAAGGGCACCAACCGGCGACACAACAGCACTGATGAAGCGAGTGATCAGGAATCCTGCTCCGTAAGTTTTAGAGATATGGTCCCAATTGTCCTGTAAGCCCAACCATCAATCAATGTAAGGATAATAAAATCCATTTGTTTTGAACATTTCTTTTTAAGGCTAATGGATTTCTACTGCGGTTGACACGAATATTTCATTAGTTGGGCGAAGTCCATTTTCAGAACGGAACGCAGGTTTCTAGAAAGCAAGACAATTTGTTGCGAAGGTTTAGCATTAGAAGTTGGGATAATTACAAACCCCACCGAGGTTTGGGCTAATTACAAAAACCTCCAGAGGTTTTTCAAAATTACAAAAAACTCCTTGATGTTTGATTACATCTTACATTTCCATCTTCATAAGCGAAAAAAATCATTTCAAAATCCCCCTGACAGTTACCCTCTTAAATTTAAGATAGAATCAAACCTGAGGACGGGTTTTGTTATTTTGAAACATCTCTGGAATTTTTTTATAATTAGCCCAAGCCTCAAAGGTTTTTTGGTATCTATTTAAAAGTTGAATCCACGAAGGAGATCCAAATGTGCCCTAACTGTGCCTGCAAACTGCAGATTTATGTGACAAGATTCTATATCATCTCAAAACTCTCTCTGTTCAATGCGAAGAGCACATATGTCTAGTCTCTTCCAGCATTGCACGCGATATGAAAACAGGACTCGTTTTTGTGACAGTATCACAATGAATAATAGGGGGATAATTTGGAAACTTTCGTGAGTGTACAGGAAAAAGGCGTGAAAATATCTAACTCAATGGACAACTACTATAAGAACTTACTTTCAACCAATTCCATGCTGTCTCACGAGCTTCCCTACTAACATTCAGTCCAAAAACAGCATCTTGGCTCCTAACCTACATTATACGAAGGAAAGAAGAAATATGAGCAAATCTACAGAAACAATTATGTTGTAACTAATAGTCTCAAATAGTACCTCGGAAGATAGCAAGAAGTTCAGAAACTCATGAGTAATTTCAGGATTCCGACAAGAAGCTAATGAACCTAAGGGAAATAAGGCAATCCATTAGCGACTGCAAAATAAGTCACGATATAAAAGCTCAAAAATAAAAATTTGACAAATTGTACCTAAAATTCGTGTTTTCTCCTGGCTGAGGTCAGTTTCTCTGTATATCCTCAGAAGGGATTCATAGCCAGATCTGTTTGATGTACTCACATTCTGCACCACAGCAACATATACTGCCTGGAGATGGAAGAAAAAGATCTGTCAGTAAAATATGGACAAGTTCCGAATCTTGATTATATGAAGTTAAAGTTTGTCATTTTAACCCTTCTCAAATCAGGAGGAAGAACAGGTGTGTTTCTATCATCCAAAAATATATGGAACCGCCTGTTTGCCTCATTTAGTGTCATCTCATGCCCAAACGAAGCAAGTGCTGTTAAGAGCTCCCCCCTTAACATGGCATCAAGGTGGCCCTCCCCTTGTTTAGGATCCCAACCAAGTCTCCTGATAAAGAAATGAAATATTAGCCAGATTTTATATTTCTAGACTGTAACATAACAGGACTATTCATTCCGTGGACGTGCACTAGATTTTATATAAAACCAAAAGTATTTTTCTGACTGTTGGATTTCATATTGGATATCTTCTCCAAACATATTCTTTCAGAAAAATATACGTGACTTTATAAATTGCACCCGTGTCAAAAGGAATGTGGTGGCACCTTTCGATGATTGATTCTCCAGCATCACAACAGTGCCTAATGGGATAAAGTCAACTTTTTGCAATCTAAATCAATTAAAATTTGGATGCCGGTAGATAGCCAAGTATATGGGTATGAGTGTATGCATAAACTCTATAGAATAACAAGTGAGTCATTATATAATGTGTAGAGAACAGATGATGGAAAATCATAGAGAACATACTCGGCAGAATACTGGAAAAGGTTGATGAAGAACAGCTTGATGTCATCCAGCAATTCAGGTGCAGCATCAGCCACAATTCTTGCCACTTTAAAAGCTATCTGCAGAACCAAGAAAATTTAAACAAAGGAAAATAAAGAAATCTGGAAAGAAAAATACGAAACCCAAAAATAGAGAACATTACACTGATCAAGTTGGATAGAACTGTGTAATCAAGCTCCTCTCTGTAAGCACCCATCAAGGCAAGCAAAGAGGTCAATGATTGCTGGCATGCCATGGATAATGAATAGTAGTCGTCCAATATTCCTGCTCAAACGAATATACTGAAGTTAAATATCCCCTAACTGTTAAAAAAGATAAAACAGTCTAAAATCAGAATTACCATATTTATCACTGGTTGACAAGCATTTTCTCTCTATTGCATCCCTAAGTCTAGCCGACAGGTCTTCGTCATAATTCACCCGATAGAAACCAGTTCGGTCCACATTGACTTTAATCCAAGGGCGAGCAGATGAAATCGAGGAACCCAAGAATTCTTTAACATCAAGAGTCTCACTTTTTGTTTGGAGCAAGAAACTTTTACGAGCCTCATAAGAGCCACAACACAGAGTTACTGGAACAATCCATTGCCCTTCACCATGAGAACCACTCAACAAAAATTGGGACTGTCAACAAACGATAGCAAACAGCATTTAGAATTTTCAAGTCATTGAATATCCATCATGGAAGAGAGGATGTTGCCAAGAGGTTAGGAAATAATAACACATAACAAAAGCAATGAACTGTTGTTCATAAAATAACCTGTTCAAACTCCAACTTTTGGTCTTTGACTTTCACTGAGACAACAGGATAACCTTTCTGTTTTGTCCAAGAGTTCATTAGTTTGTTCACAGGTTCACCAGATTCCTCCTGAAGAACTGACCATAAATCTTCTGTTTTCGCATTTGAGCAAGCATATCTTTTGATGTAGGAAGCAAGTGCCCTCTAGAAGATGTTACAAATGAACAATGTCAATAGATATACTGGGAATAAATGTAGACTTCAGCTGAAAGCAAATAACAGCCAGAAGTTACATGTGGGATACAAGGCAAAGCCTTATGCATGCAATAAAGCAAACTAAGTTCAACAAAACGTATTTACAGAAACAATTCATGTACATGATAAGTAAGAAATTGTAATTATCGGGTCATATATACTGTTTCTATAATCACATTATGGCTACATTACTTCCATAACTTTCTTCTTTAGCAGAAACTACTGGAGTAAGTACAATAAGGTACTACATTTGATAGTCTCAAAAACTTGTCATAGTATACAAAACTATTTTCCTTCAGCACTTAGAAACAATTCACTGTTGAGATAAGTATTTGATAACCAAAACGAGGCTCTCACAGGAAGGATAATTAGATATGCATATTTTACAGCCTTACAGGACTGGTACAGAAATGAGAAACTTTTCATATCTGCCATATGTTTTACATATCTCCGAGGTAACAACTTTACAACAATCGATATGTTGTTTATCAGACCAACCTATTCAGACAAGAGAATTGTCCTATGTTTTAATATTATCAAGAATGAATAACAACTCAATCAAATTTAAAGTAAATATAAATCAAATAAATCATCAAACTATTTAATTTAAAAAAATTGAAAGAAACATAAGCTAAAAGGAATGGAAGTAAATTTCAAGACTAAACGACCTACCTGAAAACATTCAGGCCCAAGATAGCTCTGTAGCATCTGGATGACCGACGCACCCTTCCTATAACTGATTGCATCAAAAATTTCATCGATTTCACCAGCATGATTAATGTCCACCTGAAAGGAGATATCAGATCAACAAAAGTAGATACATAAAATATAAGTCAATATAAAATAAACATTTCTCATTCCCTAATATTTATTTTGTCAAAAACAAATCATTTATCTACTCAAAGATTTCTGACAAGTGTAACACAAAGTCAACATTTGTCATTTACCTCAATGGGGTGAGATTCTGCAAGCCCATCCAGTCGAAGTCCTCGGTACTTTCATCAAGAAACTGAGTCCAAATCTTCCAGTCTGGGAACAAGCTATCAGCTGCTAAATAGCTTACCTGATTCCAAAACTCATATATTAATGAACTGTAGGAGACCTAATGGCATAAACTTAAGCTTGAATGTAACACGGTACCCATGTAGCGAATCCCTCATTCAACCATAAATGCGTCCACCATTCCATTGTCACAAGATTGCCAAACCACTGGTGTGCTAGTTCATGAGCTACAACAACAGCAACCTAAGTAGAAGATACGCAATACAATCAGTACATCAAATCCCCGATTGCTTGGGATGATTTGACTGATAGATGAAAAATCAGCCGTGTCTTTTTTTTTTTAATAAACAGCTCATAATTGCTTGGGATGATTGATAGATGAAAAACCGTTCCAGTATATTGGTTGCCTGTTTTGACAAAGGGCCCTAATATACGATTTATCATGGGCTTCCAACATTATTCATTGTTGGGAATGAAAATATGGATCACAAGGGCGAGTCCTGATAGTGCACGATTGGGGTGGATAGAAAATGCAATGACACAATTGAACTCGTTAGTCACACTACCAATTCGTAGCCTAAACTAGTGACCAACAGCAAGCGCTTGAAGGTGGACAGAAGCAGCAACAGCGCGAAAGTTTGAATTTATCTTACCACTCATCAGATTAACAAATACAAAACTAAATAATCTTATTCTAGTGGGCAAAAAACATATCTTTTTCCTAGCTATCAAACCCAAAAACCATCTTCCAAAGCAAATGAAGCCTAAAAATAAGTGGAATTCAATAAAAATAAAAAACACATTCATACTTAAATCAGGCAATTTTGATTTTTTTCAAGCAAATTCATATTACGGTATTACCCTCTGTTTATTTGCAGCTGCAGAGTGCTTATCATCATAAAGCAAAGCTGTTTCTCGGTATGTAACAAGACCATAATTCTCCATGGCCCCAGCAGCAAAATCAGGAATTGCAACCATATCCAATTTAGGAAGTGAATATGGCACTGCAAAGTACCTGCGTTTTTAATTAACAAGTGTTCTTAGTCAACAAATTCACATATATATGAGCCCCTAAAAAAATACGTAACTATAGCTACTAGCACATGTAACAAAGAAAGCTACGGTACATAGCAGCCAATCACTTTTATTTGCACTACTTAAGAAGATTATGTATGAAACTATCAAAATGCACAGCACTTACTCTTTATAAAGGCCAAGTGTTTTGACAGCAACGTCCAGGGCAAATTTCCCTTGACTAACCTTGCCAACCTGACAGTATACCCTCACAACGATTCCTGTAAAACATGGTATTACATCAAGAAGAATGCAATATTAACATTAATAAAATTGCACTAACATGAGGTAAATGGAAGATCGCAAATATACCATCAGGTGTATGATCTTCAACATAGTCAAACATCCCAACGACAACTGCCACCAAGTAAGTGGACATGATTGGTGATTCTTGATAGTATACTGTCTTGAGATTCCCATTTAGTTTTTCTTCAACGATTGGCATGTTAGAAAGTGCTACAAGTTCTGATGGTACTTCTAATGTAATCTTGAAAGTCGCCTGAGTTGCAGCAAGTATGAAATAAACTGAGGATATGTCACTCAAGATCTCAGAGAGCAACTTCAACAATAATTTAGAAAAAGCTACCAAATGTACCACCACAGATTTATACTCCTAAAGTTGACCCATTAAATCTGTTTAACATTTTGGTCAATTTATTGTTTTGTTCTTTGTTTTTACATAAATGAGCTTCAAATATTATCAGCACATAAATCTGGAAAAGAGAATAAAATCATGGATCACTGTACACAACACAAGTAAGAAAGTAACACGGAAAAGTGAATACATGCAGACACCAGGACGATAGATTACTATAAGTACCTTGCAAGCAGGCTCATCCCAACAGGGAAAGCATCGCCTCGCATCAGCTGGCTCAAACTGTGTCACAGCCATATTTTTCTTCTCTCCATTATGCTCATAAGTGCTGTATTAAGACATCAAAACAGTTAGGATCCACAAACTTATTGTAGAGACACAAGCAGAAAGCGGAGCAATCAACTCAAGACCAAAAAAAATTCAATTCCTATAAAAGATGAAGTGATCACGTGAAAATATACACACACAAAGGAAACTTTTTTCCATTTTACATTGTTAGTTATGAGAAAAACCAGTTGCTGCAAAGCCCCCGAATTAACAACAATGTTCACATTTAGTATTAATTTTAATGACCTTGGCAGAAATAAAATCTCCACTTCAACTCTGTTCTCATAAAGAAGAGTTCAGACAATCTAGCAAGAGCTTTTCAGGCAGTAGACTTCAACCCAAAATTATTAATTTTCTGCAATTATCAGGTAACCAAATAAAATCCAAGTGCAAGAGACAAGTTAAATACAATGTACACATTCCCCCCAAAAAAACACAATAATAAACCCGAAGGATTAGTAATTTCAATACAAGACTATGCCTACCAAGACACCAAATTGCATCTAAAAAAGAAAAAGAATGAATAATAAGTTCAATAGCCAAAAAGGGTATCTCAGGGAACATGAGAATGAAAATGGCAATAACAAAGAATGCACGTCAAGAACAAAAACATAATAATACTTAAATAAAGCATATAGATCACCTTCTGTAAAACCCTTTCATTCTATCATTGAGAGTCCCCTCAAATTCAATGTTCAAAACACCAACACCAATTGGCAAGTTTTCCTTGAACTCCAACACTAAGATCTCATCATCCTCAAATAACTCTACTTCCACAGATTCCAGAACCTGCAAAAATATCAGGAAAACGCGAATGGATCACATATAAGAGAACAAAAACTTAACTACATGACAAAGGAAATATCATTACTACTAAAATCAATATCATCCTTTCTTGAAAGAATATTTAATTCCTTTCTCAAACAGAGCACAAACTAACGAAAAAACGTCATCAAAATCCAACCACAATAATTCCCTTCCACCCCACCCCCAAGGGAAAAATAAAAAGAAATGAAAAAAAGAACTCAGAAGACGTCGCTTCGAACAATGCAAAAAACTAAACAAGGACCTTATTATCAGACGTGAAAGTGACGGATTTAGGAGTGACGGAGAGTTCGGCGGCGTTGAGGACGAGGAATTTGGTGTCCGAAATGACGTCGACGGAGATTTGAACGGCGCCGGAGAACTTACAAGCGGTGAGATCAGGCTTGAGTTTGAGATCGTAGCGCTTAGGGATTGCGAATTTGGGGAGCCGCGGCTGCCCTTTGAACTGGGAGTATTTTTTACTCTGCTCGGCCATGTCGCCTTCTGTAAAAAAAATGAAACCTTTGTTCGATGAAACTAGGAATCGGAAAAATGATAAGAGAGATATATAGGGGCGATCTTGGGACTTGGGGAGAGGATCTGAGTGAACCACCTTATTATTTCGGAAATGCTGAAAATAAAGCAAAAAATCATAATCCAGTTGCAAATTAAATAAAATAGGAATTCAAATAAAAATGATTTTACATGATTTATTAATAATATCAATAAATATAAATAATTGAATTAAATTGAGTTCTCTTTTTTACTTAAACATTACTTTTAAACTCAAGTTTTTTCTGTAATTTTTAATTTTGCCGATCGTTGGACTAAAATTCATAATTCATATGGAATATCAAATAGTTTAAAGTTGTATTTAACAAGCTAGAATTTTGAATACTAAGTACTTTGCTCTAGAATTAAGATGATACTTTGATAAGAACTTTTTTTTTAATGTACCAAATTCGATAAATGAGACTCGGATTGTGATCGAATAATATTTAAGACTCCCAAGCCCAGAGCTGCTGGATTTGACTTCCATCAACCATCACATCTATGATATGTATAGAAAATATTATATATGTATATATATATATTCAATATATATTTAAAACAAACCAATTGGTTCGGATGTAGCCTATGTGGTTAAAAGTGGTGCTACCGTTCATCGGGTGAGATCGTCTATTCTAAAATTGTGTTTCATCCCATATTCCAACCGCACAGATGATTGTCACGTGTATACCACTTACCATGTTGATTTTAAAGCATTAATCAAATATAAATTGTGGATTTTTAATATGACAAATTGTATACACGTGACAATCACTATGACAGTGAAATAGTAGATGAAAGTGATAGAAACACAATTTTGGAATAGACATTTTATTTCTCTTTTAGTCTTTTTAAATAAAATAAATAAAAATAAAAATTTAAATCCAACTACCATAAAAGAATGGGCCGGGCCAGACTCCGGATGCAAGCATCATTAAAAGGCATATCATTTTATTCTGGCCCACCCAACTTCGTTATATCGTACAATCGCACAAGTAATTGTCGAGAAGGAAAAATAACGAAAAAAGAGAAAACAAAAGAATTTGTTTTTTTTTTGAAAAAACAAGAATATTACAGGTTACAGCATTGTATTGGAATGGTTTTAACGGGTGGAAACCGGTTCAAATTCAAAGACGTTTTATGAATCCGTAGGAATGGGGATTTTGAGAGACCAGAAGCGTCCTTCTTCTTCGGCAACTTCACCTTGTGCCCATCTCCGAACTGCTTATCACAACTGCTTCAACAAGTAAAGATTCAGTCTTTTTTCTTGTTTCATTCCTGGGTTTTGTTTTATTTATTACTATTTACTTAAAGTTTCAGAAAATATGGCCTTTTGCGGTAAATAGAAAAAATGGTTCATAGGTTTTGTTGAGCCCTAACCCCTTTAACGCCCTAAGTTGACTTTATGTGTAGGTGGTATTCCGAAAAGTTCTTGAAGGGTCAGTGGGATAAAGAAGAGTGTGTTTCTGAGTGGGAGAAATACAGAGAGTGTTTGTCTGTAAGCACCTAATTTATTGGATCATTGAAATAAATTTAATGCTTTTGAAAGTTGTTAAATTGTGTACTGGAAGTAGAAGTTATGTTTTGAGTTGTATTTCTTATGGTTTGTATTGTTTTGCCAGCAACATTTGGATGATAAACATCTAAGTCGGTTCTTGGAAGCTGATGGCGTCATGGAATTAAACAAGCAAGCCGAATTTAAAAGGCCCACCGGCGTTTCGTAGTGATTTTTTCATCAAAGGTGAATGCTTGGAATTGATGAAGTTTTCTATTTAGTTTCTAACTGTTTGGAAAAGTCATTACATTTAATTGATTGTTGTGATGTTTTGGAAATTATTTTTCAGTTTCTATTTTGATATGTATCTCTTGGGGGTTTATGAATCATAGTTGATGTTCAAATCTACTTATGATAGAGAGTTATCAGGAGGGAATATGGTAGGGCAATTTTCCTCCGGAAACGAATAATGTTAAGATCACTCTTAGGTATTTTAGGTGTTTCTATAAGATGATTACGCAAGCTGGCATTATAATTTCATTACATCTTTCTTTTTTTGGTAATTATTTCAAGACATTAAAGTCAACGTATGTATCAATTTTCATGGACAAGAACAGTCGTAAAATGTATAAAGCTGTCTTTAGAGGCGTCTAAAGGAAGTTTTATAGTGTATTGAATCTGGATGATGTTTGAAGCATTTATGATAGTGTTATCATAAATGTGTAGTACAACAATTCTCGTCGCAAAACGAAGAATGAGAGGAGCACTTATAGGTATCAAATCTAATGGAACTTCTATAATCACTTTTGGTTTCTTTATATTAAGATGATTTGCTAGCTGTCATAGAATTCCATTACCACTTGATTCTTTGAATAACACTAGCAAACTTTTGAAGGATTCTTAATTAGTGTCATATGGAAGTTTGTTTACGGAATAAAGCAAAAGACATAAGAATCCTCGTATTGAGAAAATTTCTCATTCGTAATCTCATAGAAATCCTATCATATTCAAATAGCTTCACAGTTGGAAGCACTTTTTTTTTTTAAAGGGATCTATTGTTTCAGATGATGAATTTTGATTACTTTGGCAGGGGAATAGCATAAAGAATTTGTTCAGTTTGTGTATTCTTTTCTTGTAAACAATGTTGGGCTTTGTAGTTGGACACAATCTTCTCTTATCTCTCTTTTGAATATTTTGCCATGGAATAACCTAAAGAATTCGTTCATTTTCCATGTTCTTGTCTTGTAAGTACAATGTTGGGCTTTATTGTTGGACAAAATACTCTCTCAAGCTCTGCCACTTGTTGTATAAGCTGCAGATTGATTTTCACCATTCATTTTGTGAAGGTTAAAAATTGTTATTGAGACCTAGTAACTTAGTAATATGATTATTCATAATATTATTATTATTGTTACTGTTGTCATCTTCATCATCGTCATCATCATCATTGCTTTGAGGAAACTGATAAAGTTGGCCTTTTATGTTTGGTTTTGGATTTTCGTGCTTGAATAGTGGTAGAAAGCAAATTGCAAAAATTCAAAAATGTTTGATCATAAAGTAGGACTAATATTTGACTGTCGTTTTTACTTAACTTGTGATCATTGAAACGACTCTCCCTTCAATCTTCTATGCTCAACATGCCACTTTTCTTTTTTAGAAATTTCTCCATGCCCACTTACCATGCCTCTCCGCTGAGTGATTGCCAACTTTACATGCCGGTTTTACATGCATGATTGTTTTTTCATCTCAAGCGGATATTCATATTCATGCACTATTATGGTTCAATCATTTATTTGCTACTTAGTTTGCAATTTTGTTGATGAACTTAATCATATGTTTTCTGAGAAAGATCTTTTTCCTTTTGTAATAGGAATACTACTACCCTGGCACTTGTATTGGGGCTTCCTGCATATTATGATCAATGAGAAAGGGTGAATTAAAAGTTAAACCAGTCATGTACTTTTGTTTAATTAAAAACAATGGTAAGTAATGATATGTAGTCATCTTCTTCCCATCCTAGACAGTTTTGAGAGTATAGAAACTTAAAAATTTCAGAGGATATGCTTCAATGCTGTGACTTGTGTATAGGAATTTGGACCAATTATTTCTAGAATTGTTTATTTCTAAACTCAGGATCTTGGTAATGAGTGAAAATAATCACTTCCATAATGAAAACTAGCTATCTTTTGAAAACAAATATTTTTTAGCCATTTTGGCATAACAAAAGACATTCATACCATTTTGGCTGATATTTGGTCTATTTCTCTCTCTCTTTAACTTATCTCTCTTTATATCATTTTACTCTTTCTTTCAAACTTTTTAAGGAAAAATGATTAATTTGATATATTATACATGCAAAACGGATTTGAAACAAAAAGATTATGTGAACCCAAAGTTTTTGGAAAAAAACAAATAACTGGTTATAATAAGTGGTTATAATAAGTGAAAGTAGGTTGAATAGTAACTTCGATATCGATTATGTAGCTGGATATCAAGTTATTGCTAGTCAAACCAACGCGTCTAAAAAATTGAAAATTCGATATCGATTATGTAATCGGATATCCAATTATTGGATATCCGACAAAACAACTCATAAAAACAACATTACTCGATATCGAACTACACAATGAAAATTCTTGTATTCTTTCCTCATTCACCTCAACCACCATTAATTGTGCAACAAAGTTTTCAATCAAAACCTAATTTTTTTAAACCGTAAAGATTCTCCAAATCTAACAACAATAAATCATAACCCAAAGAACTATAAATTTAATAAATTAATAAAAAATATGAAATTAACGGAATATGATTTTTGCATGCCAATACGATCGTCGTAACCCGTAGGTTCCATTTTTGCAAGTTGTCGGAATAAGATTTTTTGCCCCAATTTTGAATGTCGAGTTTTGATGTTGGTGAATGTGTGCGTGACTCGAAAAAGAGGTTTCTTGGGTCAAGGACATTTAGGAATTTTACATGTCAAAATGACTAGAAAACATGTATTTGAAAAAAATGAACATTTTGGTTAGATGGGAATGATAAAAAAATCGACCCATTCCTCCAGGATCATTACACATGAACTTAAAATACAAGAGGTCTGTTGCATTACATGGTCAAATAATTTGAAAAGATTAAAGCGAGAGAACCTCATCGATAAAAAAGTCTATAGGGAGTGTTTGCAAGATCTAAAAAAAGTGATTCTCGAACACAGAAAGAAAACATAATTGTTTTTGCATCCGAGAAGTTGAGAATTACTTTCTTCAGTTTGCAAACACTCCTATATATCCCTTGACCGAAATTATAGTCTTTGGCTCATATCCGCAAATTTTATTATTATACGACACTTTAGGGTGCGATTGGATATACTTTCATTTTGAAAATTTTTATTTTGCTAGAGAATAGTAGTGAAAATATTTTTGGGAGAAAAAAGATGAATTTTGATAGTATGATTGGATGTGAGATGAAAAAGTAATGATGAAAGTTGATTTGATGTGAAATCTATATAATATATAAAAGCAGAATAGTTATAATTCGGAAATTTCCCCCAAAACCAATTTGCTAATTATGGAAAGTTGTTCTTTTAATTAATTAATGATTTTGCTATTAAAACATATATATTTTTGCAAAGCACTAATTACTTTTTAAAGATATCGCTTTGAGCGAAGATGCAAATAATCTCAATACCTTTTTTTCTTTGTATTTATGGGTGGTTTGAATTTGAAGCATTAGAGCTTTATTATAACAGATTAAATTGCATTATTGTACTCTTGGGTAGGAAATTGACTAATCATTTGATTGCATTGTGTTGAAACTATTTTTCTTATTTGACATTACATGATTTATATACTTTATTATACTCTTCAACTTATTGATTAATCATAAATCCTAATTATATAAATCAAATGAGTCGTGAATACTCATTGTTTTGCAATCAATATAAATAACTAATAATAAGAAAAGCATAAGCGATAGAAGAAAAACAGAATACATAATAGTAAGGGATAATTACAAAAACACCCCCAAGGTTTGGGTTAATTACAAAAAAACCCAAAAATGTTTCAAAATTACAAAAAGCCCCCTCGGGCTTGATTTTATCTTAAATTTAAGGAGTTAAGCGTAACACTTCTACAAATATCAAGGAGTTTTGAAATGTTTTTGCTTATGAAGGGGAAAGATGTAAGTAGATACAAACATTAAGGGGTTTTTGCAATTTTCAAAAACTTTGGATTTTTTTGTAATTAGCCCAAACCTCAGAGGGTTTTATGTAATTATCCCTAATAGTAATAGTGTTTACTTGAACGTGGGTGAATCGAAAGCATAACAATTAATTTTGCAATTTACAATATGTGAACCCCTTTGGTTTTCGTTTGAATCATAAATACAACTTTAGGAAATTGGAATAAAATACAGAGTTGACAAAATTTAAACTTGATTTCATTGGAAATGCATGCATGCATGCATACAAAGTTGAAAACACATAAAACGAGCGCATTGTAATAAATACGAACAATTAACAAAATTTAAATTTGACTTCACTTTGGAAAGACGAGGTATACATGGAGCTATGATGCGTTTTAATTAAAATTCAAGCATTCCCATCTAATCAAATAAAGTTTATTACACACGCAACACATTATGCCATTAATATTGTTGTTTAAAACTCTACTATAAATACTCACCAATCAATCATTCAAAACTTACCATTTCTTAGCCCCTCAAAATAAAGGATAGCGCCGACATCCCCACTGCTGTCAAAGGCCTGATGAACAAAAATAGATACTGACCATACCGGATACCACACACGAAAAATATTCCATATTTAATTTGGTAAAAAATATAAATGGTAGCGCTATTTGCACCTCTTAGACCATCTCCAGCACTCTGCACTATTTTGGTGCAGAATTTACACTACTTTAGCGCAAAATTTACATTTCATCTCCAGCAGTCTGCACTACTTTCTGCACTAAAAAAGAATATTCCATAAGATTCTTTTTTTATTTCGATTTTTATTATTTTACTTATATAAAATTTTATATGAGTAATTTTATTTATTGTAAAATTTATTATTTTTTATTTTCAAAATTAATCAAATTCAAAAAAATAAAAAATTTAATGAAATTAATGCAAACAATTAAAATAAAAATTCATAATAATACATAAACAAATTTATTTATCGTTGTTGTAATTTTATGTTTCAGTATTTTGTAATGTATTTTATGTAAAATTTATAATTTTGTGTGTAGTATTTTAAATCTTATAGTATTATTCATACCATATTTTAAAAAAATCATCACATGTAATTGAATTGATTTTAATATTATTTTCTACTAATTCTAATTAATAAAATGCATTTTAAAAGAAATTAAATTTAAAAAAAAAAAAAAAAAAAAAGATAGCGCATGAGCAGTGCGGCGCCATTTGTGCGCCGCTGACTGCTCATATCTCAGTAGAATAGCGCCAAAAATGGCGCGATCTTTGGGCTTTGATAAATGGCGCTGGCGCCATTTGCATCTCTCTGCTGGAGATGCTCTAAACACATCCATTCTATTTAATTAAATAATTTTCATCAATTCAAAAGACTTAAATGCCCTTAACACCCACCAAACGTCTAAATACACCATTTTATCTTAAAAGGGAGAGACACCCACAGCGGCGTCCATTGAGGGGTTGTCAAGGGCGCCCTGAGGCGGCAAAGGTGGTGCCGCCGCACAGACCCCTTGACAAGGGTCCCCGAATTATTTTTATATTATAGATATACATAGGATATATAGAATAAATGCCTATTGAATTAATGAAATGGTAAGTTAGCATGGTGGTTGCGTTGCCTTTTCTTCAATGTCAAGTCTCGGGATCAAATCCCACTGGAACCAAAGATTTGATTTTTTTCCTTTTCTTTTTTGCTTTTCAATCTCTTTTTTGCTCTATCTAATTACTAGAACAACACCGTGTGTGTTACACGGGACTTGTCCAAAATATAAAATTCACGAGTGTCTAAAGTTAGTTTGTGATAGAAGAGGTCGAAAATACTAATCATAAAACCTAAAAAAATTCAAAAGTTAGAAAAGTAATTATTCAAATCTTCACTTGATTGAAAAACTTCTTTGTAAACTAAGAATATATTTCACATACATCAACATAGTAAACTAATAAATTTCTTTAAGAATTAAATGATTCTGACATCATAAAATTTGATGTACCAAATGGACCAATACTTATAAAATTGCATTATTACTATTGATTGTTTGTATCGGGTGAAGTATTTGTGCCCCAAAACAGTTTTTCTTATCATTTGAAAGCACATGCTTTTGTATCTCCATGCTATATAATGTGTTACTTGTGCGTAATTTCACAAACACATACAAGCAAAATTCTCTCTAAGGGAAATTTTGCAAAATAAGTACTGTAAGCAAACACTCCCTAAGAATCTGAAAGAGAACATAATGTCGGCTAAGGATTCTGGTATACGCAACCATTTCGCCAACAGCATATAGATTCTTTCAAACTAACGTGTGTTACTAAAGAATCCAGAATAATAGAGCCATTCACCATAATTCATGAAACAAATAGAATCAATGAACTAAATAAGGCCCACCACAAAGATAATGCGATACAAAACATAAGGAAATAGGGCATGGTAAGCTCATTCAATTCTAAAAATCTAAACCAGCAAATATTTCTCTAAACGGGGGAAAAGGTCACTTATAGAAAATTATGGATAACTACTAAATAGTCTGTTTAAGATTTTGATAACCTCTTGTCGCGAAAAGGAAAGGCTTGAAATTGCCTCCAACGTTTCACACACGCATTTTCTTTGGATATTTATTCTTTCCATGAAATTATTTAATTATTGACTAACAATACAAAAGAAGCTAAATTCAAGAAGTCATAATAAAAATTTCTTTTCTTTAAAAAATAGTACTATATAATTTTTTTAATAAACTTACCAACTAAAATATTCTCGGAACTTGTATTGGATTTGATATCAGAGAATCCCATAAAATTGAATCCAAACTGAGGTATAGGCAAGGTTTCTGACGGCCTTGCAGAAGTGCAGTTGTGAAACTCCAGACAATATGCATGATTTGGTAACTTTGAATTCATTGTCATTTTTCGTATTACAAAATTTGTAAGATAATAGAAGCCACATTCTATTATAATCTTTGAGTATTTTGGGATGTGATACTTTGGAATTGAAGCCTGAATCTTATCACCTGGATACACAAAAAGGTCAACAACTTAAAAAGAAAAGCCCATACATAGAAATTTTTCAAAACATAACCGATTTTACGGATGCAAATTAAATAATCATCAAAATTAATACTACACCAAGTAAATCATATAAATTAATTATAAATGGTTTTTAGGTTCACTCCTCTGTTTTAAATATTTTTATCATTTTGTTGTCTTTTTTACTCCATAAAAATGATAAATATCAAAGAAGATTGAACCTAAAAATGATAAATATCAAAAATTAAAATGAACAGAAAAAGAGAGTAAATCAAAACCGATAAAACGTTCAATACCTGGACATCAAAGAGTATGAGTTCCATACTTTTCCTTTCTTCAGGCTTGAATTGGGAATGTGTGTACCATAACCGCTCACACCGTACCTTTAACTTCCATGTTTTCTTTCTCGGGGTTGATGTCGGAGATAGTGTTCATTTTAGTAGTCATATACGAAATATGAAGTAAGTGAGATATGAAACGATGGCGATTGCAGCTATAGAGCCAACGACGAAGTTGCAATAGATAAAAGATTGGGGAGAGCGAGCGCGTGAGACAATGATAGAGGAGAGACAATGATATAGGAATCTGGTATATGAGATATGTAAACAATCAATTATTTGTTAGGAAAATAATTTTAATATAGTAATTAGCATATAGAGCTTTCGTATTCAGCATCTCCTATTGAAATTAATTTCCTAACAAATCAATCATTGTTATCTACCTTAATTAGCATATATGAGTTAATTAGATAATCATGGGGAATCATAGTTGATTAGGTTCGCGGATAAAAAAGATGAATATTAGTTGTGATTTCTGCCTTCGGGACGGTGATTGTGCATTAGAAGTCAAAATGAATCCTGTTTTTCAGGAATGTAAGTATAATGACTCCTAAATTGTATGTAAATATAATGGCTCCTAAATTGTATACTTACCATTGATAATTCCACGCCAATTATGTGAATTAGGAAATTATTAGATGCATTAGAAGTGAATATGAAGCTTGATTTGTTTTTTTAGGAAATTATTATTTTACCATTATTATTATTATTTTTGACCATTATTAGTGAAATTAAATCCAATTTATATTGGTTGCCACGTGGCTAAATGTGAAGCCGTCGTGGATTTGGAAGAACAGAATGTTGACATGTGGATTTGAATTGATCGAGGTAATGACATGTGGCAAGAATGTTTTTGGTTTAGTATATAGGGTTGATACTATGGTTTTCTTTTTTGCTTTTCCATCTAACTATATATTTTTGCAAAACTAAAAAGAAAAAAATAAATGAATTTGCAAAGCATAATGAAGGTTTTTTTTTTTTTTGTCTTTTGTCAACTAATTTCTTTTATCGCCTTTTTATTTAACTAATTTATTATTTAAGGTTTTCTTTTTGTCTTTTGCATTTCTATGTAACTATTTTTCCGCTTTCTATATGTTTTTGTCTAACTATTTTTTTTTTCTTTTTGCAAAACCATAAACATAATTAAAGAATTTAAGAGTTGTCCACTTTTAAACCCTCATTCTGTCATTCATATTTGCATTTTGTTTTTCATTTTGCAAAGCCAAAAAGTAGAATTGAAGAATTAAAAAATGCATCAATTTTTCATAGACAATTTTTTAGCTTTTTTTGTCCTTTTCTCTATGGTAAATTATATTGAACAATTTTTTTCATAATTTGTTTTAATAAGATCAAAATGTTAAAGTTGGAGTTGGATATTTTTGTTATTATATATTTTATTTTTATGTTAAATTGATGAAATTATATTTGTAACATTAATTAATTTTTATGTAAACACAAGGGCCCCCATTTATTTTTTTTTTCGCTCAGGGCCCCTCGAAACCTAGGACCAGAAGCTCGAGGGTTGTGATTCTGAATCTATGTCATCAGCGGTGATATCAAACAGTGGCAGAGAGAGAGAGAGAGTAGAACAATGTGTGTTGTGTGTGAGAGAGAAAGAGTTATCCGTGTATGAGAACAAGTGGTAAAAGCAGCATGCATATTAACAGTGAGAGAGACATAAAAAATTAAAATATAAAAATAGAAAAAGAAAAAAGAAATTTGGAAGAAGGCTTATATTGGTGGTTGCGGATAAGAAATGAAGGAGAAGCGATTTGCTTTTTGGAGGCCTCACGGGCGAGAGTCGTAATTATACGTTTTTAATGCAAACAACAAAAAGAACCATTATGCGTTTTTAATGCAAACAACAACAAATCTGGCTTCTGAAATTTCCATTGTTCAAAATCTGTGGTTGCCCAAAAATTCAAGTTTCAGTGGGGGGAAGACCTTAAATTATTCACCGCCATTCATGTTTCTTAACTGAATCTGAGTTTTATGCATCAAGTAAATGACTATTGGGATTGGGGTGTATTTAGAGATTTGATGGGTAACAGGGGTGTTATAGTGTTTAATTTGATGAAAATAATATAATTAAAAGAAGGGGGTGTATTTAGATGAATTGGGAGTGTGAATAGCAACACCCAAATAAAAATCCAAGCAAACTACAGTGGGCATTGAAGTTTCTCTTGATTCATGTTTAAAGTGTGATGTGTACTATCGTTTGGAAATAATTTAAGTGTGTTAAGTTTAGAGTGCATATTTCATGATACAGATGTATGTAAATTTTATTTAATTTATAACATTGTTTTCAATTTAAAAATATAAAATAAATAACCTAAAAACTAACTATTGATTTTTCTAATGACAGAGGATCCAAGCTCCAACAACACTAAAACGAGGGCAAGTCGAAAAGTTTCAACCAATAAAATAACACAATTCAATTTTTAATCCAGTGCGTGAAAACATAAAAAAAACATGGAACAACCAAGAAACAATATAGAAATAAACCAGAAACAATATAGAAAACACCATATGAGCAAAAAGAGTTAAAAATAGGTAAAATTTGTATTTAAACATCAAAAACTATATGGAAACAACATAACAACATTAAAAACGCAATGTAAACAACCTAAAATCAACGTAAAAATATTAAAAACAGCCCATGAATAAAAAAAACTTAAAAATAGGTAAAAATTGTATTTACACATTGAACACTACATGGAAACAACAACAAAAATTAATTATTAGAACAACATTAAAAAATATTATAGAACAACACATAAACAATAGAAATGATGTACAAAATAATAGTTAACGAATAAAAATATCATAAAAATAGGTAAAAGTTATTTTATATATTTGAAACAACAAAGAAATAAATTTAAATAACATTGAAACAACATATATAACATACAAAGCAATACATGAACAAAAATAAAAAAAAAACGAAAAACAACGTAAAAATAATCAAAAATATGCAGGAGCGTAAAAAAGGAAAAACAAATAGGTACAAAAGGAAAAAGAATAAATACAAAGCGATAAGAGCGTATTTTATGGTATATTACCGGAACGAGGGTATTTTATGTAACTTCCTTTTTTTCCCCCACAGTATCCCAATTGGCCTTTTTTTAAATCTTTTTGTGTATTTTCCAGTTAATGTTGTTTTGCTTATTTTTTGTATTCAAATATTCTCAGTAGGTTGTGCTACAAATAATAATAATAATAATAATAATAATAATAATAATAATAATAATAATAATAATAATAATAATAATAATAATAATAATAATAATTTGTAATTTGTGTTACATTTCTTTGTCCCATAATGAATTGAATTTGTGATATTATTTTAATTAATAGTTGGAAATTTCGAATAGGATAAATTGTTTTAATTGCTAAGAAAATTTAGAAATAATAATAAAAAAATTTATTGGGATTCCTTTTTGCTTTAATTTTTGGGCCTTTAGGATTTGGGCTCAAATTTGTTATTTTTATTTTTTTTTTTTTATATGTCAAAATTATTCAGAAAATTATTTATTTTGAGATTATATATCTCTTTTTTTCAATGAAAATTTTGAATTTAAAAAATGTAGGAAAAAACATCTCCATGAAAAGCAAGTTATTTGGCTTTACGATTAAATAAACTATCGAATTTTATTAACTAATATAATTAAAATATTAAATTTTCCTTCATTTAAGATGTATAATCCGTGCATCGCACGGTGGATCGCTAGTAGTAAAATAATGAGTGGATGTGATTGGTAGTTAGAAATGTGTAAGTGAATGAATAGTGAAATTTATGGGAAAATGTGTAATAATGATTAGTTTTTGTGAAAAAATGTGTAGATGTGATTGGTGAAAGAAAAAGTGAGAAAAAAGTGAAAGTGGGAGAATAGTATATTTTTGAAAATTTTCATAAACAATCGCGTGTTTGGTCAAAAATAATTCTAATAAACGAAAATGGATTACCATTCTCGCCACATCCAATCGCAGCCTTAGCTTTTAATATTTTTTCTTGAAAAGGAAATGTGCAACCATCCATTCTTCGCCATCGTTGTAGCCAAATAGTTCCGCAACCGCAATGAAAAATGTTCTCCAGTAGACTGTCCACTTGACAGCTGAATCTTTGCCATAAGTGGATTCCATTATCGGCTTTACGGAACTCAAGTTGTGGTCCATTCTCTTAAGCCATTCTTCGCTGCAAACAAAGTTATTTGGTTATATTGAAATGGACAAACAATCTTAATTATACATAGTATCATACTTCATACTTCATAGTCTTACCTTGTCTGTGCATAATGTTTGCCGTTGACAAGCCAGTGATTAACTATGGACACATCATCCTGCATCAAAGACGTACATTAGTCTTTCTGAAAAAGATATTAATCTGTTTTAACTGGCGTTTCATAAAATAATAATAAGAGATAATTTCATAAAATCCCCCGAGGTTTCGGCTAATTACAAGAGCTGTTTCAAAATTATCAAAAAAAAAAAAAAAAAAAGAACTGTCAGGTTTGGTTCTGTCTTAAATTGAAGGGTGTAACGTAATATTTCTATAAATATCAAGTTTTTTTTTTGAAATCTTTTTTTGCTTATTAAGGGGGAAATGAAAATGAAAATGAAAATGATATCAAACCTCAAGGGGTTTTCTGAAATTTTCAAAAATTTCTAGATTTTTTCGTAACTATTATCCCGAATAATAATAATTGTCCATTCTTGCATCTTAAAATTTAAAAATAAATCCACTAATCTGCACCAGAAAACTTAAAATTTAGTTGTGCACTGATCTATTGTTCAATATATGTGAATTTTAAAATAATGGAAGAATATAACCCCAAAATGCAAAAAAAAGGCAGCTCACCTGAAAGTAGAGGAGCAGGTTGGCAGAGGGCATTGTACCACCAGTAAAGAAGTATCTAGTGATCCAATCATCATCACTCACATCCTGATAAGTGAATTATCAAAAGACTCAACTTAGTTAAAATTTGTATGATGCGAATTTTTTTCAAATATTTTTATATGCTATATACATTCTGAACCGCTGCTTCGTAATGAAAATTTATGATATACTTGTACGAATCAAACGTCGATTTTTTCCATCCCGTGTTTAACTAACTGGACTGAAAACTGTTAGTTAAAAAAGCAATTCGAATGAATATTTACGGAAACTCAGGGATAAGTGTCCAAATTAAAGGAAAGCGCAGGCAGAGAATTGGTATGGTTACCTCAAAGTGGTAAGCAAATGTTTTATGGCAAAAATGATGGACAAATAGAAGGCCATCTGATTCCATCCACCTTGATATCTTCTTAAGAAGAACTTGATAGTTTTTCATATGCTGTTTTACAGGAATAAACAAACTCATGAGCCTGGCCAACAATATTTACATACTCCAATATTCCTTATGCTGGAATGTAGTGACCATTTAGTACCTCAAACATTTCAATGGAAAATATTCTGTCATAGGAAGCTTCCATATCAAATGTGCTGATATCAGCAACTATGATCTCCACATTCTGCAGCTGCAGGGTCCTGTGAAGAAGAACAAGTGCAGTTAGAATGATTCTCTGTCATGTCTGGGTTTTGATTTTGGAAAAAAAAAAAAAAAAAACTAAGATTTGAGATAATTAAAAAAAACAGAGATGCATAAAAATTACAAGAAACCAGGTTTGATTCTGTGTTAAATGTCACCGGATAATTGTAATATTTTTACAAATGTAAGCTAGTGTTTGAAATGTATTATGAATGAGGTAACATGTAATACGGAATCAAATCTCAAACTTTTGTAACTTTCAAATATCTATGGACTTTTTTGGTAATTAATCCAAACTGCAGGGGTGGTTTTGTAATTATCGATATACCTGGATGTTAAAGATGGTATATAAAGAAAAATATATAATGTAAAGTACCGGCACTGCTCGTCAATATGTGCTTTTTGGGTTATGGAATTGCAAATCCCTGTAATCCGGCAATTGGGGTATTTCTGTGCTATGTATAGAGAAAGAGACCCCCAACCACAACCAACATCAAGAACAGAGTGACCATCTTTTATCTGTGACCTCTCACAATATAACTCTAGCATTGCCTTCTCAGCATCCTCTAATGTGCTTGACTTGTCTGGGAAAAAGCAGCAACTGCAAAATGCCATAATAGTAAAAAAATTTGCAGATTAAACTCAGGTATCTCAGTAGAGGGAAATGATAGCTTTTCAGATATGGTGAAACAACCATAGACTTACTTGCAATATTGGTCATGTAACTTTGGGGTGACGGCATTATAAGACTTTTATTTTTTCAATTTGCAATTTAGGACTTCAACTTAAAATATTTGGCACACTGAAGACAAATTTGGCTTGAAAAATTCAAAAATTAGCTGGATTACTAGAGTGGTTACCACATCACCATCCCAAATTGGGGATTGGACACATGACATGCATTTTACATATGTTTATTATTTAATTTTATTAAATTAAAAAATAACTTAATTGGCTATTTCACATGAAAATTGAAAATCCCATTTAAGATGATGAAGTGGCAGCCACGCCAGCAATCCGGCCAATTCTTGAATTTTTCCAGCCAAATGCCGAACTTTCTAAATTAAAGCCCTAAATTGCAAATTGAAAAAAATAAAAGTCCTAAACGCGGAGAAATTTTGTGTTATATATGGTAATCCTTTTAATATCCAAATGGGATCCGAAAACTCTTCCTATTTGTAAAAAAAAAAAGAAAGGGAATGAGTTGTCTAATATCGTTTCTCCTCCCTTAGTTATACTTCAAGGGGGCTTGGTCTAAAATGGAAGAACAAGAATGGATTCGTGAAGGTTTAATTATGGAATCGAACTCCAAAGTTACAGGACCAATTTTGCAATTATGAAACGTAAGTGCACAATGTGTATATTCAAGAAATATATAATGAATGTTTGAAACAATCAATTGTGGATTTGCAGAAATTGTTGCCTGTATTTTAGATGCTTTCCAAGGACAAGCTTGAAGAAAGATGTTGGAACTTCATAATGTTGAGACTTTGGCCTTTCTGTCTTGATTGCTATTGGCATTTCTTTCAAAGCTGCAAGATAAAGTCATTAATATATGAGCTTGACACACCAGTAAAAAGTCATGAATTTTTGCATCTCTAGCAACATCAGTATCAGGCTTTCAGAACTCGGCTATTCAATTTTCAAATCACTTTTTATGAACTGTAAAAAAAATGATTCACAGCTTCTACTTGAAAAATATAACTATTTTTTCCAGAAATAATATTAGAATCACATTTTTTAGAGTTCACTCATACACCCTTAGTCCTTACAATAGCTTTCTTATTCTTATTTTTATATCATTTCATAAACAACATGGGCGATTTAGGGGCATCCCTAGTCCTTATCACAACCCAAATTTTTAAGGGGAAAAATAATTGGACTAATGGAGCCCGCTGGTTAAGCCACAAATAAGCAAATAAAGTGTGCTATATCCAGCCAAAGCCAATTATATCTGAGCACTTCTCAATGAAAAGTACAAGCAATATATAAAAAATTGGAGTTGATGTTACTACAGAATTAAATTAGTTCTGATATGACATTATCTAAAAATAATGATTTTATGACCTAATGGTCAATCTAAGTGGGAAAAACAGAAACCCTTGAAACGCGCCAATTGAAAAGCAAAAACAGCATCAAAAAACTTTAGTCTGCTATGAATACTCTCGTAATTTATTAATTTTGTGGAAACCGAAATTCAACAGTGTCACAGAAAGATATTCACGTCAACAATCTGCATCCCAAAGGCTCAAATCAATTCCGCACAAATTTGAATCAAAAAGTAAATAGACGATAGTGACAGAGCTCAGTAACGTACAATGCACGAAGTGGAGAAGATCGGACAACTGGATGTCGGCGGAGGATCGGTAACCGGAGCGGAGGCGACCGGCGAGCAGAAGTCTGGTGAGGCGGCGTACAACGGTGTCAGGCAGCAAGTTGCGCTCGAGCGAACCGAGCATGAGGCGCACGGTAGCGTTGTACGGCACCTGAATAACGGAATCCACAACGCCGCCGTTAATAATCGCCATTGCCGGAAATCTCGAAGTGAAAGAGAGTCACGCGTTCCGCTTTCTTTTATCTTTCTGCCTGACCTTATCTGGTGGTTACGTGATCTGTTTTGAGCAGGGTATGCTATTTTTGCAGAAGGTAAGTTGGAAAATGATATATTGATACAATGTTTACGGTTTTTGAATATTTTGTTTTCCTTTTTTATAAGGAATGACAAATTTCAATCCTATACTGGTGGTCCGGCTATGATATTGTAACAAAAAAAAGTCTATTTAAATTTAGGCTCGGTCGACCCGCCTTTTCATATTGTTTTTCATGGGTTGGGCTAAATTTGAGCGTCAAAAATTGCAGTCCAATGGACTTTTACCGACGTGGCACGATTGATTTTCTTTATGGACCAACGAACTAGCACCGGGACCGATCCAGTCTAGCTCATTTGACAGTTTTACTTAATTTAATAGTCTAGATGCACTCCGCCTGATATATATAATTTACTTAAAAATATTTTTATTTTTACTTAGTAATTTAATTAATAGATAAATTATCATTTTTATTCTTTGTGTAGTTAATATTTGTTTTTATACTAGAATATTTCATAATCTATAATTTGCGACTTTTGTCTTGTAATTGCATATTTGTTTGATTGTGGTTTATGTACGATTTAATATATTATTTTTGCTAGACAAGTGAATACAATGAAAATTAATCTTATGGTTCCAAATTGGACGTGTCGACTCTTGTTTTATTTTTTACTTAATTTTTTATTCAAGAAATTAACCCGAAACCAAATAGGAATCCGATCTGATGAACCTAATTGACACCCCGCCTAAAGTCCTTGACTTTTCACTCATCCAAAGCAAAAGAAACAAAAATCCCAAAATATCCTTAATACAATAGTGTTGTCTAACGACACCCACACCGTGGAAGTTCGAGTTCTCTTGGTAATAGGGTGGAGAAGTATTTCTTGTGTGGTTGCTCAGTCTATGACAGCTCAAGTCTCTGATTTGTTGAGGCACATTCTGCGTTTCACATCCTATACAAAACTCTAGAGTAAAAATAGTGGGAGCCCTTAAGGATGAGGTTCATCTTTATTTTAAAGCAATCTACACATTAATGCTTGAGATTGAGTAACAATGGGTGGAAAATTCAAAAGACGGTGACACAAGTCTAGCCATAGGAAGAATTTGTCATGATTATGGTATTTACGCTACATATGACTGCGAAATTTTGTTTTGAGTTTAGTGTTGTTTTGAAAATTTTAATGCGAAATTTTGTTTTGTTGGAATGTTGTGGTTATTTTGGTTAATCTTTTTGGTGAAATGTGATGTTGGCCAAGGGAAAATTATATTTAAATAATAAAATTTATCTCATAATTGATATTTATAAAGTGAAATGCACGAAATATATTGCCAAACTCAAAACCCGATCAAATAAGGTTGTAGGCATAAAGATTAGGTTTGGCATGCAAGATATAGAAGCACGCCTTCGAGAATTAAAATCCAACTTTCTAACCTAAAGGTGATTTGGCGGTAGGAGTGGCAATTCGGATTATTATATTAGGTACGTATTTGGTTTTGGTTGATTTTGAATTATGGCAAAATACATCAAAAAAATAAGCAAAATATAATATAACTGTGTTTTAGACAAATTTGTAACATCGTGTCAGATTCATGTTTGTGTTCGGGTCGTGTTCGTGTTTCTCTCCGTAATTTTAGATCGGGTCCGTGTCGTATTTTATGTGGGATAGATTGCCATTTGCCACCCCTATTTGCCGGGCATTAATTTTATACTCGAATATATATTTTTTAAAACAATTTGATACTTGAATATCAATTCCTCAAAAGCTGTCAACTGCTGAGTGGTTCCGCTTGTAACAAAATGAAGTTATTAGGCACGTGGGGAAGAAGTCTATATGGAATTGTTTGTAGTCTTTTTGGTAACAAGTACTTTTTGATAGACCAGGTCCCATAATTTATGAAATGGTTGGTAATCCGTAGCTCTCTTCTTGCTCTCATTCAAATTCAAGGAGATAAGTTTTAGGGATAATTACAAACAATACAAAAAAAAAAAAAAAAAAAAAAAAAAAACAGAGGTTTGGATTACTTACAAAAGAACCAAGAGAAATATTAAAGCTACAAAATCTGCATTGAGGTTTGGTTCGAAACTTATACTTTGTAAACAAAACACATTTCATAAGATTACATGCATTTCTAGAATCAGAGGCCGAATTATTTAGATATTAAAATTAGGCAAAAACTTGCGTGAGACGGTCTCACTGGATTTAGATCCGTGAGGGAGTTCTCTTACACAAAGTTTTAAAAGTTTTTTTTTGATTTTATTTTTTAGGGTTTATATTTGTTTTTTTAGGGTTTATTTTGTTTCTTGGGTTTATTTTTAATTGATTTGGGCTTTTAGGATTTTTAGTTTTTTTAGGGTTTATTTTTATTTTTGGGTTTATTTTTGTTTTTCGGGTTTATTCTTCATGGTTCATGTTTTAGAGTTTATTTTTATTTCTTCATGGTTCATTATTATTTTTAAATTTATTTTCATGGTCCATGTTCTCAAGACGGACGGAGCCTTAGGAGGTCCGTCTCACGGATTTAGATCCGTGAGACCGTCTCACAAGAGACTTGCTCTTAAAATTATTATAAGGATAATTTAGGGCACGATTGGATGTGAGGAGATTCCATTTTCGTTAGTTGGAGATTTTTGGACCAAATATGCGATTGTTTATGAAAATTTTCAGAAAATATAGGTCTTGTTTGTTTATGTTTTCAAGGGCCAATTTCCAATTTCCAACAATTCATAGAAATGTAATCATGTTTGTTTCTAAATTTTCCAATGGAAATCATCATTTTCATTTTCCAATTTTCACACAAAACAACACCTCAAACCTATATTTTCAATTTCCAACCCTATAATATACCCTATATCACTCATCAATCACTTTCTCACATTTTCATCCAATTATACATGTGGGGCCCTCCATTACCAACTCTATCTACTTAAAATATTACTATTTTTTAATTATATATATTTAATGGGACCCACCAACCTACAATCTTTCAAATCTATATATATATATATATATATATATATATAAACAAACCCCTTTATAATTACGTTTTTCGCCTAAACACCCCTTTCTAAAAAAAAAATCGATGTATTACTGTTTAATATTGGATCAATTTGTGTAATTTTGGTTATAAATTCAACCATCTTTTTGATTTGTTAAGTTTGACCAATTTAGTTATTTATGGGTTAACTAAAAGGGGTGCCGTAAAATCCTCTCAAAATAATTTTTTGTCCAAAGTTTGCTGGAGAGTTGACTTTGTTTCAACTAAACTAAGCAAGGAAAAAAATAACTGCAAAATCGATGAAAGTTGATTTCTCAATTTATAACCCAATTATCAATTTTAATGAATCTTGAATGCTTCCAAAAATAAAAAACGTGTTTATATTTCTGGAAGATTTAAACCCCAAAAATATAAAAAATCGATTGTCGTATTTTTTTTTATGGAAAACTATTGATTTGATATCTATTTACATGGAAAAAAATTGTGTACTAATTTACATTGATCGATTTTTGCATTCAATTGTTCAGGTTTGGTAAAAAAATCGAGCCACAGAATCTGAAAATATATAAACCCAAATATGTTATGAATGAATTGGCATTTATAACAATATATGGTAAAAAACTTGAAAATAAGAACAAAAACAATATCTAACCACAAATATTTTGATTGAACTTCCTTATAAGTTCGGTCCACCACAAGTATAAATATTGAACCATAGCATTAGGAAATTTATAGCAATTTATAATTTCTCTCTGACAAAGCTTGACCATATTTCTTGATTTTTTTCGATCAACATAAAATAGAGATGGCACCATTCGTTACACTAATTCGCGACCTCAACAATAGCCAAACATTGTGGGTTGTCAAATTGAGGCTTATTCGAGCATATGAGAAGCTGTCTTATTCAGATAAAAGCCAGATCTCGATACTAGAATGTGTTTTTCATGATAGTGTAGTAAGTTTTTTTTTTTATCTTTATTGTCTTTTAATTTTTTGTTTGCATTGTTCAGAAACTTATTATTCTAATTTTTGTACTGAAATATAACAGGGTGATCGAATTCATGGCACAATACAGAAATTTCAGATTGCAAACTTCAAAAAGATGTTGAAGGAGGGACATGTTTATGTGATCAATGATTTTCTGGTCACTAAACAAACTGAAAAATACAAGACTACTGCCACAAAACACAAAATTTTGTATTATGGGAAAACTCACGTTTTTGAAATGTTTGAGCAGTCTTTCCCCCGATTCTTTTTTGATTTTAAGAATTTTGCTGACTTAACAAATCCTGATAAGGTTGACGATACAATGTTGTTAGGTAATTTTACAGATTTATTTTGGTTTTACTTTTACTGTTTGGTCAAATTGCTTTGTTTATGAATTTTAATGTTTCTTGGTTTTTTCAGATGTTATTGGCAGAGTTGTGTCAATGCACAGTGCTTAGAATAAAGACATTGATGGAAGAATTACAAGATTCATTGAGATAACACTAGAAGATTTAGAGTAACATTCTTTTTATTATTTTCTGTATTATTTATCTTACTTTAAACTAACAATTACATTTTTACAGGCATATGCATCTGTCGTGCACTCTTTGGGAGGATTGTGTCGAACAAATTCTACCTCATTTGGAGAATAATATTGTCGACCCGGTGGTGGTTATTTTACAAATGGGCCGTGCTAAAGTATTTAAAGGTATTTGTTGAGTAAATTACAAATTTTATTATTATTTGTAATTGTTCGATAATAATTTATTTAATATAATATTTGTAAAATTATTACAGAGCAAGTCAAGGTTTCAAACAACTTATTTGTTACAAAGCTTTATGTGAATGATCCAATTGAGGAAATTCAAGAATTTAAGAGAAGGTTTGTGTGACTAATGGTTTAAAATAATTTTTTTTATTAAATAGTTCGAAAATTACTATTTGTATAATTAATATTTTATTAATTTTTTACTGATTATAATTTCATTTTTAGGCTTATGAACAACAATAATCCAACATTTTTGATAAGCCATGTTTCAAATCCACGATCGACAACAGTGTTGGAGGAACTAAAATCTCCAAAATTCTCATTGAAGCCTTTAGAACATCTTTATGCGAACGACGCGGTAATTTAATTTTTTTGCGGTTCAATCTATTATTCAAAACTTTATATTGTATCTTATGATGTTTCGAAGTTTTTATTTATATAGGTTAGGAGCTTTTGAGTTTGTGCAAGGATATTTGGTGTTTCGGAAGAATGGTGGTACATTTCGTGCACAAGATTTATCAAAAAATTGCATCCAGCTGTTGATCAGTTGTACTGCATTAAATGTGATCATTTGCAGGAAATGGGACGTATACGGTAAATTTGTGTTATAATTATTACAAGTGAAAATAAAAAAAAATTGTTTGAAATGTTTTACTCATTAGAATTTATTATTTTTTTACTTGAAAAACTATATGATTCACTTCCAAGTGGTAGATGAATCAACAAGTGCAACCCTGCTTTGTTGGGATAGGGAGTGTGAGCAGTTGATTGGGAGACCCTATGCAGATTTGAGGGATGAAAGTGTTAAAGTAATTTTTATTTTTAAAAAGCTTTAAATATATTACAAATATTAAATGAATATATATTATATAATTATACAAATTTTTCTGGTTTTAAACATAAAGAAGGTGGCGTTGATTTGCTGTTGAGTTACAGTAGGAGTTGCAAGGCCTTATTGGCAAGATGGTGCTTTTCAAAGTTCAAATTAAAGAGGAACAATTACGCAACTATGCTGGAGCTTTTTCTGTGGTAAAACTTGCAGCAGATCAGGATTTAGTGTGGAAATATGGGGCTACTTCTCTAGAGAGTCAGGTAAAATATTAAAAGAATTCGAATACATATATTTATTTAATATTTAAATTTTATATTTTCTTATAATTTTTATTTTATATTTTTAGGAATCAAACTATTTGTCAAAGCTTCAAGGCGAAGAGTTAGCCGTGAAAATGTAATACTTTGGTCTTTATGTTTTGTTTATATTTGTTTTGTGAATAAAAAATTATAACATTTGATATTGACTATTCACGGGAATTAGATGATAGTTCGTCGGGAGATGAAGTTAACACACCTAGCAAGTCGCTTGGCAAACGCGATCGGAATGACGTGTCACCACTTGCTAAGAGGACTTTGAATGAGCGGTTTCGTCCTCTTCGACGAGCATGAGATGAAGATTGTTATTAAAAAGGAAGAAGATTAGATATGCATTAAGTAGTTCTTTTGTTTAAGTATTTTGGGTATTTTAACACTAGCATTATAAGTAGTTGTCTATTTTGAATATTGGTTAAATTTAATTTTTTATTATTATTATTGCGAGTTAAATTTAATAAAATTTTCTATTTTCAACTTATTAATGTCTTCTGTCTATTTCCATACTGACTCTCGATGATTTTTGTAATTAAAAATTAACTTAATTTTCTTTTTAATATGTAAATTAACAAATTAATATTTGCAAAATGTATTATTTACTAATTAATTTAATTAATATTTAAACAAAATTAGATTAATTAAATAAATATTTTAATTAATAATTTATTAATATAATTAAAATATTTAAAATGAGTTGATTAATTAATTAAATATTAATTTAATTTATAAGGATTTATGTAATTTAATGAAAAGGTTTATTAATTCGTGAAAACATTTATATTTTTTATTGGTTCATGTTTTGTGAGATATTAATTTTTTTATTCTTTATTAAAATTGTAAAATACATATTACATATCTAAAATTGTTATTACCCAACATGATTCCACTGCTCTCTAGGAGTATGGTCAAGTTGGTTTCAAGTTCATAATACAATCAACTAAGAAACTAAATTACAATCATACAAACAGTGTTACAAATAACCATGTAAACCATGCAGACATTGCTGAAATATCACATTCCTCATTTAGCAAATGAAATATGTAAACTAAAAATACACAAACATCCTTTGAGAGCCCTACAGGATTCCACCACTCTCTAGGAGTAGAGTCAAGAGGGTTTAATTCTCAAAGTTCATACTATACAACAATTCTAACATAAAGCATAACCAACAATTTAATTTGATCCATTCATTTCACAGATAATTTAAACAATAACTGAAATTAAATAACTACAAAGTACAACCACATAACATATACTATACTATTCATGTACAGTTAATAAGATTTATCAACTATGAAGCAATATTCAACACATATGTTCCCAATTTAACTTTTAAACTCCAAATAAATAGAATTTGAAAAATCTTTACCATTTCTGTAATTAAAATCGACTGATTTTATAAAAACTGAATCCATTCATTCATCATCTTATGGAAAATTTTAAATATGTAAAGATATATCCATTTTACACATGTGATTTATAGTTGTCATTCATTTTACCTAAATTGCAAGATACTATTTAACATATCACAGTCATCCCATATTTAGCCATCAACAGTCTATATAAACCATTTCAATCATTCAAAACGGATTTAGAGATAAGAAATATAACTATCACATCACATCTCATTGTGGAACACAGAAAACTACACATTACACAGAGTTGAATATGAGAAAGCTATCAGGACATTGTGTTATCGGAAGTAAGAGAAAGAACAACTCAGAAAATGTAAAGGGTATGTTGCTTCTATAAATTTTTTAGGCTGTCAAGATATACTTCTGATTTTTGATAAGCAATTGTTTTTCATTTACATAGTTATCCTTTTTTCTGTAAACCATGTAAAGTAATTAAGTATGATAGCTATCCAGCCTATCCCTGGCTTCAATATATCTAGATAGGGTTTTGCTGCTTATGTATCATGTTTTTGTAAATTGTTTGTAGGTTTTTTCTGTATTTAATGTAAGCTAGAAATGACATACCTAGAATTTATGTTCAAACATACTAAATGAGTCTATATAAAGCTGAATGTGTTCAAGTAATCCCCAAAAACTTGGTTTTAAAAAGAAACAGACTTAGAAAAAAATATTAATTATTACCTTAGATGTTTGCTTGGTCGCTCTAAAACCTTAATTTTCATATAAAACTTGAATGAAAATTGAGGTCAGAATACTTCATATAAAACTTGAATGAAAATTGAAATTTGAGAATAATAAAAGTATAATACTTATCTTTTTGGATGTTGTGACTGAAACTTTGTTCCATACACAAAAGAACTTAAGCCCCTGCCTTCCTCCAATATTGTTTTTTTACTATCATTTTCTTTACATCCCATATATGAACCAAAATCAATAAAAATACAATCAAACACATTGAGTCCCCAACAGGATTCCACTACTTTCTGAGAGTAGGGTCAAGTTGGTGTTAACCTCAAAGTTTTACAAAAATATATTTAGACAATTAGGATTTCAAAATAAATAATAAAATTATCAGAAATACATCTTTGAAATTAGATTGTATATTATAATTTTCTATGTTTTTTTTTACGTATGAATAACTATATAACGAGTAAAACCTTTAAAAATATAATTTCATTAATTTATATGTTAGTTTAAAAAACTTTATATACAATAATTTGTATCATCTTATTTTCTCAGAAAATAAAATTAATAATATTTTTTAATTAACTGATTACAAAACTTAGCTAATCCAAAAAAATAGTATGTATTATTAATTTTTTAACTGACTATGCATATTTCCTAAAATATTATTTTCTTTTATTTTTTTAATCTTACTAGCATTAGAAAAATATATCATCGTATAGATTTTAAGAAAATAGAAAGGAATAGTTAAGTAAAATAAAATTCCACTTTAATCTTTTTTATTTTTTTAATAAAATATCAATATACATTTTGGAACAATTAGTTTTTAATTTTAAAAACAACCGATTTTCAGATACTGTTGCACATTTTTGTAAAAAACTTCAAAAAAGGTAAAAACAAATTTCGATTAAAGTGTAAACAAAAATTAGGATTTAATCATTTCTATTCTTTACGGAAAAAACGTTAGATAAATTTTAAAAAAAAAATTAGAAGCAAAAAAAAAATCAGATAGTTTAAAGAATTTTTTTTTTAAAAATATAAGTGTAGTAATAACTGATATATAAATAAAAATCTTAAAAGATTAAAAAATAAAAAAACCTTACCGATTCTAGCAACATCATTCATTTTGGTGGAATAACCATTTTTAAAAAAAGAAATTCCACAAAAACCAAAATATCAGCTGAAGTTGTTGTTTCCGTTAACACTCTTTGCAATGGTGGTCCAGAAATTTTTAAAATCGCCCAAAAATAGTGTGGAACATACGGATCTAACCGATTACTTACAGATCTGTAAGAAAATCATAATATTTTTAGGTTTTAAACAAAAAATTTATGTAAATCATATGTTCCGAGTGGCTATGAAGAAACCACGGATCTATGGCTTACAAAGTAGTTGTTCGAAAACCTCTTGCAGAACCAAAACAAATTGCCGAAAAAAACCTAAAAAATATGTAATATGAACATTTGAAGCTTCATATTCCGAAAAAATAAGCCGAAAATGAACAAAAACATAAACAAAAAACTAACCTTGACAAAACCATCAATTTCTCAAATTTCGTCACGACCTCTAATGGAATCGAATTTTTCCACACGATCGAGAAAAATAAGATATTTCTAGGTTATATTTCACTTTGATTTCGTTAAAAGATCGGAAAAATGAGAGATCCGTAAGATGAGAAATTAGGGTTTCTTAGTGAGAGAAGAGAGAGAGAGAGAGGTTTTCAGAATCGAGTGTGTAGAGAGAGAGGGAGATGAATCAAATGATTCATTTAAGTCTAAAACCAAGTGGTGACATTTGGATAGAGAGGGGGGTGGTATTGGAATGGTTGTTTTCATTAGGGCCATCCGATTTCAAATCGGATGGCTAACGTTTTTTTCTTTTGTTTTTCAATTTTAATTACCTGTTCTTATGACACGTGTCAAATGATTCTAGATTGTTCTATTAGGCATATAAAAGGGTTAATTTGTGGCCATCCGATCAGAAATCGGATGGCCCAGGTTTTTTTAATTTTTTTCTGTTTTTTTTTACAGAAACAAGGATTGGTAATTTGTACTTAAATTGGGCCTATTCCAAGAATTATGATATTTTTAAAAATAGATGGGTCTGGTCCAATATTTTATAATTGGATCCTATTAAATGCATTTTTTTTGAAATGTGGCCCAATTTATATTGTGGTTTTAATATTTATTTTAAATTAAACTAAATTAATAAATTAAATTTACTAAAAATGAAAAATTATTTTAATTTTCAATTTTTTTTAATTCCTTTAGCATATAATTTTACTTATTATTATTTTAATTCTAGCAATTTAGTTGTAATTAATAAACTATAATGTTGTAAAATTTATAAATATACAATACTTATTGGAATTAATAACTTATTACTTTTTCATATAAAAAATGCATTATATTGCTAATAATGGTTTATATATTTAATTAATTTTCTATTTTCGTTAATAAAAGTATTGAATAAAAGTATTTTTATTCTAATTTCATTTGTAAATATATATAATTATTTGAAAAAGCTATTTTGTGCAGATTAATTAATTTTGTATCTTATTTTTTTTTGATCTATGCAGAAAATATGAGAAGCTCAAATTTGATGATTTCTAGCATGAATGCGACAAAAGATTCGCAATATCGACCTAAAAGACGGTTATCCAATCACTCACTTATAAACATTACAAATATATATCCGTCAATGACCCAAGGAATAAATGCACAGTCGTCGTCGAGGTTATGTAGACTAACTGATGTTGAAAGCTGTTCTAGCACAAATATTAATATAGATAATTATATTCCCAGTTCGATCCTTACAAATGGTACGTCACATTTAATATTAAATTATTTATTTTCATTATTTGTTATTATTTAATGTTGAATATTTATTAATATACATATATTTTATATTTCATAAAATATTTCATTTTAAAATTGTGTGCAATTGGTTTATTTAAATTAATCAAATATAATTTCCTTTTATTTTGTCAGAAAATATTCTAATGTCTTCAAAGACGGGTACAAGTCTATGCAAACCAGTTGACTTGCAAGGGTCCACAAGTAGCATTGTTAATCCAATGCCGAAAATGCTATTTATTAACATCACTAATGGTAAATTAAGTTTCTACAAATTTATATTATTTTGTATAATTTATATATTTAAACTTATATATATTCGTTTGAGGTGTATCTATTTTAGTAATTTTGTGTTTATAGTTACAAGGATATCGCCTTCAAAAAGCATTTCGGTATACAATAAAAATAAAAAAAGGCAATGGTGGTTCTTCAAGTGTTCTTTCGGACTCAACGAAAATTATTGATCTAACATGTCAAGAATCTACGTGTATGGATGGCAATTCTAATGTTACAACAGTATTCTATGGCACTAACAATGATTGCACACATTATTCGTCAAATGGGACATCCGCAGTTGATCGAAAACAAGGTATGTATGTTATGAATTCAAGTTCGCAATGAAATTATAAATTTAATAAATAAATTTCCACTTAATATATTTGTGTGATGTCCGTGTCATTTATTTTTTGTAGAGTATTGGGATATTGGAGATGCAACATACAAATGTGAATTTTGTTACGCGGTGTTTTGGTTTGAAGAAAGGTTACCCTCCTATCCAAAATCCAAACCCAGATATTCTTCGTGTTGTGGTCATGGCATAATTCAACTTCCTCCCATCAAGGAACCACCTGTTGTGCTTGGAGATTTGTTGTTTGGAGTGGGAAATAAGACCAAGCACTTCCAGGACAATATAAGATCATATAATAATATGTTCTGTTTCACATCGATGGGAGGCGAGATTGACACTGACGTAAATAAAGATAGAGGTCCTCATGTTTTCCGATTGCATGGGCAAAATTATCATCTAATGGGAAGTTTGTTGCCATCCAATGGTGTGACACCGAAATTCACACAATTATACATATATGACACGGACAATGAAATATCTAATAGACTAAACTCAATCAGGTATGTTTATTTGTCAATCTCAATATTTGATTTTAATTATTTATGTAATATGTCCCTAATTTCTTTTTTATTTTATAGGCAAGGGAGTGAGCATAATAATTTGCACGAGTCGACCGTCGATGATTTAAAAAAAATGCTAGATGAAAACAATGTATTAGTTAAGACTTTTAGAATGGCAAAGGAGAATATTATAGAAGGCGGTCAACGTGATGTTTGTTTGTGTCTAATCAGTCGGAGAAGTACGGATGCTAGGAGATACAATATGCCTTCAAGTTCAGAGGTTGCTGCTCTTATTGTTGAAGATTTTGATCAAGCCTTAGGAGACAGGGATATATTAGTGGAAACAAAATCTGGCAGTTTGAAACGGATAAATGAGTTGAATGCTTCATACTTGGCTTTACAGTATCCGTTGTTATTACCGTACGGTGAAGATGGTTTCAGAGAAGACAAATCATTTTCTGATCTAAAAAAAAGGAATCCAGGAGGCAGAAAAACTGTTAGTGTGAGAGAGTTTTTCGCGTATCGACTGCACGATAGAGATGATGAACCTCCTACAATTTTGTCGTCTAGAAGATTGTTTTAGCAATTCATTGTCGATGGTTATACAATGGTTGAGTAAGCGCGATTAAAGTATGTAAGGTTGAATCAGAGGAAGTTGCATTGCGACATTTATAAGGGTCTAACTGACGCGTTGTTGCATGGAGACATCAATCCTGGTACTCATGGAAAATGAATTATATTACCTTCTACCTTTACGGGAGGTGCTCGGTATATGATTGAATTATCGAGGATACCATGGCTATATGTCGATGGGCGGGGATATTCGGATTTGTTTATAACATTCACCGCAATCAAAGTGGCGAGAAATCCTAAGATTTCTTGAGAAAAAGAAATTAAATCCCGAGGACCGACCTTATATTGTGCAGTATGGTTTAAAATCAAGTTGGATTCCTTGATCAAAGAGCTTCGCAAAATAAACTCTTTGGTGAAGTCATGGCGGGTGAAAAATTCATTTCAATTGTCCGTATCTTCAAATATGATTAATATATTTCTAATGTTTTCCTTTTGTTTTTATTGCGGTGGTATACACGATATAGTTTCAAAACGTGGCTTGCCACATGCCCATAATTTGTTATTTTTGGCAAAAGAAAACAAGTATCGATTCTTGATGATATAGATCGAATTATATCATTTGAAATACCGACGAGAGTTTAGACCCATGTTATTACGCGATAGTGAAGGACCATATGATACATGGTCAATGCAGTGATGCTAGAAAAACTTCTCCTTGCATGGTGATGGAATTTGCACTAAACATTTCCCGAAAAAATTTGTAGATGTGACGACTATTGATGATGAAGGTTATCCACATTATAGACATAGGAATGATGGGAGGACGGTGGAAAAAATGGAGTACCTCTTGACAATGAGATATATTGTGCCGCACAATCATTATTTGTTGATAAAATATGGAGCTCACATCAACGTGGAATGGTGTAACCAATCAAGGTCGATAAAGTATTTTTTCAAGTATGTCAATAAAGGAAATGACCGTGTAACCACATCGTTCTATACGAGTAGCAATGACGAAGAACGGAAAAAGCTGTTGATGAGGTGAGCATGTATTACGATTGTAGGTATGTTTCGTCTGTGTGGCAGCATGGAGACTACTTGGGATTCAAATTCAATATAAATATCCTCCGAGTTGAGCGTTTAAGTTTTCATCTTCTCGATGAACAAAACGTTATTTTCTCGGATTCGAAAGAATAGATGCGTTCTTAAGAAGGATTCGATAAAAGAAAGTATGTTTTTAGCATGGATGGAAGCGTATAAAATCTATCTGAAGCAAGAGAGCTAACATACTATTTGAAGCTCCTACAAAATTCACGTGGAAACCGAATCTCGAGAAAATGGATGCCGAGACAAATTGGCAAATCTATAGGGACGAGTTTTTATGTCCCCCGAGTGGTGATATGTACTATCTCGAGGTGTCTTCTCAATGTTGTTCGTGGAGCAACGTGTCATGACGACTACAAGAAGGTCGACGGTGTTCAACATTCTTCCTATCGAGAGGCTTGCTTTGCTTTAGGATTGTTAGAAGATGATAGGGAATATATTGATGCCATCAATGAAGCGAGCTCCTGGGCTTCTGCGGAGAATCTTAGAGGCTTATTTGCATCATTGCTTTCATCCGACTCCTTGAGCCGACCAGATAATATCTGGGACAAATGTTGGGAATTTCTTTCTGATGATATTTTTTTACAAACGTCGACGCCTTTTACAACATCAATGTATTATTTCCCAAAAATTATGTTGATTACTAAAACCTTTTATATTTTTTATAATATTAATTTGTATAAATAATTAGTATTATGTTCTTATGAAACATATTTGATTTTGAGTGAGAACGAAATCAAGAATCTTACGTTGTTGGAAATTGAGAAATTATTGCGAAATCTCGGTAGGAGTCTGCGTGATTTTGACTCAATGCCATTTCCCGATGCTGACATCGTTCATAGCAACCAAAATAGACTTATATTGTGGAAGGCTTTATCTTCAAGATTGAGGTCGAAAGGAGAAATTGTACTGAATGTTGCATCTATCGGTATAGCTTCTCTTCTATTGCCCGGTGGGAGGACTGCACATTCGCGATTTGTTATTCCATTGAACCCACATCAGGACTCAACTTGCAATATCAATCAAGGGAGTCCGCTTGCTGAGCTTATTATTCGTTCTAAACTTATAATTTGGGATGAGGCACCGATGATGCACAAGCATTGCTTCCAGGCATTAGACGAGACTTTACGAGGTCTTTTGAAACTCATCGACCCAATGTTGGAACATAAACCTTTTGGAGGGAAAATCGTTGTCCTTGGTGGGGATTTTAGACAGATCTTGCATGTTATTCCCAAGGGAACCCATCCAGATATTGCTAATGCGTCCATTAACGCATCGTATTTGTGGAAGGACTGCACTGTCCTTAAACTGACTAAGAACATGCGTCTTCAGAACCTTGGTGATAGCAGTGATTTTAAAGATTTGGCCGAATTCTCATAATGGATCGCAAGCATTTGTGATGGAACAATCGGAGGTTCAAATGATGGTTGTGACATGATTGATATACCTGAAGATATCTGGCTTGAATCTTCAGGTGATCCGATTGCAAATATTGTAGAAAGTACTTATCCAATGTTTAAAGACGCCATTGATGATCCGACGTACTTGAAAGAAAGAGCTATACTAGCTCCTACCTTAAATGTTGTCAAATCTATAAATCAATATATGACGTCTTTAAACTCATCGGAGGGCCAGGCCTATTTGAGTTCTGACAGCACGTGTAAATCAAATGCTAATGTTGACTTCGCATGATCCGCACACTCTGAATTTTTGAATGGGATAAAATGTTCGGGGTTCCTAATCATGAGTTGCATTTGAAGGTCGGGACTCGGTTATGCTCTTGAGAAATATGGACCATTCAAATGGATTGTGTAACGGCACTAGTTTTGGTGATTACGAGGCTTGCCAAACATGTACTTGAGACAAAAATTCTCACGAGAACCAATGCAGGTAATAAAGTTTTGATTCCGCGGATGACATTGACACCGTCGGATCTCAGAATCCCCTTCAAGTTCCAACAGAGGCAATTCCCTCTCATTGTTTCTTATGCCATGACTATAAACAAGAGTCAAGGCCAATTCTCTCCAATGTTAGTTTGTACTTGAAGAATCCAGTGTTCAGTCATGGCCAGTTATACGTTACGGTTTCCCGAGTTACGAATCGTAAGGGTTTGAAAATATTAGGTCTTGCTTGTTTATGTTTCCAATGGCCTCTTTCCAGTTTCCAACTATACATAAAAGTGGAATCATGTTTGTTTATAAAATTTCCAATGGAAATCATCATTTTCATTTTCTATTTTTCACATAAAACAACATCTCAAACCTATAGTTTCTATTCTCAAACCTATACACTACCCTACATCACTCATCATTACTTATCAATCACTATTCTCATATTTTAACTGAATTATATATGTGGAACCCACCATCATCAACTTTATCTACTTAAAATATTACTATTTTTAAATTATAACTATCTAATGGGACCCACCAACTATAATCTTAATAATATAATAATATATATTCAAATTAAAATATTGAAGTGGACCCCACTACTACCAACTTTTCAATTATTATATACATAAAATAATATTTCAAAACTACTCAAACAAACACAATCTCATTTCCAACCCTACATAAAACACATTTCAATTCATTCATCCAAACACAATCCCAATTTCCACACGAAAACCAATAAATTCTCAAAATTCTATTTCCAACTCCAGAAACTGGAAATGGACCATGGAAACATAAACAAACAGGCCCTTAGTTTGTGGTGATGACAAATCAAAAAATAAACAAACGATGAATGTTGTGTATAAAGAAGTATTCGAAAATTTGTAATATGTACAAATAGTGTTTTAATTTGAAAACGCCGTTTGTAATCTTTGTTATTTTTGGCTCATTACAATTGGAAATTGTATACATTCAAATTACATAATTCGACAAATCATTAACATATGAATAATTGTTAGAAAATTTTCTAACCGCAAGTCTACGGTGTCAAGTTTTAATATAGTGATATGAGTAGGGTTGTCGTATCCACGAGGGAATGCGTGTATAAGTACCAAGTATAAATTACCTATGCTATATTTGACAAATCAATAATAGGTGGATATCTCAATTTATACATAAAAACAACTAGATGTAACTAATCAAAATATAAACATCTAATCTATGGGAGAATGAATTCTAGAGGTGTAATGAATCTAGTTTTCTCTTATGTTATCAATATGGTATATCAATCACAAATTACCAATTTATAAGTCAAGATTTCTACAATAATCATTTCCTCTCTCGAGTGTCAAATGATTTTAGATCACAATTGGGAAATCAATATCTCTATAAAAATCACCAATTGAAATCTTGATAAAAACTATGAGTCTTGGTTGATGACTTCAAAGGATTCACAAATCTCTCAATTCTATGAAATCCTAGGTTATGCTATTTCAAGGTCATGTATTCAATTACCTTTCTCAAGAGTCAAATCAAATACACCCAACAATCTAAATTATTGATCAAGTAATTTAGAAGCAATAAATCCAAATAGCACAAATAAATTGAGAAATCAAGATTGACAAACCACAATCTCAAAACATAAGTTCAAACATAGATTACATCAACCCTCCAGAATTATAGAGTTTAGCTCATGATGAAAATACTAATATCCTTAATCAAATGAGAATGCATCTCAAATCATACACCGAAAAACAACAAAGAAGGAATTAAAGAGATTAAAGAAGAATTTTATCTATTTCTAGATGATAAATGTCTTCAATCTTCTTCCCCAACTCTTTCCTTGTGTCTTGGTGGTGTTGGTTTTCATCCCCAAGTGTCCTCCATGCCCTAGTTCAAGCCTACCATGTATCTATTTATAGTACCCTCCTTTTAGATCCAAAAATCGGACATTTCTTGTTTTGTCCGCCCACGGCGCCTAACGCTCGAAAATGGCGCTGCAGTGCCAAAACACAAACCAGACTGCCCATTTTCGGTACCGGGCGCTGCAGCGCTAAGGCTGCAGCGCCCGTAGAACACTCCCCGTGGGCGCTGTCAAGGGTTATTGCTGCTAGCCTCTTCTTCGCGCTGTAGCGCCATCCAAACGTCCGAATTTGCTTTTTGTGTCTTCATAAGAGTTGTAGCCCTATCTCTTAGCTTTCCGTAGCCACTTGAATCAGCTCAATATCAATTTTGTGGAGAGCGTTATGGCTAAAATACTAAAACCTGCCAGTCTTTAGAAATTCTAGACGCGTTTGGACATTTCTTGATATCAATCCCCTTCTTGTTTGATCATCTTTGCTTATTTTGACATGAGACTCATTGCTATGACTCTAGACTCAATATATGTGGCCCACAATATGTCATGGCCACTCAAATGACTTGAAACAATAGAAATTAATGATTAACCTATGAGATATAACAAAAATGACTCAAAATACTCAAAAATAACACAAAACTCAAGTCTAGGAAGCCCAAATCAATGGTATAAAACCAAGTGAACAATAACATATCATTTCAACTCATCGTTACATCTTCCATGCATCACACGGTCAAAGACACTAGTATAATATTATATATACAATTAAAAATTTCAACCACTATCAACTTTTTAAATTATTAAATGCATAAATTACTATTTCAAAACTACTCAACCAAACACAATCTCATTTTCAAACCTATATAAAACTCATTTTCATTCTCTCATCCAAACATAATTCCGTTTTCACACGAAAACCAATAAATTCTCAAAATTCTATTTCCAACACTAGAAACTAGAATTGGTTAATGGAAACATAACCATACAAGGCCATACTATTCTTTCACTTTAAATTTTTCTTATTTTATCTCTTATCAATCATATCTACACTTTTTCACAAAAACTAATCATTATTACACATTTTCCCACAAATTTCACTATTCACTCACTCACATTTCTAACTACCAATCATATTCAACCATTATTTTACCATTTTTAAATCAAATAAACTTTCATCATTACTTTTTCATATCACATTCAATCACACTATCAAAATTCATCTTTTTTTGAAATATTTTTCACCACTATTATCTAGCAAAATGAAAATTTTCACAATGAAAGCATATCCGATCGCGCCCTAATATGCAATTACTCCCCTCAAAATTATTTATAAATGTGTTTGTAGACATGTAATTTTTATGACTAGTTAAAGGTTGACAAGTGTCAGATCTCAATCTTTAGCGATCATGAGTTATCTTGATAGTTATCTCAAATCTTTAGAGATTATCACTTATCTTGATAAGATATTGAAATGATATTTATCTCTTTTTATAATTATCACATCTTGTGACTAAAGAGATAGATAAATATCAAGGATTGACTGACCAATCAAATCAAAGTCTTCACCATATGAGTTATCAAAGAGCCTCTCCTCTATAAGTATAAATATGGGTCATTCTCAAGGAATTAAATCACAATTCAAAGAGAAAAAATTCAAACAAAGAAGGCGGTGAAGGAAACTCTCTCAAGTCAAGAAGAACAAATTCAAGGAGATCCACGGTGTTCAAGGCGAAATTCAAGGCATTCATCGCGGAGTCTACTCAAATCACGGCGTTTGATTCGGGAATAAGCTTTCAATCCCTCGAGTTAACATTATCAAATATCAAGTTCATCTTGGAGGAAAATCAAATAGACAATTTCACCAAAAAGTTCTCATATATCGTCAAATATATCACGTTTGATTCGGGATTAAGCTTTCAAGCCCTCGAATTAATGTTATTCAAAATAAAATTCAAGTTTGGAGAAGATCAAACTGAAACAATAAAAAAATTGTTACATATTTTTGGCACGCCCAGTGGAACAATCTCTACCTCTCATCTATTCTCTTCAAATAAAGTCCAAATATCAACGAAGACGACCAACCATTCCAAGTCCATATATGTTGACATTTCAAGCCGAACGTACGAAGTTTTGCTCTAATATACAAGCATAAGGGGCAAGGAAAGATAGTGAGCCATGAAGCATAGATTAACTTCTCCAACAAATAAAGAGGTATGGAAACAAAGTGGCAAATATGGAGCTACAAATAAAGAATCGTCGGGCCAGCTCGACATGCACGCACATTATACAAGCTCAACCTTTGAAACTGTTGCAGCCATGGTGGTCCAAACTAACTCACTCGAAGAGCAACTTGCAAGTTTGATGAGAGCTGCAGAGGGACTCACAAAACATGTTCAAGATCGAAACTCCCAAATCATGAAGTTGATGAACAAAGTAGATAATATTGATACAAGCCATGTGAGGGTCAAACAAGTTGAAGCACATGATGAAGTCGAGACATCCATGAGGCAACAACCAAAAGAAAAAGATGAGTACTCTCTCACAAAGGAGTTGCAAGTTTCATCTAATGACCAAATTCCAGTTGACCAACTCAAAGATGTCATTATAGAGACTATTAAAGAAAAGTTTGATGGAAGCTCCAAGTTATCCCTAACTTACACCAAGCCATACATACGGAAAATTGACAATTTGAAGATGTCTGATGTTTATCAACCTCCGAAGTTCCAACAATTTGATGGCAACGACAATCCAAAGCTGCATGTGGCTCACTTCATTGAAATGTACAATGATCTTTGGGACTTGTGGAGATCACTTAGTGAAGCAATTCGTCCAATCCTTGAAGAAAAGTGCATTTGATTGGTACACCGATTGGGAAAAAATCGATTGACAATTGGGAGCATCGGAACACGAGTTTCTCAACCATTTCTATAGCACACGACGAACCATTAATATGACTAAACTCACAAATTCACGTCAATTGAGGGAATAGTCCGTCATCGGCTACATCAATCGTTGGAGGGACTTAAGCCTCAAATGCAAAGATCAATTACCGGATACTTCAATAATTGAGATGTGCATTCAAGGAATGCATTGGAGCCTATGCTACATACTCCAAGGAATAAGTCCGAAAACTTTTGAAGAGTTAGCAACTTGAGCATATACATTTGAGATAAGTTTGAACTTTGACCAACAAGAATGCCCAAGTGGTGTTAGTGATGATGATGAAATAGAGCCATCTTCAACTTCTCAACGCTCCTAGATGCGAGCATAAACCATATAAAGTTGGCAAATTAATCTATGTTCAAATGCTCCTCGATATAAGCATAAACTATCAGTTCCACTCCTTGACATGAGTATAAAATGTCGATATCCCAATTTCAAATTGAATACTCTTTGATACGAGTATAAACTATCAATATGTCTCATATTCAAATGATTATACCTTGATATGAGTATAAACTATCAATATATCTCAAATTCAAATAGACTCCTCGATACGAGTATAAACTATCAATATATGTCCAATTCAAATGAAGACTCCTTGATACGAGTATAAACTATCAATATATATCAAATTCAAATGAAGACTCATTGATACGAGTATAAACTATCTTCATATCTCAAATTTAATGAAGACTCCTTGATACGAGTATAAACTATCAACATATCTCAAATTTAAGTGATGTCTCCTTGATACGAGTTTAAACTATCAACAAATCTCAATTCAAATTGAAGACTCATTAACAAGAGTATAAACTATCAACATATCTCAAATCCAAATGAAGACTCATTGATACGAGTATAAACTATCAACATATGTCAAACTGATGACTCTTTAATATCAGTGTAAACTATCAATATATCTCAAATTCAAATTCAAAAACTCTTTGATATGAGAATAAATTGTCTACTAGTTCAAGAACTCCTTGATATAAGTTTAAACTTCCATATGATCCAAGTAAAGCAAAATGTTGTGAGTTGACCATCGGGTGAAAAAGTTCGAGACTAGTTCACTTTTCACATTTGTCGAAATAAATGCACGTGAACAAGTCTCGAGGGGGCATTTGTACACATGTAATTTTTGTGACCAATTAAAGGTTGACAAGTGTCAGATCTCAATCTTTGGCGATCATGACTTATCTTGATAGTTATCTCAAATCTTTAGAGATTATCATTTATCTTGATAAGATATTGAAGTGATATTTATCTCTTTTTATAATTATCACATGTTGTGATTAAAGAGATAGATAAATATCAAATATTGATTTACCAATCAAATCAAAGTCTTCACCATATGAGTTATCAAAGAGCCCCTGATCTTCTACAAGTATAAATAGGGGTCATTCACGAGGAATTAAATCACAATTCAAAGAGTAGAAATCCAAGCAAGAAGACGTTGGAGGAAATTTTCTCAAGTCAAGAAGAACAAATTCAAGGAGATTCGTGGTGTTCAAGGCGAAATTCAAGGCGTTCATCTCGGAGTCTACTCAAATCACGGCGTTTGATTCGGGAATAAGCTTTCACGCCCTCGAGTTAACGTTATTAAATATCAAGTTCATCTTCGAGAAAGATCAAAGAGACAATTCCACCAAAAAGTTCTCATATATCATCAAATATATCGCGTTTGATTCGAGATTAAGCTTTCAAACCCTAGAATTAACATTATTCAAAATCAAGTTCAAGTTTAGAAAAGATCAAATTGAAACAATAAAAATTTGTGTTACAGTGTTTTATTCCCCCAACTATAAAATCCTACATCAATCTAAAATCAAGAATTCAATTAGAGACAGAAGTATTAGTTGTAGATTTACTTGGGGCCTTCACTCCAGATAATTGCTACTGTGTGATTTAGACTTTAGCCCGATAAAGAATTTCGAATCCGGTCATTAGAGAATTCGGGTAGTCAAAGCCATTAAAGATAGCATGGAGAACCAAGAACAATAATAATTGAATGGGCTCATTTCTACTTGGAAACATTTAGGGCCTTGTTGTCACTAGTAATCATAAATTTGAAATGAGAAGAGTCTTGTCAATGAGTCCATTTGCTTAGGTCAATTCGGCATTTTGTTTTGCCACCACATAGAATGGGATTTTTTTTTCTTTTTAGTTCTTTCCAAAATGGGTAATCAAAATATGACAGTTAACAGAATTTATTTTTATTTAACTTCATATTCACATTATTGAATGGATGACACGGGCATAATTATAACATCATCTTGTATGCATAGACATTCATCAACTATTATTACATGCCCATTGTTTGGACCAAATGGGTCGATGGGCGATTTTTATTTAGCTTTTTATTTCTTCTTGAAAGGAGTTGTGCAACCATCCATTCGTCTCCATTGTTGTAGCCAAAAATAGTGCAAATCGCAATGAAAAATGTTCTCCAAGAGGTTGTCCACTTGACAACCGATTCTTTGCCGTAAGTCGATTCCATTATCGGCTTTTTACTTTAACTCAAGTTATGGTCCATTCTCTTAAGCCATTCTTATTTTGCAAGCAAAGTTATTTAGTTAGATTTTTCCAATCCCATATGTATAGTTAGATGATGATACTTCATATATAGTTCACACAATGACCTTACTTTATGCATGCATAATGCTTGCCGTTCACAAGCCAATGATTAACTATAGACACATCATCCTACATCAAAGACATCACAAGATCTAATTGTATGAAAGCCTTTCTCGGAAAAGATATTACTCTGTTTTAACTTGCATTTTGAAATCATAACTTGTTGGGAAAAATCGGATCCCACATTCATCCCCAGGGATAGCGAAATAACCGAGAAATAAAATGGAAATAACAACAATCCACAACACAAGAATTTACGTGGAAACTCCAAAAGGAGAAAAACCACGGGCACCCGGAGAAAGAAATTCCACTATGTGAAACATTTTTACAATCACACGACATTCTCTCTCCCGACCCCCAGTACCCCCACACTCTTACAAACCTTTGACTAACTCACACCTCTCTCCCAACTCTCCATACTAGAGAATACAAGAAAGGAATTTAACTAGAGTCAAACCACAAAGGTTAAAGTGTATTTGACTGGTGCAATTGAAACACCACCACATGGGTTCCTTAAATAACCTTAAGCCTCCCATCCCTTTTGTTCCACAAGCAATGTGGGACAAAAGCCTTCTTCTATTTTGACACCAAAATCCAACAAACTCCACCTTGGCAAAATAAAAGAAGCTCCACCATTGTCTTCACCGACAATCACGATTCTCAAATCGAGAGAACCATCATTCTCAAACAGGAGAATCTACTCCACCATATGAGTAGACCACTTAGAATACACCATTCTAAGAATTTCCTCGGCACATGTCGAAAAACCACTGATTATTTATGGTGCAACTCCCGACTTTTGGCCCTCCCGGGAAGTCCTTGACCATCGACATAAACACACACCTTGTATCCATGCCAAACCGATACGTGTGTAAATTCCACCACACACCTTGCATCCATGTCAAACCAATGCCCGTGTGAAATTCCACCACACCTACATCTTTCCATGACAAGCCAATGCCCGGCGCAAATTCGTGGACCCGCTAACATAACCACATCCTCTTTCATGACAACTCACATGCCAAAAGGACATACATTTTCTCATCGGAGAAAATCCTCACTTTACACAATGTTAGCCGGATTAGGAGCTATTTGCGGATCAACTCCACCTCCACTTTGTGATTAGTTAACCTTCAAAGCCTTGTGTAACCGGGATTGTACCAACACATCTCGACTTATACTAGCCATAAGCCAAACTCGACCCTTCCATTAAATTTCTCCACACCGCTTGAACCACCTAGCCACGATGATGAACAACCGCCTCCAAATGAGACCCCGGATCTTGCTCAAGAAATCTTTTCGATGTGGAAGGTCGACATCGCAACCACGAGCATACTCGGAATTTCAAGAGACCCAACCCGAGCTCGATACCACTTGTTGGGAAAAATCGGATCCCACATTCATCCCCAGGGATAGCGAAATAACCAGAAATAAAATGGAAATAACAACAATCCACAACACAAGGATTTACGTGGAAACTCCAAAACCAGGGGAAAAACCACGGGCACCCGGAGAAAGAAATTCCACTATGTGAAACATTTTTACAATCACACGGACATTCTCTCTCCCGACCCAAGACCCCCACACTCTTACAAATCTTTGACTAACTCACACCTCTCTCCCAACTCTCCATACTAGAGAATACAAGAAAGGAATTTAACTAGAGTCAAACCACAAAGGTTAAAGTGTATTTGGTAGTGCAATTGAAACACCACCACATGGGTTCCTTAAATAACCTTAAGCCTCCCATCCCTTTTGTTCCACAAGCAATGTGGGACAAAAGCCTTCTTCTATTTTGACACCAAAATCCAACAAACTTTCATCTAGAAAAAGGTACACTAATCCACGCCAGAAATTAAATGTTTAAGATGTGCATTGAACAAGATGTGAGTTTTTTCCCCTTTGAGAGATCATACCTATTTTCTTTATTCACTTTTTCTCTTAATTATATTTCATGTTTCGCCACCGCGTGCATCATTTCAGGTAAATTTTGGTAACCAAATGCGGCAATGTGCCGGTCTTGTGGATGGACAATGGGATAAGAGAATGGGAGAATATAAGAGGACCATTCATTATACTATCCTTCGTCACCGTATGAAAACGATAACTCCAATAAGGCAGCTCACCTGAAAATACAGGAGCAGGTTGGCAGAGGGCATTGTACCTCCAGTAAAGAAGTATCTAGTGATCCAATCATCATCACTCACATCCTGATAAGTTAAGTACCAAAAGACTCAATCTAGCTATAAAAACTTTAGTCGGAACACTTAAAATGATGTTTTATGGAAAGTGAAGAAGCCAGAGAGTATATTGGTATATGATTACCTCAAAGTGGTAAGCTAATGTTTTATGGCAAAAATGCTGGACAAATAGAAGTCCATCTGATTTCATCCACCTGGATATCTTCTTGAGAAGATCCTGATAGTTTTTCATATGCTGTTTTCGAGTAAAAAAGAAAATTCATGAGCCTGGAAAACAATAATTTATATGTTGGAATTAAGTGAATATTCACCACCTCAAACATTCCAATCGAAATTATTCTGTCATAGGAAGCTTCCATATCAAATGTACTGATATCAGCAACAATGATCTTCATATTCTGCAGCTGAAGTTCCCTGCTAGGAAGAACAGGTGTTGTTAGACTGATTTTCTCTGTTTGATACATAAATTATTGTTGGAATTTGATTTTGTATATGTGGGTTTTGATCCATATTGGACCAAATATTTGAGTGGTTTCCACTGACGGGAAATGAAAATAAAATAGATAATCAAAGTCTACTAAGTAGATGGATTAACATTTCGAATTTCTCAAAACCAATTTCAGGTTAATGAGAAATTAATGCAACAATTTGGTCACTTAAAATATAATTATGTTATGGAAATTAAAAATATGGTGGAGTGAGATTCCGTCCCACATGGGATAAAAAGCCAAAAAGTATATGCCTTATAAAGTCCAAGTTAGAGTAACGGAATTGTCTTTCTTGGGCACCAAAGTTTTTGTAGGAGGGAGGACCTCTGCTCACCGGGTTGATCCAATATATGCGTGCGCCACCATCGGCGGCGGCCCGACCGACTAGAGGATCGGGTCGTGGGCTTGGGCCCTTGGGACACCAAAATTTTTAGAGGAGGACCTATATGTTAGTGGGTTTGGTCCAAAATACACGTGCACGCCACCTCCGTTGGTAAGCTCGTCGTGGGCTTTGGCCTCAAAGCCCTTATATCTTTTGGACAAATTTTATTTGACTTAGGTCTTGTGATCGGGTCGCGACCAACAATCGCTATAATGCTCATTTTGTCGCGCGTGGAGTGTGCGATCGCTCGACCTCGCATCGATGCGTCTGTAGATATAGTAAGGTTTTTTGCCATGAAACATATCTTTTCGAGCCAAAAGATATGTCGACTTCCATAGAGTGCTTAAAATCTTATAAATATCCTCTCTCGATGTCCGAAATTCGAACTAATATCCACATAAACGAAATTGAAACCATATTGAGTAACACAGAATATTGAAATCTTTATCTTTCAAAAACTTGAAAGTATTCAATACTTTGTTCGTTATGTTCTTAAGTTTTTAAGTGCTACTAACTTAAAAATGTAAGTCATTGTATTTTAGAAACAATTGTCTAACCGTTAAAATTACTATTCACGAGGTAATTTCATCTTGCGGAGAAAGAATCCAATTCTAGTTTTGACTTCTTTTTTGTCCCGCATATATCCAGTCGTTTTCTTAAAAACCAGCAACATTTACAAAAACAATTATATGCTAAGGTATGTGGATGTTAAGGCTTGTATATAAAAGAAGAAAGATTATGGAAAGTACCGGCACTGCTCGTCAATATGTGACTTTTGGGTTATGGAATTGCAAATTCCTGTAATCCGACAATTGGGGTATTTCTGTGCTATGTATAGAGAAAGAGACCCCCAGCCACAACCAACATCAAGAACAGAATGACCATCTTTTATTTGTGACCTCTCACAATGTAACTCTAGCATTGCCTTCTCTGCATCCTCTAATGTGCTTGATTTGTCTGGAAAAAAGCAGCAACTGCAAAATGCCGTAATAGTCTTGCAGATTAGACTCAGGTATCTCAGGTAAGGTTCCGGAAATGATAGGTTTCGGATGTTGTGAACCATAAGCTTAATTGCAAAATTTTGGTGGTGGCATTTTAGGACTTTTATTTTTTTCAAATTGCAATTTAGGACTTTAATTGAAAAAAATTGGCACATTGGGGACAATTTTGTCTGCAAAATTAAAAAAATTGGTTGAATTACTAGAGTGGTTGCTACCTCACTATTCTAAATTGAGGATTTTAAATTTCCCTCCTAAATTATTGATCTCGATGCTGACTAAAAGGCATACGGCATGCACTTTTCAGATATTTATTAATTAATATTAGGGTTAATTAAAAAGTACCTTGAGAATTGACCTAATTATAAAAAAACCTAGTTAACTTTCAAAATTACAAAAAGTACCCCTCAAGTTTTATTGTGTCTCACATTTACCTCTCATAAATAATCATAAGCAAAAATATCTCAAAAATACTCCCTCACATTTATAAAAATATTACAGTTAGCCTTAATTTTAAGGCTGAATCAAACCTCAGGGTACTTTTTGTAATTTTGAAAGTAAGTTGGGTTTTTTTGTAATTAGGCCAAACCTCAAGGGTACTTTTTGTAATTATCCCTTAATATTATCAAATTCAAAAGTAACTTAATTAGCGATTTCACAAGAAATTGAAAATACATGTTTGAAACAATGAATTGTGGATTTGCAGAAATTGTTGCCTGTATTTTAGATGCTTTCCAAGGACAAGCTTGAAGAAAGATGTTGGAACTTCATAATGTTGAGACTTCGGCCTTTCTGTCTTGATTGCTATTGGCATTTCCTTCAAAGCTGCAAAAAAAACTGTCTTGATTGCTAGACACACCAGTAAAAAGACTCATGAATTTTTAATTGCATTCCAGAAACATCAATATCAGGCTTTCATACCTCAGGCAATGCAATTTACAAATCAGTTTTACGGTAGCTTTCTTAATATTATATCATTTCGTAAGCAAATACCGTGGTGGAACCGTGAGGTGAGGCAATGGATCCGGTTTTGGAACCAAAACTGTAAGACAATTGTTCGGTTCCTCGTTTTGTGAGGTTCGGAGCCCTTGTCACCACTATCAGTCAATTTAAGGGAAAAAAGCAAAATTCCTTGAAACGCGCCAATTTTTTTTTTTTTTTTTGGATAAGCGCCAATTCAAAAGCAGAAACAGCGTCAAAAGGATTTCGTGACAGAAATATGTTTACGTCAACAATCCATCCGCATCCCAAAGGCTCAAAATCAAATCTGCGCAAATTCAAATCAAAAAGTAAATAGACCATAGTGACAGCACTTAGTAACGTACAATCCACGAAGTGGAGAAGATCCGACAACTGGATGTCGGCGGAGGATCGGTAACTGGAGCGGAGGCGACTGGCGAGCAGAAGTCTCGTGAGTCGCCGCACAACGGTGTCAGGCAGCAAGTTGCGCTCGAGCGAAACGAGCATGAGGCGGACGGTAGCATTGTACGGCACCTGCACAACGGAATCCACAACGCCGCCGTTAATCGCTGCCTGTACCGGATATCTGGAAGTGGAAGGGAGCCATGGGTTCCGCTTCCTTTTATCTTTCTACCTGACCTAATTTGATGGTTACGTGACCTGTTTTGAGCAGGATATACCATTTTTGAAGATGGCAAGTTGGCAACGACAGATTGAGTGTTTAAATATTTTGTTTTCCATTTTTATATATATGGAATGACAAATTCCGATACGAAACGGTTCTTCTCAATCCATTTTACAAACCTCCCCAAAAAAGCACTAGTGATGACGCCCTAAACGGAGAAAAAACAAAAACTTTTTTGAAAGACACCAACAGAAAAGCAAAAACAGCATTCATAGTCTTTAGTCTGCGATTAATATTTCTTACGTCAACAATCCGCATCCCAAAGACTCAAAATCAAGTCCGCACAAACTCTATCAAAAAAGTAAATAAAAGTAGCGACACAATTTAGCAACGTACAATGCGCGAAGTGGAGAAGATCGGACAACTGGATGTCGGTGGAGGACTGGTAACCGGAGCGGAGGCGATGGGCGAGCAGAAGTCTAATGAGGCGGCGTACAATAGTGTCAGGCAGCAAGTTGCGCTCGAGCGAAAGGAGCATGAGGCGGACGGTAGCGTTGTACGGTACCTGCACAATGGAATAAAAAACGCCGCCGTCTTCCACCGCCATTACTGGAAATATCGAAGTGAGAGGGAGTCATGGATTCCGCTTCCTTTTATCTTTCTGCTTTAACTAACTTCCGCTTCCGTCCGGGCGTGCCGTGGAGTCAGGGACACGCTTTCTTTGTTTCATGATGTCCACTCTGCTAGGATTAGGGGTAATGAGATGCTAACATTGGTAGTGCCAATGGGGTAACCAGAAAATAATTGGCAGTGGACATACACAAAATTGGGATGAATCAAATAAAAACTAAAAAAAGAACATATAAATATTAAATAAAAAATAATTCTAAAAACAACTACCTATTAAATTTTTTGAAAAAAACTACGCCAGTAGTAGTACCCAAATGTAATTAAAAAAATAGAATACATGTCACAATTGAACCTTGGAAAGCTCATTATCCACTAAAGTAACATCTACTTATCCTATAATTAGGCGGCATTATGATTAAATTAATGATTAACTAAATTTTGAGCTAACATTGTACTTATGTACCTTTTTCTTATTACTTTGAATTTGTTCATGAAGTCTCATTAAATTTTGTTAGGTATTGAATTGGTTGAATGGAAAGAGAGATGCATCTAATTTAATTTTTGGTAGTTACTTTTTCTCAATTTATAAGTCTTTTATTAATTTTTTGTTTTTAATAAGTTGAATCTTGGTTGAAGGAGATGGGATAATTTCAAAAAATCGAAAGATATCGAGTTCGAATCTCGATCAATATCCTTGCTTGTGGTAGTCTCTTATTACTTTTTCTCAATTGATATATTAATAATGGGGAGGATATAATGAGACCACATATTATAGTGAGACAATGTGGACTCATTTCAACCCTCCTTATCTATATCGATGGCTAAGATAAATAGGGGTTAAAATTACATTAAACATTTAATTAAGCCAAAATAAGGGTATAATTGTCAAAACAAACATGTAGGGACCATCCAAATATGGAATCGTTATTAGAGAGAGAAAATCATGGGGAGAGAAAAAATCGCGAGAAAATCGCTACTTGAGAGAGAAAATCCCGCATGTGGGTCGCATATGCAGTATGTTGTACATTTATCAGTGATTTGATATATACTTAACACTATTTTACTGTATGTTTAATATAATTTTACTACATATTAAAATGGTCAAACAAAAATATGTGGGGACCGTGAATTAAGGAATCAATTATAGAAGAGAGAGAATCACGCTCATTAATATGTGGGGACCGTGGATTAAGTAAATAACTTATAGAGAGAGACAAAATCACGCTCATTATCATTGTATATTTAACATATATTTTACTGTATATTTAACACTGTTATGATGTATATTTAACATATTTTTACTGCATATTACAATTGTCAAACAAAAATATAAGTATACAACAAAACACATATAAGAATACAACAAAACACATATAAGTATACAGCAAAAAAAATAAGTATACATCAACATAAATACATACATCAAAAATTAACTACTTATACAAAGAAAACACATATAAGTATACATCGAAAAACATATAAGTGTACAAAGTAATCCTAACCGCCTCCTCGTAGGCCCTCGTTTTCTCCACGTCAAGATCGTTTTCTTCACCAATCTTCCATTTCCAACACCGGTTGAACTCCAGGACCGTTTTGCTATCAAGATCGGATATATGCACATCGACATCATTAAGATGATCATCGTTGTCACTAATTTCGATGGGACCAAAAGGAGGTCTACCACTGGGTGTTGAGGGAGAAATATTCTTATGTGGACTTGTAAAGATCAATGATAATTGATCAGTTATTTAGTTATTTTGTAAAGGGCATTTCGGTCTTTTAGCTTTGTAGTTGGTTAGTTAGTTAAAATAATGCTTATATATAATGTAACAAATGTATTAACTTTAGATAATCAAGTTCTAATCTTCTTCTTCATCTCAGATCAACCAATTCAGATTTTTAATAGAAAATTATTCATTCAATTCTTTCAATTGATGCATTTCAACATGGTATCAAGATAGAATTGCTATATTATTGTCAATTCCTTCTTCAAATTCTCACGATTCTCGATCAATTTCTTGGGAATTCTTCTTGATTTTCGATTACTCTGTTTTTCTCCTTGCTATCTTGAGTCGCTTCCATGGCCGCATTGGTCCAATGGAGGATTTTTCTTCGCCCTATTTCTTACACTCAGTGATAATCCAGTGCCGTGATAGTTTACGAACCTTTCAGGAGACAATTACACATCATGGAGTCGAGCCGTATCCATGGCGCTCAATGTCAAGAACAAAACGGCTTCATTGACGGTTCTTTGCCGCCTCCCCTGCGACTTCTCCAGTGCTCTCAATTCTTGGCAACGTGCAATAACTGGGTACTTTCTTGGTTACTTAACTCTATTTCGAAGGATATACGGCAGAGTTTGTTGTATTTCAATACCGCACAAGACGTATGGGATGAGTTGAAGATTAGGTATGTTAGAAGTGATGGTCCGAGGGTTTTTCATCTTGAAAAATCCCTAAGCTCCATATCCCAGGAAATAATTCCATTACTACATATTATAATCGTTCAAAGGTCTTTGGGACGAGTATATTAGTTTTAGGCCAATCACCAAGTGTTCTTGTGGTTTGTGTTTATGCAATATTGCAAACACCATGTCCGCAACTCAAAGAACTCGATAGTGTTATTAAGTTTTTGGTTGGTCTACATGATTCTTACTCCCAAATCTAATCAATTGCTTTTAACATCCCCTCTTCCTTCCTTAGCCAAAGTATACTCTCTTTTGCTTCAAGAAGAATCACAAAGAAGCCTCTCTAATTCAGCTGATGTTCCTTCTATGGATTCTATGGCTATGTTAGCCGACAACCTCCAGAATTCTAGGTTGAATTACTCTAAGGATAAAAAGAAACCAAAATGCACACATTGTGGTTTTTCTGGGCACACTATTGATAAGTGTTTTCAGTTGATTGGTTATCCACCCGGTTGGAAGGGTCCTAAAGGTCCAAGAAATGCAAGAGAAAACACTACAGTTAATGTTGTTGCTTCCTCTCATCTTGAAGATGATTCAGTGAAGGATGAGCCTCTTGATCATCCATTCTTTTCACAAGAAATGTTTCAAAGAATTCTAGCATATGCAAAGGATCACAAAGCTAACAAAATGAGCACAGATCATGCTGCAGCTGCAGTCACTTCTGTATCAGGTATCTCACAATGTTGTTCTGTCATTAAGACCTCTAATAAATGGATTCTTGATACAGGTGCTACAGACCACATGGTTTGTGACATATCTCTTTTTCATAAATCTCCTAAACATGCTTGAGCCCAATTCACCGCCTAATGGTGAAATTATCACAGCCACTCATATTGGTGAAGTTAGATTGTCTAACACTTTAACTTTACAACATGTTCTATATATTCCTTCATTTACTTTCAATCTTATATCTGTTTCTAAGCTAACCAAGAATTCAGACTATACTTTGCATTTCCTAGCCTCACATTGCATTTTGCAGGAAATGAAAAGTTTGAAAGTGATTGGTTTTGCTGAAGAAAAAGCTGGTTTGTATCACTTCTCCATTCCATCTGTGGCTGCTTCTACTGCTATTTCAGATCCTACTCTATGGCATCTTAGACTTGGACATGCCTCTGTCAAGAGTTTAGGTTTACTTTCTCATGTCAATGTTGGACATAAGACTTTTCACACTTGTGATATCTGTCATTTAGCCAAACAAAAGAAGCTTACATTTCCTAAAAGCACTTCTGTTTCTCTTAATAAATTTGATCTAATACATTGTGATGTTTGGGGCCCCTTTTCTGTTCCTTCTCATAATGGTTATAAATATTTTCTTACTGTTGTAGATGATTTTTCTAGATGTACATGGATTTTTTTGCTAAAACAAAAGTCTGACACTAAAAGCTACTTACAAGCTTTTCATAATTTGGTTCAAACTCAGTTCAACTTGAAAATCAAAGCTATTAGGACTGATAATGGCACTGAATTTTTCTTGAAAGATTTTTACTCTTCTAATGGCATAATCCATCAAACAAGTTGTGTTGATACTCCACAACAAAATGGATTGGTTGAAAGAAAACATCAACATTTGCTAAATGTTGCAAGGGCTTTAATGTTTCAGTCTTGTCTCCCTTTAAATTTTTGGGATGAATGTGTACTTGCTGCAGTACATATTATAAATAGAATTCCAACTCCCATTCTTAATAATGTCAGTCCCTTTGAAAAATTACATGATAAAGCTCCGACTATAGCTATTTCAAAGTATTTGGTTGCTTAGCTTATGTTTCTACTTTGCCCAAACAGAGACACAAATTGCAACTAGGGCAACAAAATGTGTTTTTATTGGTTACCCTTTTGGAACAAAGGGTTACAAACTCTATGATTTTGTAAACAATAAAATTTTTATTTCTAGAGATGTTACCTTTTGTGAAAATGTTTTTCCTCCGAGCAATGATAAAATTCGGCAATTCAAACTCTATTGCTCCTTTATCTCCCGATGTCTCTACAGATTATATGTCCGATTCTCAGAACTCATATTCCCACACATAATGTTGGCCCCGAAACAAATGATCTAGTACTTGATATAATGACCACACATGAGTTAAACAATGATACGGTATACAAGTTCATCCTCAAATACATGAATCAACAGAGCCAACAGCTGATACAAATCAAAATCAGCCTAGAAGATCTTCTAGACAAAGAGCTATGCCTTCTTATCTTCAAGTGTATGATTGTAATATTCCATCTTCTATACACAGTCAGTCATCCACTCAAATGGTCCTCTCTGGTAAGCAGTATCCTATCCACAATTATTTGTCTTGTGTCAATCTTTCTGCAAGTCATAAATTGTTTACTGCAAGCATCTCTCAAATTGTAGAACCAAAGACTTATAACCAAGCTAGTAAATCTCCAGAATGGATTGAAGCAATGAAAGCTGAAATCAATGCTTTAGAAAAGAATAACACATGGATATTAATCGAGTTGCCTCCTAATCATAATCGTATAGGATGTAAATGGGTATATAAAGTGAAATACAAGTCCAATGGTTCTATAGAAAGATACAAAGCTAGGCTAGTAGCTAAAGGCTACACACAAGAAGAAGAGATAGACTACTTTGACACTTTTTCTGTCACTAAAATCACAAATGTTAGATTAGTTTTGGCTTTAGCTGCTGCTCATAATTGGCACCTTCACCAATTAGATGTAAACAATGCATTTCTTCATGGAGATTTACATGAAGAAATATATATGAAACCACCCCCAGGTTATTGTTCTCCTAATGACAAAAGAGTGTGCAAACTTACTAAAAGTCTTTATGGTTTAAAACAAGCTTCAAGGCAATGGTTTGAAAACTTCTTGTCTTATTGCTTATGGTTTTCATCAATCAAAGTCTGATTGTTCTTTCTTTATTAAATCTAGCTCTGCTTCTATAACTGTGCTGTGTGTTTATGTTGATGATATCATTCTAGCTGGGAATGATTTGTTAGAAATTCAGTCCCTCAAAGCTCATTTAGATGCCACTTTCACTATTAAAGATCTTGGTACTCTAAAGTATATTCTTGGCATTGAAGTGGCTAGATCGAAAAAGGGATAAGTCTTTGTCAAAGAAAATATGCCTTAGACATCTTAATGAAGCGGAGTTATCTTGGTTGCAAGCCTATTTCAACTCCCATGGATTCCAAGGCAGATGTCACCATACCAAAAGCTTCACAGCCTCTAACTGATCCATCACTATACAGAAGAATAGTAGGAAGGCTACTCTACCTCACAATCACCAGGCCTGAACTTTCCTACAAAGATTCAAGACCTCGTCGATTCATGTCTCAATTTATGATTATCATCTTTCAACCGCACACAGAGTCCTAAGGTTTATTAAAGCTAATCCTGGAAAAGGTCTCCTTTATCCCTCTACATCCTCTCTACAGCTTCAAGCCTACAGTGATGCTGACTGGGCCAAGTGTCCAGATACCAGGAGAAGCATAAGTGGTTATGCTATATATTTAGGTGAAGCTTTAATATCTTGGAAAGCCAAGAAACAGCCTACCATCAGTAGATCCTCCACAAGGAAGCGAGAATACGAGTTATAAAGACTTACAACTTGTGAACTTCAATGGATAAGCTACTTACTTCAGGATGTAAACATCCCATTGAACACAACCAATTTGCCATTTATATCGACAAACAAGTCACTGTTGTATATCCCAACCCATGCCACCATGAGCGTACAAACATATTCAAATTGTTGCCATTTTGTAAGGAAAAGATCCAACAAGGCCTAATCAAAGTACTTCACATTCCCTCTTCAAAACAAGTGGCGGATAATTTTGTGCTCTACCTCCTACCTTGTTTCATCACTTCACATCCAAGTTGGGCATGATTGATATTCATGCTCCACTTTGCAGAGGGGTGTAAAGATCAATGATAATTGATCGGTTATTTAGTTATTTTGTAAAGGGCATTTGATCTTTTAGCTTTGTAGTCGGTTAGTTAGTTAAAATAATGCTTATATATAATGTAACAAAGTGTATTAACTTTAGATAATCAAGTTCTAATCTTCTTCTTCATCTCGTATCAACCAATTCGTTTTTAATAGAAAATTATTCATTCAATTCTTTCAATTGATGCATTTCAACAGACTCCCTTCAAAAAGACAAAGTCAAGCATTTTTTAACTCTCGACTTTAAATCACCCCGGTTGCGTCCCCTTAAATCCTTCGACATTCGTGATACTACTTACATGGAGTTATGCAATTGTTAGGAAGACAAAGACAACCCTACATATAATTGTCCATTTTCAATTGACTCTTGATTGACAAAATAACGAGAGGAACATCCAAATACCTATTTTTGTCATCTCGTGACAGTCTCTTCCCCAACTCCATTACTTGCATTCACCGTTATGGATTTCTAGAGCGATAGTTTGGTTTTGGGGATATGAAATTACCAAAATTAAATGATATTAAGTAATTACACAATTATAATGTCGCTTTTCGGATATAAAATAAATCAAAAATATTTATTAAATTGGGTAAATATCAACCATCTAAAATTACAAATTTGTGGACAGTGGGATTAGTCTACTTTGTCTCACTTTAATTATGTGGTCTCATTTGATCCAATTCTATTAATATATATATATATATATATATATATATATATTTTGTTAAATTTATGCGTTATATTTTTAACACTTTTCAATCAAATATATTAAAGAAATGAATATAAGATGATATTCTTATTGAAAATAATATTTGCGTATGTAATATATATAAAATATAAAATATAAAATATATTTAATATATAATTATATATATAAATAAAGCGGGGTGGGGCGGGCGTGCAAGATAGGTAGAGTTTGTCAAAACGGGCCGGGCCGTCAAAGTCGGCCCGCCCCGCCCGCCGCCTAAGGTAGGGGGTGGGTTAAGTATTTAGTAGCCCGCCAAAGGGCGGGCCTAAACGGCTAGCCGCCGCGGGCCGCATGACTTGGCGGGTTGCGGGTCGGTCAAGGCGCGGCTAGCCCGCCGCTTTAAAATAAAAAAAAAAAATGAAAAAAATGAAAAATTAGATAAAATAGACAAAAAAATAGGATAATTGATTTTTATATTTTTATTTCTTATACAAGTATATATAATATTTTTATAAAATATGTACTTGTTATCCATTAGTATATTTAATTTATTAAAATTAATAATATGAATAAAAAATATATTTTTTATTTTTTTTTTTTTAAATTTTTGGCGGGCTCGGCCCGCCCAACCCGCAGCCCAAGACGGGTTGGGTTGGGTTGAGGTTTTGCCGCCCGCCAAGTGGCGGGTTTTGGCGGGCCACGGGCGCCCGCCCGCCGCCCCGTTTTGACACCTCTAAAGATAGGGTGACCTAAACCCATCTTTGCCCCCTGATATAATCGGAGCGGAATTACTCATCGGTTTGGGACTTTTTGCATTCTCTATGCGGACACACTTTCTTTATTGTCGGTTTGCGCCAAGTACTAATCACATATGATTCACTAAAACATGGCAAAACATTGTACCTCTATACCTTTTTCTCTTTATTACTTTGAATTTGTTCATGAACTCTCATTAAGATACATTATGTACTTAGACCATCTCCAAGAGATATGTAAAATAACGTTGGGCGCCATTTACCCTCCCCCCAATGCGCTAGTTTCTGCGCTATTTTAACATTTGCTACTGATGTAGCGCGAAATGTCGTTAATCGTAGTGCACCATTTTTTTTTTTTTTTTGCTTTTTTTTATTAATTTATTTTGGGTTTTATTTAACTTTAAAAATTATAATTAATATTATATTTGATTGATCTAATAAAAATAACACTAAAATTAATTTAATTATATGTGATAATTTTTTAAACAATATAATATATAATTTTATGAATTGTTATTCCAATTTTGCATTAATTTTAATAAACATTATATTCAATAAAATTATTATTTTATATTTTTTATCAATTATGATGTAATAAAAACAATATTAAATAAATAAAAGAAGGAATCTTATAGAATATTATTTTTAGTGTAGAGAGTAGTGCAAATCTTTGGAGATGAAATGTGGAATCTACACAAAAATAGTGCAAATTTTACGTCAAAGTCGTGCAGACTACTGGAGATGGTCTTAATCCAATTGAAGGAAAAGACAATAATGCAATCTACATATTATTTGCAAGATTCATCTAATTAATTTCAAGACAAATGCACTTGTCATCTTTTATATTTTTTCGATATTCTCTTTAAAATTCTAAAAAGAATATTTTACTTATCAAATATTTTCATTCAATAAACTTTCGAAATGGCCCACGCCACCAACATAGTATTTTTATTTTATTTCAGAAAATTGGGGGGTAACCACAAATTAGTAGTTAAAAAAAACTACATGGTACATGAGTATTGAGTATAATAATGTATGACTTACAATGTTTATTGCATATATTACTGATGTTGTATTGGATTTACTATATTTTTGCTATATATAAATAAATACCAACAAGGTAATTGTGATTGGATGACCTTTCTTTCCATTTATTTTTATTTTTCAAGTGAAGAACAAATGAATGGTAGAAATCCTTCTCATTTCTTTATTTATTCAGAAAAGACTTCATCACAATCTCACTAATGATAAGTCAATACACCAATCTCGATTGCTAGCCTTGAAAGGGCACGTTGGGCTGGATAAGCAACCTTCTATCTGACCTCTGTATCAGTAGTAGAGTGACTTGCTACTTTCAATCAGAAAAAGAAGCAAGTGTCCGAAGGAGGAAGTCTCTTCTCTGGTAACCCACCTCCCACGGTCAAACAATCTGAGAAGGGAAATGCGGATGGTGAAAAGTTGTGAACATTATTGAGAGTGTGATTAGATGGATGTATGGTGAAAATGTGATGATAATAATTGGTATGATGTGTAAAGTCCAGCGCTACGATAATCAGAGGGGGTGAATAGATTATCTCAATCTTTTCGATTTCGCCCTCTTTTTCGAACCGAAAGCTCAAAGACAATAATAAAGGTGCGGAATGTAAACAACACGCGTCGATTTATAGTAGTTCAACCCACCTAGGGCCTAATCTACTACCACCCCAGTATATCCGGGATGGATTTCAAAAAGGAAAAAGAATTTTATTAATTACCAAAATTAATACAAATTCAACTTACAACACCTTGAAGAGCACCACACTCTTCTTCAACACCACCTTTGGAGATTACCACAATATCTCTTTGAAAATTACCACAATCTTCCTTCAACGGCACCTTGTGAAGATTACCACAATCTTCAACCTTGAAGAATATCAAATTCTTCAACACCTCAATAAGAAGATCACCACAATCTTCTTGCACCTATCACCTAGATCATCCAAGTGTGTTCTTACCACAAGAACACTCACAAGGATATCTTGTGTTTGAATGATAACCAAAAATCAAGATTACAACTCAATAATGAATATTACAATTTGAGTGCAAAGTGTAATCAAGAATAGCCTAGACCTCAAAGATGTGAAAGTGATAAGCTAGGCAAAATTACAACAAGAATAATAACAATGAAGAACAAATATTTGCTTGAAGTGTATCTTGTTGTGTTGTATCTCAATTGTTATGTTGGTTGCTCCAAAACTTCCTCTATTTATAGAAGATGATTGATCAAGCATATGCTCCTCTTGGGGATTGAAAATCTACAGAAAAATACAATTAAAATCAAGAATATAGTTGTTAGAAATCAATCCCACATTTTAAGGAAATTTTGTCTGTCAAACGGTCATATTTTTGTTGTCAAAAGCGGCGACGGCCGCACATAAGTAGAAGTTTGAAACGAAACACATCAATTTTTACATAGGGCGTACCGGTCGACGTGTACCTCGATCGGTCGTCCCTATCATCAACCGTCCCCCTTAATGGTTTTTGAGAAAATCAAGTTCGCTTTCAAAACCAAACTTGCAGTGGTCGACCCAGGAAGCGGACGGTCGACTGCTTGTTTTTTTCTTCCGTCTTATTTTCTGTTTCAAAAATCATCTTCGGGTATGGGTTGCCCTATAGGGCGATCGGTCGACCAAGAGATAGAAATGTTGTCCAATTTTTATCGAAAATAAAACTCAAGAAATACTCCGAAAATATAGTAAAAACATTTTAAACCGATCGAGAGTATTTAAATAACATTTAGGAACCTTGTTTAGAAGTGAAATCTTATGAACATAAAATCATTAAAAGTGTTGTCCAATTTTATCTAAAATAACTTGAAGAAATACTCCGGAAAATATAAAAACCATTTTAAATTATTTAGGAGTATTTGGACAACGATTAAAAACATTGTTTTGGTGAAAAAATAAAATCATCAAAATTAAGATAAAAACATGTATCAAACATGATGATTTTTAAGTAAAATAGTAATTGAATGTGATTGGTGATTTGAAAAATAAGAGAGAGTAACTAGTGTATATATGATATGGTTGTGTAATAATGATAGCTGATAGTGATTTTTTTAATAAGATAATAATTTGATGTGATTGACAATTGAGAAAATGAGAATGTGTAAATAGTGTATGGAATTTTTTACAAGCAAATGCATGTTGGGCCAAAAATATCTTCTGAAGGAAAATTTTGCAAAGAATTTTTACAACCATCACAACCTAAGGTAGTGATTGTTTATCCTTTCATTTCTTCCTTTTCTGCTTTTGGAGAGAATAATGTGAAAGTTTAATTTTGGAAAATGAAATTGATCTTTGAGAGTGTGATTGGATATAAGTAAAAAATGTGATGATGATAGTTGATGTGACAATTATTTTAGTGTAATAGTGGTTAGATGTGATTGATGATTTTAAAAATAGGAGAGAGTAAATAGTGTATTTGTGATATATTTATATAACAATAATAATTGATGTGATGTTTGTTAAAATTATAAATGGATGTGATTGATGATTGGAAAAATGAAAATAAATGAATAGTGAATTATTTGAATATTTTCACAAACAATCGCACATTCAATGAGAAATTCGTCGAAAAAGTAAAAGGAAGAAAAAAATATCACAAGCAAGCACTGTCTACTGTTCTCATGTCCAAATTATACCTTTTGGGTTTGAGGGTCTAAAGCGGTGCGGGGCGAGTTCCAGTCCAAGTGTATCTTAGGTCCAACTTTTATTGAGGGGAACATTTTCTCCATAATTTTTATTTAGGTAATCATCCTCAAGGCATTTGTGTCCTTTTATCCAAAATTTACCAAAGTATGCATTTAACTATTTACATCCAAAAATTATTACGTAGTCGCTAATATATATATATATATATATATATATATATAGATTGGTTCAAATGAGACCAAGCCCTTTAGGTGAGACCGTAGGGACATATTGTGGTCATTGGATCTAAACGAATAACGGTCCAAATTTTTCCTCTTATTTTTAGTAGGCGTCGGAATTTTAGGGAGGATTAAGGGTAATTTGGTATTTCGAAATTAATATCCTTAACAATTATTGGTAAAAATATCTTACCATATCTCTCTCTCCCATGATTTAAGGTATCAGTTACATTTTCAAAACACTTGTCTATTCAGTTTTCTTTCTCAATCCATTTCACATCTCTGTTCAGTTCTAAGTATACACAATAACAAAATTATATATGCAATATTCATATTCTAAATATGCACACTATTAAAATTTAATATAATACACTTTGTTCATACTAAATATGTAAATTTGGAACACTATATATATTTGAACATAAATATGTAGTATGCGGGGTATAAATTATAAGGACCAATGTCTAATGTATTTTAATATTTTACTTGTTTTGTTCTAAGTATACACAATAACAAAACTATATACATGCAATATTCCTATTTTAAATAAGCACAATATTAAAACCTTTAATGTTATACACTTTGTTCATACTAAATATGCAAATTTGGAACACTATATACGAGAACATAAATATGCAGATATGCGGTATAAATCATAAGGATCAATGCCTAATGTATTTGAATATTTTCTTGTTTTGTTTTAAGTATACACAATAACAATCTTATATATACAATATTCTATTTTAAATAGCACACTATTAAAATTTTAATGTAATACACTTTATTCATACTAAATATGCAAATTTGGAAGATTATATATGCGAACATAAATATGCAATATGCATGGTACAAATCATAAGGACCAATGTTTAATGTATTTCAACATTTTATTGTTTTGTTCTAAGTATACACAATAACAAAACTATATATGCAATATTCCTATTATAAATAAGCACACTATCAAAATATAATGAAATACACTTTCTTCATACTAAATAGGTGTGTGTGCACGGTCCGGTTTCGAGATTTAGAAATCTCCTTTAACGTCCCAAAGTTTGGAGATTCCAAAATTAAATCTTGAACAAAACCATAAAAAAATCTATGTCCCGAACGTTCAGAAAGTTCGGTATGGTTTGAGATGGAGATTCGATTACGATGGGACGATTTGACGGAATGGTTCGGGACGATTCGGAGAATTGGAGATTCAAATATTTCACAAATAAAACATAAAAAAGGTATAAAGAAAAATTCGGTGTAAAAATCATTAAACGGTTATACTTTCAATCTTTTTTTAGTGCAATTTCAAAAATACATACTAAAACTATTAGTACTAACGAGTTTAACTTTTTGATATTTTATATTTAACTTATACATAAATTTTCTTTAATTCACATTTAAATGCTAAATTTTTAATATTGTAATTCTAAATCTTTCTTTCATGATATAGACTATATATGCTACATATTAGTTTAATATCAATTTAACTTTTAAATTATTTTTATCTAATTTATAGTTAAAAGTAATAGTTTTTCTTTTTGGATTTTAACATAATGTGTTTAGATATTATGTTATTCGTATTAGAGTAAAAGTCTAGAATCTCAACGAATGACAAATTTAGTAGCCTCTATTACACAATAATATTCTATAATCTTGGCACATTTCCATGGGCTCTTGACTAGGGAAAATATGATTGGCTAATAACTTTGATAAACAAATACGAAAGTAAATCTATAGTCTCAACGTCTTGATTTCATGGTTAGACGATTATTCTAGTTTATGTGCAATGTACTAATCATTTAACTAATTTTAATTCAATTAATTTTCTTGATTAGAGGATGAGTCAAGTTATGATCCTTAATAAGTAAAATAACATCAAATTTAAATATTTTCTACAAATCAAATATGATTTTATAATATCATTTATTAAGTTCATTTAAATAAATTAATATTACATAACTATTAGTGATTTAAATATATATTATTCATTTGATATATTGATAAAAATGCCAAATTTTTAATTTGATAATTTTTATTATTATATAGTATTGAATTTCAAAGGAATGTTTAGTTAATTCAATATTAGAATATAAATAAGATAAAAATATTATATATGTATATATAAAAATTATGTTAAAATCAGTTCTAGTTTTGGATATTCGGTTCGGTACAGTCGATATAGTTTTGTACGAATATTTGAAAAATATCCGAGGCAGTACCATGAAAATTTTGAACAGATTCGATTGGGGAAAGTCAAAAAGTCAATGAATATTTTTCGGTTTGGAAATTGATTCGGGTTCGATGATCTCCAAGTCTCGTGCACACCCCTAATACCAAATATGCAAATTTGGAACACTATATATGAATAACATATATATGCGATTATGCAAGGTATAAATTATGCAATATGTTGAAGGAGGAGAGAGGATGGTTGCCGCGTGATTGAAGGAACGTGATCAATAATGACCACTCTCCTAATTTGTAGGAGGAAAATGAGGGCGGTTATTTTTGGTATGTTTTTCTATTCCTATTTTGCCCCTACACGTGATCAATTGTTGCATTTATTAGGTGTATCTTGACCATCCATTTTCTTTTTTTTTTATGGTGTAGATATGTCCCTATGGTCTCATAGGATCTCCGCCATATATATATATATATATATATATATATATATATATATATATATATATATATATATATATATAAACTATTCTCAAAATAGTAACAAAAAATTTTTTCCGCATTTTTCATCGCTACAAAAGTAATAAAGATTTGGAAAGCAAAAAAGTGAAAAATATTTATATTTTTATGGTTTTCAAAACTGTGTAATGCATTAATTGGTTTTCCCAATATGTGTGTGTACTGCATTAATTATTATATTTGTCCTTTTATTTTTTTTTTGTGTGTTTTTTTTTGATTAATTATTGACGTATAATATATCAAATAAATAATCTTTTAATGATCTTCAGTTTGACACTCATATTGCATTTATAAAATAAAAAATAAATATAATAAATAAAAATAAATATATATTTATCAAAATTTTATTTTATAGTGCATTTTAAAATTATTCATTCAGGCTATTGAGTATCAATTTGTATATATATGTATTTTGACCTAGGAAGCACCGACACTTCTCCGAGGATGCCGTACCCGTACCGGATACACATTTGATATGATACTTTGTCTGATACTTCATGGATACTCCGTAGATACATATACACATGGAAATGATAGAATTTATTCTAATGTTCATTTTTTCAACATTTTTGTTTGTGTGTTTACGTGAGTTATCACATTTTCGTATTTGAATACTTAGGAAATTTTAGTTTTTTATGCTTGAAACATTTTTTTTAAATTTTACTTAGTACGCATGTATTTTCAATAATGTATAAATATATAATTTTATATGTGTATATATATATCGTACCCATATCCTTAAAATTTAAAAAATGTCATATTCTCGTACTGTGTCGTGTTGTATCCGTGTCCCGTATCGTATCAGTGCTCCGTAGATTTTGACTATTGTAATTTCATATTTTTAGTAAATCGGGTTTTCACCCTCATCATGATTTGGCAAATTTAATTATTAATGTAAAATTACTTTAACGATAACTTTTATACTTTATTAATTTAAAAGGTAAAAAAATCGTAGTTTTGGTAAATAGTATTTTTGCATAATTCATACTAATTTAAAATAAATAATTTTACACTTTCATATACAAAAATAGTGAAGATTATTGTATGAAAAGTGATGTGAATACTTATATTTTATAAGCTGGTAAGTTTTTCGGCATATTCTAAATCATAACTTAATAGTTAATACTTAACAATTTTTTTTACTAAACAAAGCACTATTTATTTTATTTATTTTCTTACCAAAAAATTTGTGGACAATTATATATATATTTTTTTCTTATAAAGAATATTGAAAACACAATATATCGATTATAATTTCAAAAAGTCGATCAATGCGTAACAAAATCAGTAAAATAATTAATGTCGAAAAAGTGAACATGGAATAAAAATCTAGACAACAACATTGTAAATAAAAAATATATTACAAAAACGTGAATAAATATATAAATTTTAGATATATATATATATAATTGTATGTATCTATGTATTATATTTGAGAAAAGAATCAACAATAAATATTATATGAAACACCCAAAATATGAAAAATCCTACATATATATATATATCCGTATCTATGTATTATTGATTGGTGTCAGTTTTGCATGTATTTTAGGGCATATTTATGGCTATAATTGTTTATAAACATGCAATAACGCATATGAAAATGATATATATTCGCTCTTTGTGGAAAAGGTGTTACGCTTTGCTTGTTTTGTAGGAATTTAACGATATTTGGAGTGATTTTGTGACAAATACGAGCATTGCCACCTAGAATCATCAAGAATTGAGCGATTACACCCAATTGGAAAGCCAACTATATGGAGTCTAGAGTCATAGTGATGAGTCGTGTGTCAAAAGAAGCATGGATGATCAAACAACGAGGAGATTTATCTCAAGGAACGTCCAAACGTGTATGGAATTTCCAGCACTGACAAGGTTTAGTATTTTGGCCATAACTCTCTCTACAAAATTTATATTGAGCTGATTCAAGTGGCTATGAAAAGCTAAGAGAGAGGTCTACAACTCTTATGAAGACCCCGCAAGCAAATTCGGACGTTTGGGTGGCGCACGGGCTACCCGTGCGTGGACGCACGACCCGTGCGCACCTGAAGGCACCTGAAGGTTTTAAGCATGCCTACGACTTTGAGCACGGGTAGCCCGTGCGTTCTTGCAGAAAACTCCAAAATCTGACAACACATTGATCTAGGCTTCTAAGGGGTATAAATACCACTTTAGGGGGCGCACACCAGGGGGAGGAAAGGTCTGGAAAAGACCCAAGAACACAAGAAATAGCTCAACTTCATCGAGGAAGAATCAAGGAAGAATCGGGTCGAATCGGAGCTTGAGGATTGAAGATTAATCGAGAGATTATCCATTTCCCTAAGTTTTCTCATTCTTTGTGCTTTAATCTTTCATTTTTGCTTGTCATGAATATGAATAATTTGTCTATGAGTTGTTTATTTGTAATGAGTAGCTAAATTTCTTGTGATTTCCGGGGTTTTGGAAGTAGATTGATAAACTCTTGTGGAATGTTTTAATCTTAAGTGAAGTTATTGTCTTGAAGCCTATTTGAGTACTTTGAACTTATTCTTGTTTTATCACTTGATCAATTATTTAACTTGTTTATTATATTGATTCATAATTCGAGGATGAGTTTCAATATTAGATCTTGAGTACTCGACACAAATATTTGCATGAATTGAGAGGTAGGTAAATATTTGTGAGGATATTTGATCTTTTAAACTTTTTGGAGTTGAATACTTCATGTTGAGTAGAGATGCTAGCATATGTATTTCAATCTACGTTTTATATGCATCTCGAGAGGGAGGATAAAATATTTTCGTGATCGTCTTATAGGAATATTGATAATAGCTTGACTTTGATTAAATCGGACAACAAGAGGGATATTAATCAAAACCTTAACCCGGGAATCCATTTCATCATCTTGATACTTCAATTATTTGCATTGTCTTAATCTTGTGTTTTTAGTAGTCTTAATTGTCTTAATCTCGCAACAACCACCATTTTACGACCGTCTAAATAAAAATAAGACTATCTTAGTTTATTAGTCTCTGTGGATACGACCTTGCTACCCTTTTCTATAACGTACACCGTACACTTGCGGTGAACTAAAAATAAGAGCGAACAATTATATCTGGTAAAATAATCAAATGTATAAATATTATATGAAATGCTTGAAATATTAAAATCCTATATATATATTTGCTTAAAAAATCTTTAAATTATATATATAATTGAAATATTATATTGTCCATACTTCTTTGAATATGTAATAAGTGAATATTTATTACATAAAAGAAATGTTATTTATTTGTTTTGTTACTTATGTTATATTTATTTGTTATTATGAAACAATAATCTTTTATGTTATAAAATAGTTTATTAAATAATCATGATTTGAGTAGAATAATATTATTATCGAGAAATCAAATGATATTATGATTAATTTATAAAATTAATGTATATAGTAATTTGTTGTTATAAAATCCAACTATGTCTTAATTAATCTAATTTAATTTAGTTGTCAAGATTTATGAAGTAAACATATAAATTTTAAAGTTTTAGACAACTCAACAAGTGCTTATCAATATTCAATAGGTGTATAATCTTTTTTAAAATAAATAATCATTTTGTTTTCTTTATTTTTTTATTTTTCTAAAGTTTTAATTCATTATTGGATATTAAACATGATATTTTGTGAAATATATTAAATTAGTATAATAATGATAATAATAATTTAATAATTCAAAACTTATTTTGTTCGAGTCAAGACATATCTTCCTCGCAACCTTTCATCGTTCAATGGACATTTGGGATGAGCCTTAAGATACTCAACTTGCTCCGCTCCATTATTGTTCCTATAATATATTAATTTTTTAATATCAAAATTACACAATACTTTATTATATTATACTACGTGCGTCACACATAAGATATACTAGTTTTCTTTTTAATTGACAAAAATATAGAATGTAAAGGCCATCCTGTGGTTGTATTCTCAAAAGCATTTTTATGTTCCAGTTATTTGAAAAACGAGTTTATGTTTTCTGCAGAAGTTATATTCAATTTTCACATTTTTATGGAAAATATTCTTCTTGAAAAACAAATAACTTTTACTACAATCCCGTATATCCATATCTACATGAAAAACACACTTAATATTATAACCAAATACTTTTCATTACTCTTCAGAAAATATACCTTAACATAAATTCTAATAACGAACCAACCATGTGCAATAACTAATAACTTCTAAAAATTCATTTTGGACTGCCAAAATATTTTCTAATAAGTCATGCAAACAGTCTTTTGAAATCGCTCCTGTTCAAAAACAAATCTGAAATAGCAATTTTCGGAAAAACCCTAAACCCCGAAATCTTTCGGTCATCTTCCCCACTATTACTTCAAGATTGAGCCATGGCGCGGAGGAAGCCGATTATAGCCCAAAGATCGCTTGCTAAAGAACGGAAACCGGAAGAAATGCGGCCGAGCAATGCCGAGCGCTCGGCTTACTTCGCCCGGAGAGAAGCCGCTAAGGTCTTGCGCAGCACGCTCCAGGGTGACGCTCGGCGCCGAGCCGTCGGCTCAATTAAGTCGCTTGTTTACAGCCCTTCCATCCGGAACAAAAAGGCTACCTTTGCCCTGGTTTGCCAAACTCTCAAGCGTACGTTAGCAACACTCATTGAATTTAATCGTGCATCAGTCAAGCTAAATAATTAGAAAAAAGAAAGAATACCTAACATGCTTGTAGGAGTGTAAGTGAATCTACAGAGTAGAACAGCAAATTGTTCAAACTTGGTTTGTTGTTCATCTTTATGATAATGAATCAATATCGAACAAGTTTTGTTAAACTTATCAAGTTGAGATCGAGCTGAGTTTCAAAAAGTAAAGTACAATGAATTGGACGCAAGTTTAATTTGATAAGCTGACAAATGAAGATCAAATCACTTCCAGTGGTCGATCATAATGAAAATTCTCCGGTTATCTGACTACTACTCTCTGTTATTTCCCTGTTATTTTTGTATTATATTCTACATTGGAAATCAGGGAAGTGGATTGAATAGTTCTTTCAGTTGGATGTTTTTTATTTTGGACTTGTAGGTCTCTCAGTTATTAAGGATGTTATGGAGGAGGCAAATGTTCTAAGTGCCAAGTGGAAGGTAATGACAACTAGAACAGATTGCTGTAATCATGACAGAATAGTTGATTTCTTTTCCTATGTAATGTGTTCTTGCAATATTGATGATATTCTGTTAATTTAGACTTATTTTTCTGTTTGTTTCTACAGAAGCAGAACGAATTAATGTATATCATCACATATGACTTACTTTTTGGACAGGTGAAATGTTTTACCATTTATCTTTTATTCACTCATGAGGGTGTAAGTAGTTTTAAGTAATTCTGTACATCCTAGTTTCTGTAACTCAATAACAGTTATCTGTATTTCTGCAGCATTACTTCATCCACATGCATTGCTTTATTCTCATGCTCATCTAAATAATATTTACTACTATCTTTTTCTAGGGAGTTTCATTGTATGGTGATGCTGAAAAGTATCTCATGCTTAAAAAGATGCATTACATTCAGCTCTCTCACGAATTTTAAGTCGCAGGGAGTGAAAAATGTGGAAGACTTAGTGGCTCTTGATAAATTTTCTGGTATGTAGTCTCTTACTACTTTCCTGCTTCTGGTGGTTTATAAAATGTGACATAATTGAGGATTTGTGAGAATCCTTGTTTGAAACTGAAGGATGAGCACTATATTTCTCAAGGTTTGTTGTTTGTAGTTAATTTGGTTTCGGTAAGTGTGGTGCACTTCTGATGATAGGATAGTGACAAAATCTATGCCTTAACAAGCTGTGGGCTTCTGATTTCAGAAATGATTTTGTTGTTTGACATTTATTTCCATGTATCTGGGGTGTCAGACTCTCTAAATGCACCCAAAAACATGTACATCAGGAATTTATGTATTATGCAGCTCTTGATTTTTATTATCTGATTTGTATCGTTTGTTTCTCTGCAGAACAAAAACCTCGCTATGTTCGTGTAAATACACTAAAGATAGATACGGAAAATGCCATACGTGAATTAAGACAAGAGTATGAGGTATGTTCTTTTCTTTAAAAACTTTACAGTTCAACTCCTTTACATAATGCACGCGTATCCACCTCAGCAAAGCCTTTGCTGTGTTCATGAGCACAAACCATTTAATGAGGAACAAAATAGTGTAAAAGGATTTCAAAGCATAAATGAAATGAGCCCTCTAGCAAGAAGGATAGAGAGAAGGGGGAGTGAATAAAATACGCTGAGAATGACTGGATTAGATTCGGAACTTTTGGAACACAAAAAATGGGTTACTGTGTACTAGATTGTGCAATGGATGTACTACTGAGTGCAAATTAATCACATATTTGATTTATTATGAAGTTTTCCTTTCATTGCCACCTCTATCAATCAGGTCCAAAAGGATGACATGGTGCCAGATTTATTGATCCTCCCACCAGGTGCTGATTTACACAAGCATCCTCTAGTCACGAATGGAAGTATTTTCTTGCAGGTATTATATATCCACATCCTTTTTTTTTTTGAAAAGTTATATGTCCACATCTAATGTTGAAAGAAGACAGTAGCATGAACTGGAAGTATGAATGTTTGTATTGTTTTCAGGGAAAAGCAAGCTCAATGGCTGCCGTAGCTCTTGGACCTAAACCAGGATGGGAGGTCTGGTACTTGTAAAGCCTGATATATGTTTGCCTTTTCGTCGTCTTCTTATTATTTTTTAAAAATTTTACTGCTCCTTAACGCAAAGATTGTTTTCATGAAGGTCATTGATGCTTGTTCAGCACCTGGGAACAAAACTTTGCACCTTGCTTCTCTCATGAAAGGCAAGGGGAAGATTATAGCTTGTGAACTTAACGAGGAAAGGGTTAAGCGCCTTAAATATAATGTCAAATTGGCTGGTGCCACAAGTATCCTATGCGTCAGTTCTTGCCCTCCACCTATCTGCATTCGCAAGATACCTGACAAATTGAAAATCTTGCTTGATGAGATAATGCGTATTTCTCCTATGAGATCCAAGCCCTCTATTTGTGTGCTGTTGTGTATTCTCTTCTATGTTTGTGCTTTATATAACAGTATTAACACATTAGAAGCATAGTCTGCCAACTACTTATTGTTCTTCTTGACATGCTTAGTCGATTTATCACATCATAGATGCTAAACTTAACTTTGCCTAGATGTGGAAGTTAAGCATGGTGACTTCTTAAAACTTGACCCTAATGATCCTTCATATTCAAAGGTAATCCAGAATAGTTTTCTGGAGCAGTTTTTTCTGGCTGTCACGATGCTTACCTTGATAAGATCATACTCATTGAATTTCTCTCAAATAACTCCTTTTCATTCCGCAGGTTCGTGCTATACTTTTAGATCCATCTTGTTCTGGGTCAGGGACAGCCTTTGAGAGATTAGATCATTTACTTCCATCACATAGTGCAGGTGACTTTTGGTCCTCTGTCTCTAAAGGTGCCAAGTTTCATACCTCTGTGCTGCATACTTGATGTCTTTCATATGACTTGATTTTTCGTTTTATCCTCACATGTAACAATGCATATTTATCTTTTCGTAAGTTGATCCTGAGTACATATTTTCTCAGAAATGATTTTCTTTCCAGAATTAACAAACAAAACCGATACTGCTCTATTATCATGATCTGTGTCACCACAAACCTCTGAAAAAATTCATCCTCACCACCCAACTCCCAGATATCCACCAGTGCCAAACAATGTACAAGATAGGGCATGCAATTCTGGGGTTTGTAGTATCGCTTATCTCCGATAATCGATATTATCAATTTACTCCTCAAATATGTTTTGAGGAACCACTTATCGGCTAAAGACATTTAGGCTTGCATGTGTCTTATTCCATGGCTTTTGATTAGCACCATGCGACATGCCGCTTGTGTTTCATATACATCATCTCTTTCTTGATTCTTCAAAGGCCACTCTGATCATGCTGACGTAAGGCGACTTCAAAAGCTTGCTGGTTTTCAGAAGAAGGTTCTTGAACATGCATTATCTTGTAAGGCCAAATTCTGATTACTCATTATGCATGCCAAAATAGATTTTCTCTTGAGATGGCCAAAGCTTTGAATATGCTGGGCATTGTCGCTCTTTCTCTTTTTTCTTTCCTCACGATTTCTGCTTTTCTTCTTGAATTTGGTTATAGTCCCAGCAGTGGAGAGAATCGTTTACAGCACATGTTCGATACATCAAATTGAAAATGAAGATGTTGTCAGCTCCGTTATGCATCTTGCTTCGTCTCATGGCTTCCAATTGGCAACAAGCTTTCCCCAGTGGCCTCGACGTGGTCTCCCAGCTTTTGATGGGTGTAAGTTTATTGTTGTTGTACATTGACTTGGTAGACGATAACTTAAAAATTGTTGCTTTCCTTTTTTTTAAAAAATTATGTTTTACCTGTAAGATGATTCTATAATTTTATTATGTTGGCAAAAAAAAAGTCCACATGGCAAAATGTGGAGGGATGTTTTTCCTTCCTTTTTCCAATTCTACCATGACCCATACCGATTGACTTGGAGAAAATTGCCACATTCGAAGAGTAACTAATATTTCATTTACTCCTTTTTTCAGCTGAACATTTGTTACGGACAGATCTGACAACAGATAAAGAAGGTTTCTTCATCGCTCTTTTTGTTCGTAAAGGCGTTCAGAAACCAAAAGACTATGAAAGAAATGCAGAAGACCATACAGATATCGCAGGCAGGACAAAGGCCTATAAGCCTAGAAAACCTTTAAACATTTTTATTGCCAAAATGCTTAAAGTGTTTCCGCACCCACATTTTAAACTTCCTCGCAAGAAAGCGAAGGAACTAATATCCCAAGATATTTAATTTTTTTCTTCAAATTATTGCTTTATAGAAGCAACTAATTAACTTCCGGATTCTATTATTTATATTTTTATTTGTATCATGGAGAGATTGCCTATGAGAACATTGATATTTACTAGGGACAATTACAAAAGCCACCTGTGAAGTTTGGGTTAATTACAAAAAAAACCCACAAGTTCTGGGAAATTACAAAAAATTCCGCGAGATTTGATAGTCTTGCGCCTTATCCCTTTGTACAAAAATATTTCAAACACCGCTTTTACAAATGTAAGATACACGTAATGATTTTCTTTTTTGTAATTTTCAAACATTTAGGTGTTTTTTATAAGTAACCCAAAATTTAGGGGTAATTTTTGAAATTATCCTATTTAGTACATAGGGCATTCGACGAAGAAACAGATATGAATAGCAAGAAAACACACTATCATCATGCATTACATCTGATACAGATATCACGCATCAATTCAAAATAAACCAAAAATACCCTGACTCTACGCCAACAATATTTGACCGATCTCAACCAATCATATGATAAATCACATGATAAACATCAAGCGATTATTCTATAATTGATTTAAATTCGGTCATGATAGTACACTAGTCGCAACATTATTTTTTACTAACTTCAAACCTCACCATAGAAAGCAACACTCATAATTCTCCAGTTATTAACAGCTTTCCTCAAGCAATCTTGACCTCAACAGTCTTCGGCTTCTTCGGCTCCGGCGGAGGCAGTTTCTCCACCGTAACAGTCAGCACACCATCCTGACAAACCGCAGTGATCTTATCCGTGTTGGCATTCTCCGGCAACACAAATTTCCTCATAAACTTACCGATCCGCCGCTCCATTCTCACAAACTTGGCCCCTTCCTTCTCCTCCTCCCTCTTCCGCTCACCGCTGATCAGCAGAACATTGTCTTCCTCGATCTGGACCTTAATGTCGCCGGATTTCAGCCCCGGCATGTCGATCACGAAGACGTAGTAGTTAGGGTACTCTTTGACGTCCGCCGGCGTCGCCGCCATGGCCCTGGCGTCGCGGACGTAGGTTCGGGTCGGGGCGCTGACTGATTTGTTGTTGTCGGAGTCGTCGGATTCGAGCATGTTGTGGATGGTGTGGAGGAGTGGGGCGTCGAGTCCCATGAATCTGAAATCCATTTTTTAATTTCTGAAAATGTGGGATATTTCGGCTAGGATTTTGATGTTTTTCAGTGGTATTTGTGGATTTTTTGTACGCTTGTTGCTGATGGAAATGGTTGATGATGAGCGACGGGGGCGGGGGAGGTTATATAAGGTGGTTATGGAAGAAGGTGGGGGAGAAGAGTGAAGAAGTTTCTGGAGAGGAAAAATGGAAAGGTTCTGGGGCATTCTGGTAAAATAGATGAATCTAGAAGGTGAACCTCTCTGCAAACGTGGCAACATGGCAGAGAATTTTGGAATTTCGATCTCGGATATTTTTAATTACTGCTTCGATCCGAAAAGAATATGGGTGTCAATTTTTTTTTTTTCTTTTCTTCAAGAGAAAGGGGTGGTTTATTTAATTAGTAGTAATTTAATTGTGTACTTGTGGTGTATACAACTATAAATTATATATGATTTTTACTATTATGGATCATTTAGTTTTGTATATTTAGTTTATTAATTTAAAATTTAAAATTTAAATATAAGATTTTATCTTCAGTATTTAGCCCGAATCCCGAAGTCCGATAGAGTTAAGGTTATGTTCAAAATATTGTTAGCCCGTTATATAGTGAACCGTTTAGCCCAAAATTCGATTAAACCAAAGTCTACTAAGATCGATCCAAAAGCTATGGTCAACCCGTTTAACATTTCTAATGAATTCTAATTCCATGGGAACATATTGTTGATGTCCACAAAGCATTTAAAGGGTAAATATCACTTTACCCCTATCTCTTATTGAATATCACTTTATCCCCTTTTATTTTAAATTATACCACTTTATCCCCTTATACTCTCAATTTGTATTATTTTACCCCTTATATTATTATAAACTTATTCTCCTATACATTTACAAAATGACTTAATTGTCCCTACTATTGTTTTTAATTTAATTTAATGGTATTAAATTCATATTATATATATTTTACAAATTTTATTTGATATTTATTAAATTTATTAAATATGTATATTATTAATATCGAATCTCACATCATTAATGAATTATAATAATATAATTTAAAAATATGTATATATAGATAATTATATAGCTATATTTGATACAAACTATGTTAAATTTAAGATTATTCACTTTAGTAACAAATAATTAACCACTAAAAATGACTATTTTTCTATTAAATATAGTTTTTATTAAATTATGATTATTCAGTTAAAAATTGTAAAGTTACTAATATATTTTGCATATTTAATAAATATTTATTACATATATAAATTTAAGTTTGTAATAAATAAGAAATTAAAAGTATAAATGTATTAGCTGAAATAAAATATTTTGTTATATAGTAATTTCATAGGGACTATACTCTATTCAAAAATTTGAACTACATGTAAAATATATTAAATATAATATTAACCTATTAATTAACCAATTTATGAAAATTAATTTATAGATTAAGTACAAATTTATTAATATTAAGTACTTTTAAAATGATATTATTATTTTATTAAACTAATCATTAAGGATAAAATTGTCATTTTTTAGTATGTGAGTATAAAATAATATTCTAAAGTTATAAGGGGGTAAACCGATAAAAATATACTAGTTAAAACTAAAAGGGGTAAAGTGATACAATTGACAAGTATAATGCTATAATATAATACAACCGAAAGTACAAATAGATAAAGTGATACTAAAAAAAAATACAGGGGTAAAGTGATATTTACCCTTTTCTTAATTTATTAGGTGATGTGATCCGAATTGGTTGATGACGGGTTCAATCTAGATAAAACAGACGGACATAATCCACTTGATATTCAATGAATTACACAACTCTTATCTCATGTAGTCACCGTCGAAATAATATTTTTCAAATAGGCACTTAATTGATTTTGATCCTTACGAAGGAGCAAAAGTAAGATTTAAAATGATTATATTGCATAATGCATATTGCTTTAAAATTATTGATATAGATTGCTCTATAACAATTTAACATATGATAACTTTTAAAAGCATGTCACTGTGAAGTGGTATAGAAGATTGGGAAAAAAAAAAGAAGATGAAATACCTAGCAATAGAAGATCTCATCGGGTTTTGTTTACCCATATGTATTCAAAGGATGTAATTTATAAAATAAAAAAACTAATTCCATTAAAATAACAGTTTTTTTTTTTTTTCTAATTAAACTTAACCTCTCTGTATATATATTTTGTCTTGTAATGTATACATTGCGATTTGCATATAATATCCCTTATAGAGGCTTATTTGGGCCGATCGACTAAAATGAGCTCGAAGAATGGGCGACGTGTAAGATCCGTTCCGATCTCAAAAGCATGCCCAAATGCTAAATGGCCTCGGGTGATTGGGCGTCTGTCATCATTGGGCCGATCTCAGGCTACCCGGGTAGTCTTTGACGATTTAAACTAACAATTGGTCAGAGCCAATGGGCTTGAAAAAAATTGGGCTATGATGAATCCGACCGAGTGGGTTGGGCCCCGATTAATGGATGAATTTAAGAGCCTCCCGAAACTGTTGGGCTTGGGAGGTGCGCCCAAAATAAATAATTAACCTAGGCCCAAAGATTTAAGCTAGGGTTTTAACTTGGCAATTGATACGCACGAAACCCTAATTGCCAACCTATAAATAGTCCACAAAAAGGTGTGCCTCGAGTTAGACTTACAATACACTTTTAATATATTGTGCTATTTTATATTCCTCTCTCTGAGCTATCTTGACTTGAGCGTTGGAGTGGATAGGCGGAAAACCCTTCCGACCTCCCTTCTAACGGTGGTGTTGCGCAGGTTCTCGAGGTCGATTTGCATAGCGAGCGTGGTTTCATTGGGCGGCGAATATTCTAGTGCTGACCAATTGACGCCGTCTGTGGGAAATTTGAGTTTTAAGACGTGAGTTTAAAGTAGCTATGGAGGATGTACGACGGAATTTGGAGGATGTGCATAGATTTTCGAGATTTGAATAAAGCTTGTCCGAAGGACTATTACCCACTGCCGCGGATAGATCAACTTGTTGACTCAACTTCAGGATGTGAGTTGCTCAACATGATGGATGCTTGCAGGGTACCATCGATCGAGGATAGCGGAGGAGGACCAGAAGCGGGTAAGTTTCATTACTTATTTTGGTACCTTTTGCTATGTAGTTATGCCCTTTGATTTGAAAAATACAGGGGGAACCTACCAGAGGTTGGTAGATAAAATGTTCCTGAACCAGCTAGGGAGAAATATGGAGGTGTACGTTGATGACATGCTAGTAAAGAGAGTGAGGGCTGAGAGCCATATTAGAGACTTGGCGGAAACTTTCGATACATTGAGGAAATACGGATGAAGCCGAACCCAAAGAAGTGTGCATTTGGGGTCGTCGGGAAAGTTTCTAGGTTACATGGTAGTAGAGAAAGGGATATTGGCCACCGTTTTTGTTTTACAGGAAGTGGGATTAATGGATTCTATTGGCCCAAATAAAATTGAAAAACACCTGAACGGTGAAGCAATTTTCAATGGTTCGGATGATAGGAAAATTGTCACAAAATCGCACAAGGATAAAAATTATGTTGATCTTTGGATGGTCGATAAAGTTAGAAAATCTAGGATTGACAAGTCCTCAAAATCGTCAAAAAAGAGTTCAATGTCGGGAAAATTGGCTCATAATTTTCTCTACATAGGAGGAGGTGGCCAACGACTTTCGAACCGATCGGTGTTTCTAAATCCTCTTCTCATTCTAATTGTTAATTATGTCGATTAAATTTTTAACGTGGAATGTAAGGGTATCGCTAATCCGGGTAGCCACTGTCATTTGCATGCATTAATTAATCGTCATAAATTGTCTTTTGTTGCGCTTTTAGAACCTATGACTTTGCACGAGTTTAGTTTCTATTGTCATAGATTTGGCTTTGATAATGAATTGAGTAATTGTTCTAATCATATCCGGATTATGTGTCCGCTCATTTACATTTTGACATTCTTGTTGATCATGCACAACTATTACATTGTAGGTTGACATATCCGCTTTGTTGCCTCAACCTATTTATTTGACTTTTGTGTATGCTAAATGTGATAGAGTAGCTAGATATGTTTTGTGGGATAGCTTGCGTGAGATTGCGATTAGTATGGAGGGGTTACCCTGGTTTGTTAGTGGTGACTTTAACATTTTTTGCATGATCACGAGAGGATTGGTAGTATCACCGATAGGTCGGATGAGATGCTTGATTTTGCCTATATGATTGCGGTCGTGAATTATTTGATGCGGGGTGTGAGGGGCCTATCTTTACGTGGGCTAGAGGTGGGCTTCAGGAGAGACTTGATAGGGCTTTGCATAATGAACATTGGGCTGATGTGTTTACTTCTTCTATTGTTACGCATTTATCTTGTGTTCGCTCCGATCATGCTCCTTTATTCATATCTTGTCGGTTTGTACCGCATGTGCCTCGTTCTTCTTTCCGATTTCAAAGATATGTGGATACGTCACCATACTTTTTGCAGGTTGTCAAGGAAGCATGGGGGCATCTCAAGTTGTTTTGGAATGAGGAGCTTGCAACACAAGTTGAATAGTGTCAGCGGAGACTCAAGATTTGGAATCACCAGGCGTTTGGTAATGTTTTTGATCGGGTTAGAATGGTGATGAGGCGGATTTGATGGCTCAGCCGTATATGATAGTGATCCGTCTCGACTCATCGGGCCGAGCTACATCGTTGTGTGGCCGAGTACGAGCTACACTTGAAAATGGAGGAGGATTTTGGCGCGAGAAAGTGCTGCGATTAAGTGGGCGATCGAGGGGAGCGCAACACTAAGTTATTCCACGGATTTGTTAAGCGAAGCGGTGTCGCGCTAGAATTCACTCGATTGATGATGATGGGGTGGTGATCACACGGATTCTCGAGATTCGGAAGTCGGCGATTCGATTCTTTCGGTCTTATTGACTTGACTTGGAGTATCCGACTTCTCGTAGATGAGTTCTTTCCCGGCTTCCCGATTCCATTGATCTTGATGGATTTTGTGCTATGCCGACGACTCGGGAGGTTCGTGATGCGGTGTTTGGGATTGACCCGCCTAGTATTTTGGGGCCGATGGATTCTCATCTTTGTTCTTTCAAAGACTATTGGGATTTCGTCGGATCGGATGTTGAGGATGCGGTGGTTGACTTTTTATTGGGCAATCTCATGCCGCCCACGTTCATAGCTACATCTATAGTTCTCATCCCGAAGGTTCCTCACCCTCGGAAGTGGTGAGTTTGGCCGATTAGCCGTGCAGTAACGTGACGAATAAGATTATCTCTAAGATTATGAATGCGCGGTTGGTCTCGATTTTGCCTTTGATTGTGTCGCCGAATCGAGTGGTTTCACACCGGTCGTGTCATCTCGGATAACATATTGCTCGCAGAGCTTATCCATGATATCAACCTAGCCACAAAGATTCCTAATGTGGTGATGAAGTCTGGATATGGCTAAAGCTTATGATAGGGTGCGGTGGGATTTCTTGTATACAACTATGATTCACATGGGCTTTCTGTTTGGTGGATTGATATGGTTGGCGGTGTATTGAATCGCTGCTTCTTCTGCATTCGGTTAATGGTATCTCTTCCGGATATTTTCCTTCGACTCGGGGGACTCGCGACAGGGGATCTCTATCTCCCGCCTTGTTTGTTCGGGCAGAGTATTTATCCCGGGGATTGATTCCATCATTAGACGACACCGGATATGATTTATCGGACGCGACGGGTTTTCGGTGACTCATTTGGCCTATCCGATGATGTGGTTATCTTTACTAGATGCGTCGACGATGGCCTCGTTACGTTGAAGCACTTTATAGAGCACTATTCTCGCTACTCGCCGGCGGTGGTCGGTGTCCGAAAGAGTAGATTCTTTCTCGCCACACGTTACATTGACGGTACCGGGAGCACATGGTGCATGAGTGACAAGCTTTGTTCGCGATGACTTGCCGATGACTTATTTGGGTGTCCCTTTGTTCAAGGGGCGAATGACGAAAGAGCTCTTCCTCCCGGTGATTCGAGGATGTTGGATAGAGTTCTTTGGGTGGTCGATCGACATCTCTCCTTTGGTGGTAGGCTCGCTCTTATTCGGAGCACGCTAATGGCCACCCCGTTGCATATTCTTCAGTCATGCGGCCGCCAAAGACGATTCTGCAGCAGATTGGAGCAGATCATGGCTAGATTCTTCCGGGGATCCTATGCGGGACAGAAGAAGAAGACTCATTGGATCGATTGGGATATTATCCGCCATCCTATTTCCGAGGTGGGGGGGTTGCGCCGACTTTGATATTGCCGACACCTTCGATTACAAGTTGTGGTGGAGGTTACGCGAGGGCCATTCGTTGTGGGCTCAATTCTTGATCAACAAGTATTGTTACAATGGGCTACGGTCTCCTGTAGAGCCCTCAGAACACATAATCATAGTCATCGAGTGGAGGCGCTTGAGGCGGATCGGTATTCGAGCCCAGGAGCGATTTTTGGTCTATTGGTAGTGGTAACCGTGTCGGGCGGGATGATATTTGGTTTGGGCATAGGCGCGTGCGGATCATTGTTTGGATCGACCGTTGGGTCATATGACGGTTGATTGGTTCATTCGCGATGGTATATGGGATAGAGATAGATTGTATCGGTCTTGGTCTCCGGATGTGGGCTTCGAGAGTCTCATTGAGGATATATCCTGGGGTTCCGATTCTTCCGGGGTCGAGGACATCATGCGGTGGATGTTTCCCTCTCATGGTGGGTTCTCTATGTCTTCGCTGGGATTCTCTCCCGGGGTAGAAATGCTCGAACCTTCTCGTATGGTGCCATTTGGAACGATGCTCTTATTCCTACTATCTCTATTTTCCTTTGGCGTATCCCGTAATCGTCTTCCTGTGGATATCAAGCTCAGGCACGTGGCACTTCCCTTGCCTCACGTTCTTTGGTGTTGCTTGAATAATCCACATTCATCTCCTCAGTCAATCTATCCCTCACCTCTTTTTGATGAATGATCTTTGTTCGATCCGTGTGGAATCACTTTCTTCCTTGGTTTGACACTACACTTCCACACACCACCGATATGATATTGTTCCTTTCATTTTGGAGGAATCGCACACACGGATCACACACGAGGCACTTGAGTTTCTTGGTTCCCCGCTTGATTTTATGGTTTGTGCGGGCGGAAAGGAATAGTGTCAAGCATCGACACATTCCTTTTTGGCTTCTCACATTATTTGGCAGGTGGAGCGGTATCTCCGGATTCTTATTTCAGTCGACGTTTAAGCCCCTTCGGATTGGTCCGGATGCCTCCCACTGTAAGTTTTTTTGCGGGGAATGCTCCACCACGGGTTTCACGCAGCTAGGTTGGTGATTTGGCGAGCCCCTCGGTCTCCTCGATCAGGTCGAACACGGATGGTTCGTTTGATCGAGACACTTGATTCTTTGGCGGAGGATTGATTCAAGATCATTGAGGCGAGACTTATGTTGGCTTTTCATTGTTCTCTCCAGGTAGCCGTGTCTAGCTTTCATCTTTGAGCTACTAGCTACCGGAGATGGGATCTTGGCGGAGGGGATTGATTCAAGATCACTTCGGTGGCCTTGGCTCTTGGCGGAGTTCAACACACCCCGATTCGCATTCGGAACATCCGAGGACTTTCGTATTCGATTTCCCACATACATAGAGAGGGGAATCGACCACAGATCACCTAAGCGAGTTGGGAGTCGTTGCCCTTGGCGATCACATTGTTGATGAGGGCACTTCTCACCACCTTCTTTCGCTCATTCGGATGGACCAACCGGGATATCCGAGCCGATTTTCATAGATCATTGGTTCTCCTTTAATTCTTTAGATTCCTCTCTATGATAGTCTTTCTAGATATTATAGTGATAGGTTATTTGTTCATTGATTTTCTCCCGCTTGATGGACATGACATTGTATGACATTTTGATTATTTGATATACGGGGTAGGGGATCACGCTCAATCCCCACCCCGGGGTGTTATTTTTGGAAAAAAAAAGGGATTGAGGCTAATCCCAAGAAGGTGAGGCCGCCACTCGGGCATTACTCAATAGAGGGGCAAGGCGATGAGAAATACTCAAACAACCACAATATACACCATTGCCAATTGAAAACCAAATTCTATATATAGGTAGGCTTTCTCATATTCATTTCGAGTGCTTTTGGTCTACCCTTTTGGGTAGCGAGGAGGGCTTGAGCAACTCTTTATCGTGAGAAAATCTGTTGGATCGCTCGGTGATGGGAGACGAGAAGAGTCCGTCGACTCTTTCTAGAAGATTTAAATAAGGCTGTTCCATTTAAGGGATTAAGGCGGTGAACTCGTTAGGGCGGCCAGAGAGGGGCGAGCTCTATGTTCTATTGAAAGTCTGTCTCAAAAGAGCATCAAATCCTGAAAGCGGGAAAGGTCAATTCCATGTGTCACTCCAACTCGCGGGAATACAAATTGGTGGAACGACAGAGAGAGCAATGCGAAGGAATGATCAAGTCTATTGATGGAGTATTGCTTAAGTCGTTTTGATATACGATTTTATCTTGTTTCAATTTTATTTATTATTCCGATCCGAAGTCTAATGCGTGGAAGGCATTCGAGCTTGTTCAAGCAAATTATGTCGCGAAGGATCGGTCCCAACAAGACCCAAGAGTCCAATTCCCTGGACTTGAATCAATGACTTAAGGCCTATTCTATAAGGTATTATAAGAGTGCGGGCATCCATCCAATGCATTTTTTCGATCTTCTACCCGCTTGCTTCGCATAGGCTACACAAGCAAGAACAATCACTTGCTTATTCGCCGACTTATGGAATTATTAGCGGGCCTCGGACAAGATTGAAAGATCGGCGGTTCGGTGGCTCCACCTCGGGATGTGAAGGAGGTGCGAGCTTGACAAGAAAGTTGGGCTTTGAATAGATTCATCTCTCGCTCGGGAGCGGAGTTTGCCATTTTTCAAAGTGTTGAGGAAGTCTAAAAAATTTACTTGGGATGAGGAGTGCGGATGGCGTTTGAAGAGTTGAAAGAATATTTGGCTACGTTATCCTGGCGACAAAGCCAATTTCGGAGGAGCCCTTGTATTTATACATCTCGGAAGAAAGCAAGGATTAGTGCGGTGTTCTTGACGGAAGAAGGTTGGTTCGAAACCGTATACTATGTTAGCAAGGTGCTAAGGAATGCGGAGCTCGGATATTCGAGATGGAGAAAGGCTGGATTAGCACTTGTAACCACGACCCGAGAAGGTTGTGGCCTTATTTTCTTTCGCATAAGATTGTGGTAAGGACTAATTTTCCCTTGAAGTCGATTTTGAGTAAGCGAAGGTTGCGGGTAGGCTAGAAAAGTGGGCTATTGAGCTCGGTAAATATGATATAAAGTTCGAGAGCGAGAACAACAATTAAGGCACAGGCCTTGGCGGATTTTGTACAGAGCCGACAAAAGCCCTAAGTGAGGGAGGGGCATGGATTTTGTTTGTGGATGGTTGATGGCTAGCTCGGGATATGGAGACGGCATCGTGTTGATAAGTCGAGGGGTGGAAAGTGACTTCGCTTGATAGAAGATTATATTATAAACTTTCCAACAACGAAGCTGAGTATGAGGCTTTTATCCGAGGAATCAGGATGGCTATAGAAATGGGTACAACGAAGGTGCTGGTCCATTTGCACTCGCAATTAGTCTATAAACAAATCATGGGAGAATTTGAGGTTCGGGAAGAACGAATGAAAAAATATGTGGATGCATACAAGGCCTTGGAGAAAATGATAGGAAAGGTACAGATCTGTCAAATACCTCGAAAGGAGAATGCCAGGGCTGACTTTTTGGCAAAGATAGCTAGTTCGACTGAGTGTGCCCCGGAAAGGCACATTATTTTTCTTGAAGCAAAGGTTTCCGCTTTGAACCTTAAGGTTGGGGCGTAGGAAGAGGAAGATGATTGGAGGGCCCCTATCGTGGCATATCTGAAGGAGGGTGCACTCCCGAAGGGCAGGAAGGAGGCTTCTCGAGTAAAAATTAGAGCAACTCATTTTTGCATGATTGGGGAGATGTTGTATAAAAGAGGATTTGGGATGCCATTGATGAGGTGTCTCGAAAAAATACAAGGAGAATATGTGTTGAGAGAAATACACGAGGGATGTTGCGGGAACCACATGGGGGCCAAGATTTTGATCAGGAAGGTGTTGAAAGCGGGATATTTTTGGCCACATCTGAAAAGTGAGGCTCAGAAGTTAGTGAAAGTTTGTGAAAAATGTCAAGTACATGCGCCGTTTATACATCATCCTGCTAAAGAACTGATGACCATGAGTTCATCATGTCCTTTCGCTAGGTGGGGATTGATATTGTGGGGTCGCTCCTCCGGCATCGGGATAACGTAAATTCTGGTAGTTGCAATAGATTATTTGTTAAGTGGGTCGGTCGAGGCTCGCAAAAAGTGCGAGGATTCAATGATGAAATTCATTTCGCGAACATTTTGTGCCGATTTGGAGTGCCAAGGTCCTCGTTTGAATAATGGAACACAGTTTAGTGGGGCTAGCATCAAGGCAGTGCGAGGAGATGAAAATAATCAGCATTTCACATCAGTAGCTCATCCGCAAGCTAATGGGCAAGTGGAATTGACTAACAAAATTTTGGTACAATGACTCAAGACGATATTGGAGAGAGCTGGGGGAGCCTGGGTGCAAGAGTTGAGTTTGGTATTGTGGGCCTATCGAACAAACTCAAAGGAGGCCACGGGGAAGAGCCCATTCAGCTTGGTTTATGGGATGGATGCAGTGATACCGACAGAGATCGGGATGGAAACCCATAGAATCCAGACATTTGAGGGGAAAAAGAATGAGATATTGACACGCGAAGCTCTGGATTTAATCAACGAAAAAAGAGAGATGGCCTTTTTACAGATGGAAAAGACAAGAGAATGAATCAGGGCGGCATACAATAGTAAGGTGATGAAAAGAAATTTCCAAGTGGGATGCGGTTACGAGGAGGGGCCGATGCGGTAAGAACAAGGGAAATTTGGACCCAATTGGGAGGGCCCACTTGAGGTGATCAAAGTTCTCATTTGGAGGAGCTTACAACTTGGAGGAATTTGAATGGGAAGAAGTTACCTCGGGCATGGAATGTCAGCAACTTGAAAAGATATTATCCGTAGAAATTTAGATGATGTATGCAATGGTGCAATTTCCTCTTTTTTGAAATTCAATGAAAAACTTTCGCGTCTATAAATGTTGTTGAAAATTGTTCTGCTGTGTTTGGAGCTCGGCTCGAGCCAACACTCTAAACACTCGGGGACCGATATCCCAGAGGGCAAGTCAAGTTCGAGCTTGGATAACTTGTCCTCACAATGAAAAGAAAAAATGATCAAGTGTTTGGAGCTCGGCTTGAGCCAACACTCCAAACACCTCGTGCACGATAGCCAAGAGGCAAGTCAAGCTCGAGCTTGGATAACTGTATTCACAATGAAAAGAAAAAATGAGCAAGTGTTTGGAGCTCGGCTCGAGCCAACACTCCAAACACCTCGGGCACGATAGCCCAGAGGGCAAGTCAAGCTCGAGCTTGGATAACTTGTCCTCACAATGAAAAGGAAAAATGAGCAAGTGTTTGGAGCTCGGCTCGAGCCAACACTCCAAACACCTCGGGCACGATAGCCAAGAGGGAAAGTCAAGCTTGAGCTTGGATAACTTGTCCTCACAATGAAAAAATGATTTAAGTGTTTGGAGCCCGGATCGAGCCAACACTCCTAAGACCTTGAGCTTGAAAAAAAAATATCCAACTCGAGACATATGAAAATAAAATTGCATTAATAATTAGTGAGTACATTGGAAAATAGAGTTGCATGGATAATGCAAGTACAAAAGGTGCCCAGATCGGGACAATTACAACAAGCTATTACGAAATAAAATAAAGTTGCATTTATAATGCAAGTACAAAAGATGCCCAGATCGGGACAATTACAACAAGTTGTTACAAAATAAGATCCTCGGAGGCATAGTCTTGAATGGAGAGATCGGTCTCCTGAGCAGTATGATCCGCCGCGTGAGGGTGAGGAAGCTCGGGATTAGGGGTAGGAGGAAGGTTCCCTTCCGAAGCTCCAGAAGTATTAGCTCGGTCCGTAGCAGCCTCGCTAGCAGCGGCCTGGAGATCAGCCAGCCAGGTCTGATCATTCAAAGCACTGATGAAGGCCTCGTCAGAAGAAAAGTTGACTTCGTTAGCAACCTTAGAGAAAAAAAGCCCTCAGGGTCCTTGAGGAGAGCTCGGGGGCCATCCCGATCTAGAGGTTCTTGAATTCCCTTTGCCTGAAGCTGAAGCTCGGCCTGGTCAAAGGCAAACTCATCTTTTGCATGACCCTACGGAGAGAGGGCGTCAATGAAGCGCTTTCGAGCCGAGGAAACATTTCTTAACCTTCTCTCGAACCAAACTAATCAAGGCCCGACCCTTCTCTCGATTTTAGGAAATCACGTTGGTCAATCTGAATCCCCTCCTCCCGAGCCTGTACTTGTGTATCCTTGAGCCCACCTTGAGGTTGGCATTTTCTTCACCCAACTCTTTAATTTTGATTCCGAGTTAATGATGAGGATCTTTCTAAGCCAATGAGCTTATCCTTGTGTTCTCGAATAGAATCCAATAGCTTAGACTCCCTAACCTTGAGCTTCTTGTTCTCCTTTTTAAGAGCCTCCATTCCCTCACGAAGGTCTGGGTCGGTGAACCCGACGAGCTCGGGCGTCGAGCGGACAATTTTACATGAGCTCGGGCTTGATCCATGCAGAATGATTTCACCAGATCGGGGCTTGAAAGCTTGTCCAATATAGCTCGGTCGGGATAGGGGCAATGACCTTGGATATATTGGGCAACCAATAAACCATCATGATATTTGATAATAGATTTCCCCGTAAAGAAAGGTTTGGTTAGGGGTGTCGATAATGCAGAGATGAGCTCAGGATTGGAAGAGTTCGGCTCCATCCTAGACCTCTTGGAGGGGAGGTCGGTGTCAGAAGATCCCCGTCGGGCCAATAAGCGCAGCCGCCCATCGGGGTCAGATAGATCGGCCAATAAATCCTCTGCAGAAGAAGGCCGTGTAGTATGAGGAGATCGGGACCCAGATGCAGGGAGTCCCACCACGGTCTCGCCGGACTGGTGAGAAGAGGAAGCTCGGGCTAAGGAGCTCACTTTTTGGCGAGCCTCAGTTTTCTTGGCAACAACTCTAGCCAACATGATACCTGCACAAAGAAGCAAAAAGCAAGATTAAAAGTCGAGTATAAAAATTGCACTAAGAAATAGGAAGGAAGCATACCGATGTCTTGCTTTAAAGGAATGACCTCGGAACTCACACCCGAGTAAGAAAGCAAGTAGGGAGTGATGATTTTGGAAAGATCATATTTTACGGCGGTAAGTTTTTGGACAAGGTCCTGTAGCTCGGGAGGATGTTTTTGTGGTCGTGTTTTTGCTGAGGCGGCAAAGACCAGATCCACTTAGGGGGAAAGGACCAGGATTCTGTAGAAGTCACGAAGAAGTATCGATCCTTCCAAAATTTATTGGAGATCGGGTACTTCCCTAAGAAATTCGTCTCATTGCGAGTAGTGATGTAAAATAAACCTTTAGAGGTGGAAGATTTGACTTGGAAAAGAGCAAAGAAGAGCTCGAGAGAGGGTCTATGGACAAGAATTTAGTAATTGTTAGAAAACCCGATATGATCCTAAAGAATTGGGAGTAAATTGATTAAGAGGAATTTTATACATAGTGGATATGTCGGCAAAGAAGGAGTGCATGGGAAGCCTAAGGCCACCATCTAATTGGCCTACGAAAAAAGTAAAACCCCCAGAAGGAGGTCGGTAGGGCTTATCGGTGTAGCTCGGGAGTATTAGTTTAAAGCTTGGGGGAATACTCGCATTCCTACGGATATTATAAAGGGACTTTGCTGTCACGGCTGAGTGGGAAAACCCATGATCCACCTCGGGGGGAGATAGGGAATTAGGTTTCCTAACTTCTATAGGGGAAAGGCTACTCTCAGAGCGGGAGTCCGCATCTGTGGCCTCGGGGTCGGATAGGTCGGGATTGTTTTCCCTGACTTGAGAAAGGTCTATTTCATCTGACCACCTAGCTAGGTCGGTCAAGTAGGGATCCGAATGAGTAGACGAAGAAGCCATTGTTCAAAAAAAAAGGGGAAGAAATAACAGAAAAGGAAAGAGACGATACCTAAAGGAATAATAGGACTTGCTGAGTAGGAAGAGTGTATCGGCCGAGGGGTTCGTTGGAAGTTGCTAAAATAATCGCTAGGAAATTGCTTGAATGGGCTATCAGAAGTAGCTTTATGAGAGAGGAGGATTTGTAAAGTGGTAAATGGTTCACCCTCAATCCCCTTTATATAAGGAACGAAAATGGCGGGAAAAAATGTGGACCCTTTGATTTGGGGTCAATCCAACGGAAGGGGGTTCATCTAGGGAAGCCAAGTGTGTATTGTCACATCGAGGTCTGATTCCTCGAAAAACGAGTGAAAAGACAGCAGAAAACCCTAATAAAAAACGTAGCCTAAAAGACGTCGGGAAGGAACACCACGCCTGGGCCAAAGTTGATTTAAATAAGAGCATACGTGGACCGAGGCATCAACGCGTTTCCCGAAGTGCCCCATCTGACGTAAAGGGGACGTCTTATCATTTCCCATGATTTATGAGGGAGCCTTTTGCACGTGGATCGGGAATCGCGAGAGCCGAGACACTAAGACCGAAGTGATGTTTCATAATAAATATGAGGGCTGATATGAGAGGTAAGAGGACCGAGGTGGTGAGCGCGTTGACCGAGGTAACTTTGTCAGCGCCAGACATGAGAACGAGCATCCCGTGAGCTGTGTTTGACCGAGGTGACCTTTGAGTGTAAAGTTACAATAAAACAAAATAAATATGAGAACAGAAATCACGTGTACCGAGGTGATAGTCATTTGCTTAGCTTCTCGGTAGGAAAGAAATTAAAATGTTGGAAGCATGATTTGTTCACAACATATTGGAGGGCGTGGCATTTTGTCTAATTAAAATTGTTGACTTCAAGAAATGGATGTTGTTGGATTGAAATTTGAAGCACATAGAATTATTATAAAATTATATGGCACAACCCTGTTATCACCTATTTTGAGGTTTATACTTTCAACACTTCTCGAGAAATGCGGATGTAGAAAAACCGAATTTTGAGTTCGGGACTAAATGTTCAGGCTGGTCTCAGGCGCTCTATAAATTAATTATGTTTTGAGTAGGAAGAAGTCCACTCTAAACATAATTGGGGGGACTGATTGATAGGGGCTTATTTGGGCCGGTCTGACTAAAATGGGCTCGAAGAATGGGCCGACGTGTAAGATCCGTCCCAATCTCAAAAGCATGCCCAAATGCTAAATGGCCTCGGTGATTGGGCCGATCTGTCATCATTGGGCCGATCTCTGGGCTAATTGGGTAGTCTTTGACGATTTAAACCAACAATTGGTCTAGAGCCAATGGGCTTGGAAAAATTGGGCTATGATGAATCCGACCCGAGTGGGTTGGCCCAGTTAATGGATGAATTTAAGAGCCTCCCGAACTGTTGGGCTTGGGAGGTGCGCGGCCCAAAATAAATAATTAACCTAGGCCCAAAGATTTAAGCTAGGGTTTTAACTTGGCTTGATACGCACGAAACCCTAATTGCCAACTTATAAATAGTCCACAAAAATTGTGCCTCAGGTTAGACTTACAATACACTTTTAATATACTGTGCTATTTTATATTTCCTCTCTCTAGAGCTATACTGACTTGAGCGTCGGAGTGGGTACGCAGGAAAACCCTTTCGGCCCCCTTCTAACGGTGGTGTTGCAGGTTCTCGTGTCGTTGCATAGCGGAACGTGGTTTTATTGGGCGGAGAATATTCTAGTGCCGACCAATCCCAATTATTCGAGACAAACTTTGATGAGTAAAACTCCTAACCTATGAAGCACCGATACAAATACGAAGACACGAATACGATACGGCACGGACACATAAATACATCATATTTTGAAATTTAAAGAATGCGAGTACGGTATATATATAATAGCGATCGAGACTCGATTGTGTTGAATTCCTGGTTTTCTGCCATGGTAGAATAGATTTTTTTTTCAATATATGATGATTCTTCTTCAACGTAGATTGGTTTTGCTTGTCTTTCGATATGTGTTGTTGAGCCAAAGAAATAAAATGCAGATTTCACTGGATAACCATGAATTTTTTGTTTTGCAGGGACTTTTGCGTGGGGGAGAATAGGACGTGATTGTAGGAACGTGATCAATAACAGATTATGTTCCTATTATTTAGCAGCATAATATCTTTGCAGTTATGTGGTCTAGTTTTTTGCTGCCAATAATACCTCTACACGATGTTTTCCTTATTTTTCAATGTCTCAAATATTTGGTAGATCTTGGCCTTACATTTTTTTGAATAGTGTAGATCTGCCATTACGGTCTCACCTAAGACCCTGGTCTCACTAGATCATCTCCTTATATATATATATATATATATATACAATGAGAACACCATAAAAGATCAATATACACACCAACATTCGGGTCACATCTTGATGGAAACTATAGATGAAACCTTCGAATATGGAGGCAAGAGAACTGGTACATAAAATGGCATCAAAAAGTAATGAATATTGACTCATGTTGAATTTTGATGCATAATAGCTAGATTTCAGTATGCTTAAATTTTCTTCAAGTCGCAAATACACATGTTTACACTCACAGTCTTTTTTCACCTATATACATTCATGGATTTAAATTAAAAAAATAATGCACAGTTAGTCCATATTTGATGCATAATTGAATAATAACAATGCATAAATAGTTTAATTTGAACCTTGAGTCATTTCAAAAAGTGACAGATTAAGTGTATGGTTTTGATGCATAGATAGTGTATATTTAATGCATAATTAAATGATTACGATGCATGTTTATCATAATTTGTAACTTGCGCTTAAAAGGAATAGTTAAACATTACATTTGAAATTTGATGCATATTTAGTGTATATTTGATGCATACTTATTAATAAACGATGCAAATTTATCTTAATTTGTAACTTGTGCCCATTACGAATGTGAAAGATTACATTTGTAAGTTTAAAGCATAAATATTGAATAATTGATGCATATATGGACAATAAACAATGCATATTTAGTTTAATTCGCAACTTATGCACATTAAAAACCGTGAAAAATAACAATTGTAATTTTGATGCTTAATTTGTTCATATATGGTGCATAATTGTTTCAAGATTGCTACAAAAATAAACCGATTTATTGCATTTATTATCCGAACGTAGGGACAAATTAGCTCGCGACCAAGAAGAGCAAACAATTGTTAGCAGACAAACCCCGATTGAAACTTTTGGATCTACTTCACAAATGGACATCTCGGTCTTACCACCACATCAAGCATGAAACAAAGGCAATGAGCCGAGTAAAAAGCAGGATACTGAGTCAAAAAGAAAAGGCAATTTGTGCAAGCACCAAGCTAAAACGGAAATGTTGAACCCGGAATAGTTGCATCACACAACCGTCGAACATGCCTTGACCGGTCAACGAGAATAATCATCCATTTTTTATTTCGCGATGTTTCACATCAATACATTTCATACTCAATGGCAACACTAGCGAGAATATTGATCATGGATTGTTGTGTACGAATACATATTATTAATTCTATCGATTCCCATTATAGTTTAAAAATACTCTACAATGTCGTTAAACTCGCATCAAAAAAATAAATAAATAGAAATGCACTATAAAACAATACACTTGCATTACGACACAACTAACTATGCACTAAATAAATGATAATTATGCATAACTATTATTCAATATAATACGATTCACCACACATCGATTAATCGTGCACATCAATCTCATTAATGTGCACATCAATCTCATCAACTGTGGATCAAATTAGACGTAAAAATGCACCAAAATGGCAAAACACTATTACCACAATATAAGTGCATCACATAAAATGTAAAGATTGCACACAACCCCCGTTAAAAATACATTAAACAACAAAACGCCAATGTTAACACGTAAAACACGAGTGTATTGTGAAAAAAGTAAAACACATGCTTAAATACATTTGGACCATTAAATTATCAGAGACAAAATAACAATTTCCACCATTCATATTGCTTGATATATAACAATGCTAACTGTTTCACATATAATATCATATAAAAAGGCACCAAACCTAATAACAAAATATATATCAACATTCTATATGAAAGGTTGCATTATTCTAACAAGACCAAAATAAAAACAAACATTTTAAACAATTTTCAAGTATAACATCATCCCATACAAATTCAGAACTAGCACTATACTTTCTTCTTCCTATTACGAAATTTATTGGCCGATGTTAGAACACTTTCCCTTTCCTCGTTCAAATCATCAACAATAATTGCATAACAATACAGAGTCCCCAAACGTGTGAAAAAAGTAGTACCAACCTTGTCCACCCCATCAGAAGCTAGACGTTTCTGGTTTAATCTGACCACAGAAACTAAGCAACCTACCATTTTGACAAGACAAAGAGAAAATAAGCACACTTAAGAACCAAAAAACATATTCCCTGTGCATATATTACTAACGTATTAGAACAGATATGCACTATATGAGTGTTAAATATGCACAAAATAAAAACTAATTATGCACCATATCCTATCTATCACTGCAGCAAAAAAATCACCTACAAAATGATATTGGCAACGTCATCATCATAAGCAGTATGTGAATGTTATTGGCCACATCATCCGCACACCAAACGATAATTAAAACTACACAATATTATACATAAATATACATCAACAATGTGTTAAATGTATCCCTCACAAAAACCACACAATTTCCATACACATACATAACAAATATAGTTTATGTACATCAATATTCAATTAAAATAGCATCACATATACAATAAATATGCATTACCCCAAATTAATTAGCCTTCAAAGTTAAATGCTAGCTCCCCCTGATTAAATGTGTGTTTTGTTTACCCATATCCATGTAAATTCTGTTGGAAAAATTGAGTTCATGTATATCGAATGGCTGAAAACAAGTCGAAAGCGAGAGTAATAACATTTAATATGTTTCCGTAAACTAGTCAAACATTTAATATGTTTCCTATGTGGGATATGACTTTCCATATTCACACCCTTTTATATTTCATATAAAAAGCATTTTAAGTGGCCAACTTCATGCATTTGTTTCTCATTTACGACATTAATTTTGAGAAATTCAAAATGTTAAACTCATCTACCCGCGGCGTAGATTACATTTATCTCATTTATTTCATACATCTAATTAATGAACCCACTTAGATAATTGGTCAAAATTAGGTCAAAACCCAATTTCTTAAAACCAATTCCAACAATCCCCACACGAATGAAAATAAATGCATATGAGTATGCGGACACAAAGAGAGTTCAAACGAAAAGTTATTACATCGGGAGAGGTAGCTTGTGGCTTTGAACCTTCCTTAGTGGAATACTATCGGATTTACTAAGTGCGCATAGTGACTCCATGTCTTGAAGCTGTTCAATTTGTTTATGTAAACCAAAACAATAGTATTCACACAATATCTTTCCTAACATCATTTAGTTCTCATGGTTGTGTCCATTTTGGCCCCTGGACAACATCTTGGATTAATATGTGTTTATTTGAGCGACTCATCATCACACTTATATAAGTGATCTCCGATTAAGAGTATCTGCCATGCTCCACTTCTTTAAAGTATAGGAATCATTAAAAGTTTATAACTTAACTTCACCACATTCAATAGGTTTCTCCACTTGGATAGGAATGAGCTGTACCATGTTCTAAGTGTTTATCGAATATTCATAACTTAGTTGTCCCATTGAACCAAGGTTTTAGGATCTACAATTCACAAGGTTGGGTTACCGATATGAACACTCTTATTTTGTAGATTTTAAGTCGATTCCTTTTGATAAGCAATATACTTGATCTCTATTCAAACCTTTAGTTAATGGATCCATTTGGATTTTCTTTTGATTTCACGCAATCGATTATAATAACCCCATTTGAGATCAATCGCCTAACGGTGTTATGTCTTCAACATATATGTCGAGACTTACCGGTGTACATACTATTTTGAGCCCTTCCTATAGCCGACTGACTATCATAATGTATCATGATTGCAGCCACCCGCTTAGGCCAGCAAGGAATATCCTCTAAGAAGTTGTGAAGCCATTCTGCGTCTTCACCAGCTTTATCCAAAGTTATAAACTCTGATTCCATCGTGGATCGAGCTATACATGTTTGTTTAGAGGATTTTCATGACACCACTCCACCACTAATGGTAAAAACATAACCACTAGTGGACTTGGAATCTTTTATCTCAGATATCCAATTAGCATCACTGTATCCTTCTAATACAATTGGATATCTTGAGCAATGTAATCCATAATTTAAGGTGAGTCTTAGATATCTGAGAACCCTTACCAATGCCTTCCAATGGTCATTGCCAAGATTACTCGTAAATCTACTCAGTTTATTAACTGAGTAGGCAATATCCGACGAGTGCAGTTTGTTACATACATTAGACTGCCCATAATCTGAGAATATTCTAGTTGAGATACAGGCTCACCCTGATTTTTAGCTAAGTGTAAGCTTAAATCAACAGGTGTTTTAGCTGGAGGACCGTCATAAGTATTGAACTTTTGAAAATCTTTGTCTCAATATAATGAGACTATGAAAAAACAAGTACATTAGATGTTTATAGATTTTAATTCCCATAATAACATCCGCTACACCCATATCTTTCATATCAAAATGTTTGGTCAACATTTTCTTAGTATTCATGATTATATCATGATTACTACCCATAATCAACATGTCGTCAATGTAAAGACAGACAATCACATAAGTATTAGGTGTGTTTTTAATGTAAACGCATTTATCACACTTTGGTTAATTTTGAAACCATTCGACATCATAGTTATGTCAAATTTCTCGTGCCATTGTTTGAACTTGCTTAAGACCATACAATGACTTGACAAGTTTGCATACCTTCTTCTCATGCCTACAGGCGACAAACCCTTCAGGTTGTTGATTAGTGTGAGTTTTGCATGTAATTTGGGTGTAATATTGGATATAATAGGTTGTTAAGCATGCATTAACTTAGTAAAATGGGCCATGTTCTTATAAAGTGGAAAAGATATTACACTTTGCTTGCTTTGTAGGAATTAAACGATTTTTGTAGCACTTTTGTGGAAAATCGGAGCATTACAAGAAAGGACCATTGAGAATCGGCGAATACGTGAAGTTTGGAGCTGAACCGAGAAGAGATCAGACGAACCCGGCAAAATACGGCCATGCACGGGCAGCCCATGCTCATAGGCATGGCCCGTGCGTGTGCAGGACTGAAGAATTTGAGCTTCGTATTGACGCACGGGCGGGTCGTGTATTGGCGCACGACGTGCATGCATCTTCAAAGGAGAATTGTATTACAACTTGGACGCTTACAGGCTGGTCGTGCATAAGCACACGACCCGTGCGTCGTGTAGGAATTGATATATTAAAGTCGTAATTACTTAGGTTTGGCCCGACAGAGTATAAATAAAGACGAAGTGGCCCCAAACGAGAACATACTGATTTTTACCCTATAAAGCACATAAAAGAGCAACCTTCAACCGGAGGATTTGAGAGATTTATCGAGGTCGCATCCACACGCTTGAGGATTGAAGATTGATCGAGAGATCATCAATATCCCCGAGTTTTCTTATTCCATTGTACCTTTTATTTTTGTTAGATAAATGTTTTTATCATAATTTTGATGATTGTGTTTAAAATTGTGTTTATACACCAAAACAATGTCTCAAGTATTGTTCAAATACTCCCATACGTTTTAACTTATTTCTCGGAGTATTATCGTGAGGTTTATTTCTTGATTATTCAAAACAATTCATTTGGGCGATATTAAAAGTGATTTTCTTGTTTTAAAGTGTTTTTAACATTTACCTAATACCATCAAGGTAAATGGTGCCCGAAAAACAAAGTCGAATTTTTCCACCGACCGAAAACTCCCTGGAATTGGCCGACGACCCCACAGGTCAACCAGTTCTGAGAGATTAGAATCACATGTTTTGAGCAAAAATTCTCCGGGGATGGGTCAACCCCTCCGGTCGACCGACCGGTTGACCACATGGGTTGACCCATGTATTTTGGTTCCCCTGCCTCTCGCCTTCTTTTTGAAACTTGCGAGGACAAGTCGACCATTTGGGCGGCCGACTGTGTGGTCGACCGATTGACCCCTGGTGGACTGTGCGAGATCCAAATTTAACGGTTTAAATTCAAATCTTTTATATTGATCGATCAGTGGGCGACCAGTTCAAAATCGAGGATTTTGAACTGTGGGAGACAACTAGATTTACTTTTATCACTTAATCAATTTTGTACATTATTTGTGGATCTTGTGATCTTCCTTTTTCAAATTAAAATTCAAATATGAGGAGCATATGTTGGAGATCCAATCTTGAAGACTCTCCTATAAATAGAGGAAGATTTAATGCAAAAAACACAACAACACAAGCAAACACACAACAAGAAAAATGCAAGTTTCTCTAAGCTTTCATATTCAACATTCTTGTTGTATTTATAGCGTAAGTATTTCACTTTCACATCTTGAGGTCCAGGCTTGATTCTTGATTACACTTGCACTTCAATTGTATAATTCATTATCGAGTTGTAATCTTGACTTTGTGTTAGTCATTCAACACAAGATATCCTTGTGAGTGTTCTTCTGGTAAGAACACACTTGGGTGATCTAAGTGTTAGGTATAAGAAGATTGTGGTAATCTTCTTGTTGAAGAGTTTGGTGCTCTTTGAGATGTTGAATAATTTGGTATTCTTCAAGTCGGAAGATTGTGGTGATCTTCACAAGGTGTCGTTGCAAGACGATTGTGGTAATCTTCAAGTGAGATTGTGGTAGTCTCCAAAGAGGTGTTGTAAGGTGATGTTGTAATAATTTTGGTAATTATTATAAAATCTTTTTCGTTTTGAAATCCATCCCAGGAATCTTTGTGGTGGTAGAGGATTAGGCCCTAGGTGGGTTGAACCTCTTTAAATCGACGTGTGTTGTTTATTTCCCGCACCTACATTCTTGTCTTGGATTATTACATTCGAAAAAGAGGGTAATCGCAAAAATTGGCATAATCTATTCACCCCCTCTAGATTATTGTAGCCACTTGGACTAACAATTTTCACTTAGTTAGATATGAACATGAACAATTTGTCTATGAATTGTTTATATCCCATGTCCGGCTAAACACCTTGTGATTCCGGAGTTTGAGATTAGGTTAATTGACACTCTTGTTTGATGTTTAATCCGAATTAAAGTTATTATTTCAAACCCTATTCGAGTCCTCTATTTTATTCTTGTTTTATCAAATGGCCATTGATTTAACTTGCTTGATGTATTGATTCATAATTCAAGAGATGAGTTTCAATACTAGATCTTGAGTACTTGACATGAATACTTTGCATGATTGAGAAGTCTGTGAGTATTTGTGAGGATAAATGATCTTTTATGCTTTTGGGAGTTATTTATCTTATGTTGAGTAGAGATGCTAGCATGTATAATTTAATCAACGTTTTTATTGTGTCTCGAGAGAGAGGGTAAAATACTTTTGTGATCGTCTTATAGGGATAATAAATTTGGTTTTGATTAATTGGATAACAAAGAGAGAGATTAGTTGAAACCATAACATTGGAATCCATTCATCCACTTGATCTTTCAATCGAAATCTTTACTTTGTCTTTTTATGATAAAATCTTTTCTTAATTTTACAAAACAACCATTAACTTTTGATCGTCTAAATAAAAATAATAACATTACAATCTCAATACTTAGTGTATGAATTTATTAGTCTCGTGGGATTGACCTTGTTAACCCTATCTATTAACTACGCCGTTCACTTGCGGTGAAGCTAAAAATAAGGCGAACAAGTTTATGGCGCCGTTCTTTTGGGACTAATTAAATTTTTAGTACTAATATTGCGATACATATAATTATTTTTAATTTAGACAATTTATTCTTTATATTTTGCTTAATTCTACTCCTACTGTGTTTGATTTGTTTCTTTTAGTTGGTTGGATAGTGCATGAACACTCGCTCAAAGCAAAGGGAATTAACACCGTTCATACCAGGAAGTTGAAGCTTTTGCTAGGCGAATAAGTGCATCTACTAAGCGAGAAAGACATCAGGATCATATTATGAAGGATGTGGAAGAGAACAATGGGGGTAATAATGGAGCCAACAACGGTGGTAACAATGGGATCAACATGATCAATAATGAGTTTATCGATACCATAAATTTCGGCGAGTCCAACAACAAGCGATTCCGATTACTTTTGCCTCAAACAAATCACAACTATGGTGGAATTGCCCATGTCGCGATTAATGCGAATAACTTTGAGTTGAAAGCCAACGCTTATTTCGACGATTCAATGAGAACCGATTTGGGGGTTTTGCAAGCGAGGATCCCAACTCTCATCCTAAAGGTTTATTTCTCGGTGGGAGAATTACCAACTCCCAAGTATGATTTTGCATAATAGAATCTATCTCACTATTATTAATAGCTTTTTTCCGAATGGAGCTTTCCGGATCTGGACAATGCTTCATCAATTGTCCTTGGTTCATTTTCTAACACATAAGTTAGAAAATTGATAAGTGTAAAATATACGTACATTTGAGGGTTTAAAATGATATATATTTGATGCATTTGCACGCATATTCAATATGTTTTGCTTGGTTTCCTTGTTGGGCATGATCTGCGTACTCTTGTGAATTTTGCGAGAAAATGAAGCTAAATTGGATAAAAAGAGATATCACATTCTAAAGTATAGGCCAAGAGCTAATGTACGAGCAAACATATGAAGGAGAGAAGCATGGGACGGTCAAAGAAAAGGGAATTTCCTTCAAAAACGTCAAAAACGCTATGATTTCCAACACTAGCGAGGGTTTAGTATTTGGGCCATAACGTCCTCTACAAAATTGATATTGATGTGATTCAAGTGGTCATGGAAAGCTAAGATAAAGATCTACAACGTTCATAAAGACTACGAGATCAAACCCGATCGCATTTACCCGACGGCGTGTGCGATTACACGGGCGTGCGATGTAACCTGGGGGCTGAATTGGTCTCCTTTTCCTACTCAAACTGCAAGTGATCTCTCCAACCATCTATAAAAAGGACCCAAGGCTATGCACGAAAAATCATCATCCATCATCACTCTCTACATAGAAAACACATCAAATAACACAGGAACAAAGGAATCGATCAACACGGAGAGCAAAAGGCTATGTCGCGAAGAACACCACAAGACTTTCACATCTAGGGAGCACAAAAGCCGAGGGCTTGGAGGAAGAATCCATCCTAACAAGAAGGAGTTTTCTTTCTATGTCTAAGAACTCTTGTATGTGCTTATATGATGTCTAAATATTGATTTAGATTTGTATGTGCTTATATGACTTCTACCCCTTTGGTTCGGCATATTGGGACTTCGTTCTCTTGGATTTCTTTCTTTAGGTGGAGGACTTCCTCGGTTGTTGGCCACAAAACTACCAAGATAACCTCTTCGTATCAAGTCCTCAATTCCATTTTTCAAAGTTTCGCGATCTTGATTGTCGTGACCATGGTCGCGATGAAATCTGCAATACTTTTCACGACTTCTCTTATTGGCGGGGTTCTCATTTTTGAGGGCCACTTGACGTAATCCTTATCTCCAATGTACATCAAGATTTCATTCTTAGATGTGTTCAAGGAGTGTACCTCTCGAACCTCGGAGGTTAGCTCGATCCTTCGAGGAACTAGTAGTGAGATAATCCCATACCTTCTTCTTCTTCGCGTGTTCATTATCGCCATTCTAGTTTTTCTTTCTCTTTTTGTCTAAAGACTCACGTTCAGCCTCTATCCCTACCTTGGACATTTATTCAAGGCGTCGATATACTTTTTGCCCTATTAAAGAGGTCCGCTAAGGTCAAATGGAGGCTTTTTTGCCAAGGAAAAGGCAAATCGTGATGTTTTTAGGACACTATTCATAAGCGCCGCCAAGGGCTGATTGGTCAAGATCCTCGATCTCGAGGGCTTCTTTGTTGAAGTATTTGGATGAAGTCTCTCAAAGATTCATTCTGCATTTCGCGGACACCCATAAGATGTGCCGAGGCCTTCTTGTACATTTTGTCGCTTACGAAGTGGTTGAGGAACTTTTGAGCCAATTGCTTAAAAGATGAGGTGGATGCCGCAGTGCAACGATGAGAACCAAACCCTTGCACTTTTTCTTAACGTAGCGCAGAACGCTCAACATTTGATGGCGTCGGTCTCCCGTGGAGCATCATATGAGCTTGAAAATTCTCAAGATGATCCAGAGTCCAGTTCAATCATAATTCTCCATCCGAGGCATCTTAAAGCTTGGGGAATTTCTTCCCGATGATACCTTCAACAAAGGGAGATTCAAATGGGGGAAAATAGGTTGGTGCTCGCTTCCCGACTTCCTTCCACATTACCCCTAGATTTTCATTCCAATTTCGAGTTTAAGGTTGTTCTCTTCAACGATCTCGGTGCTGCCTTTCCAAAGTCTCTTGAGATCGATTTCGACCTTCATCGTTGAAAACTTTGGATCCTTGGGCATGGCTAATTTCTTTCTCTTTATTAGGCCTGTTCCCCAAGGACCCCTCTTTGTCAATGAGTCCTCTCTTTAACAATTACGATTCGCGAAGATCTTCTTCCATCTTTTGCAAACGTTGAGCGTCTCTTTGTCAGGATTCCTTGATCATCCCGAGGCCTATGTTCGTGAATAGGATCATCCTTGTGTCTTGATGCGCGAGAGTTAGCACGACTACCCTCGGCATGTTTCGTAGGTTGGCGTTCAACATGCGTATTCCGACTATTCGTTATTTCTCTTCCGTGGTGCCATTATTGCTCGAGATCTAGTCCTCGTTCCCACGATGGTGCTAATCGATGAAGTATAAAAATCAAGGACTAATCGAGGACTTACGACGCCAAAGAGGAGATCCGAAGTCATCAAAGAGTTGGAATTATTGATCCCAAGATCCGAGGTTGACCGGACGTCTGCGTAAACTCCGCAAAAGCAGAGCCGGGAGTGGTCCCAGGGGTAGATACTCCGATGCTTAAGTTAGTGTTTGCTCATAGAGATTATGAGTAGTGAGTTTTTCGTATCCCCCCTTACCAGAGCCCGGATCTTCTTTTATGACTTGGTTACCTACCGGCCAAGGACTCCTCATGAGGTTAAACTCCTTAGTTATTCTTAGGGGTTGGACTCCTTAGTCGATTAAGATAAAGTCTCACCACCGGATACTCCGGTCGGTTAAGATAGTCTTATCTCCGAGATAGTCCCCCGTCGGTTAAGATATGTCTTATCTAGATAGTTGTCATCTTAGTGGTACACGTGTCACATCCTCATAATGCCACGTGTTATGTTCTCACAATGCCACATGTCGATGTCGAATTATCCTCATCACTAAGGGCATCTCCAATGCCATTTCTCTAAAACCCTCTAAAACCTACTTTTTTGTGGGGCCTATAATGCCACATCATAAAAACCTCAAAAAAAGAAAAAAACCTCATCTTTCTCTCCACAATTCAAAAACCTCTAAATAGCTTTTTGTGGACCCTACATTCTTAACCATAAAATCACATGTCTTTTATTATTTTTACATTATATAACATGTATTATTACATTTATATAAAAATATATATCATTTATATTTTTACTTTATGAATAAAATATATGTTATACATATATTATTTTATATATCCAAAAAATAGAAAAACTTTATTGCATAAAGTAGTACATCGTTAAACATTAAAATACTACAATCAATTCATAAAATTAAACTAAACAATAATCGCCTCCATAGAGTGTCCAAATATACTCAACTAAGTCGGCTCAAGTTGGTGATGTATTTGATTATCGCGAATACGTAACGTCTTGAAGGTATTCTTGAAATTCTTGGGTGGAGCCTCGAAATATTTGTTCGGAGGATCTCCTTCATCATCCACCCGATTGTTTGATGTTTCCCTTCATCCTCAATAATCATGTTGTGCAAAATAACGCATGTATGCATGATATCTTTTAAATTGTCCTTGTACCATAACCGCCTCCGGACCTCGACCATTGCCCAATGAGATCGAGTACTCCAAATGCTTGTTCAACATCCTTTCTTGCATTCTTGTCTTTGTGTGGAATACAATGTTTGTAGAATAGAGAATTATATCTTCTATACATGTATATATAAACTAGTTTGCAACGGCTAGTTTATAACGGCTAGTTTGTAACGGCTAGTTTATAACGGCTAGTTTGTAGCGGCTAGTTGTAACGGCAAGTTTGTAACGACCGATTATAATACCAATTATAATTTTCGTCAATATTTTGAGAATTGAAAAAATTCATGAAAGATCATCCATATTGGATGAAATTCTCAATTATATGAACAAAGAAAATTAAGAAAAATAAAGGTAATCTGGATGTAGTTTGAACAATTTATATACTTGAAAATTTGAGAGTAGTATGATGAATGAGAAAACAAATTGTAACATATTTATAGGCAAAAAAGTAATATATATATATATATATATATGATTTAGTTCAAATGAGACCACCTCCCTAGGTGAGATAGTGTGGACTCATCTTACCCATTGATCTTAAAAATTGAAGGGATGTGATTAATTCATTTTTTTTTAATTATTTCCTAATTTTTCCGATTTTAAGGGTATGATTGTAATTTTGTAATTCAAATTAGTGGTCCAATGATTTTATGGTTCAAATTAGTGGTCCTTTTGATTTTAAGGGTGAAATAGACAATCAGGATTTTTTGTGGCGGAATTTAAAGGAACCTGTTTTCTTTCCAAATATTTTTATTTTACAAAGATAGTTAGAGTTCTTCTTTGCATAATTAGACATCAAATAATGCATATTTAGTTATTTTGTTGGCACTTTGCTTTTTTAAAAACAAGACATAATTGAATATAACGTCATCGCATATGTAGTTATACTACACTCGTATAAATAGGTTCAATATAATGTATATTTAGTTATGAAAATGGGATGTTGCTTTTGGAAATTATAAAAATGAGATGTTACATAATGTATCGCATATTTAGTTATTCATAATGCATAGATAGTTTCTAGATAATACATAGTTAGTTGATTTTGTTGCATAGTTTATGACATCTTGCATAGTTGGTTATCTTGTGCACTTCATATTAGTTTTTTTACGTTGCATGGATAGTTTTGGATCATGCATATTTAGTTGAGTTTTGTTGCATATTTAGTTTTCGAACTCAATGTTCGTTATTTCTCCGTAATATTGCACCGATTTTTCGTGTTTTTCTCTCAGAATTTTCATGAACCGTAATTTTCGAGTTCTTCACAGTTTCTTTATTTGCGTTAATGGAGGAATGAGAGAGAGAGAGAGAGAGAGAGAGAGAGACGTGAGATTGGGGAAAAAGATGTATGAGAGAGAAATAGATTTGATTCCATTTTTCAGAACTAACTTGTTATGTTATTTTACCCTACTACCCTTATATTGATTAAATTAATATTTTAATATATTTTTATCCATTAAATCATACCCATTGATTAATAGTAGGGGATGGTTGAGATTAGTATCATTTTCACCCTGGAGACATTGTCTCACTTGATCTCCTATATATATATACATAATAAACTAGTTTAGTTTCACTTATCTCCAAAATAAAAACATAAACATCTATTAAAAAATTAATTAATCAATTTTTTTTTATAGTAAGGAGCGGTACCGTGAAAACGGTACCGCTTTTTGTGGGATTGTAAAAAGCTGGGGTTACAATGGGGAGGTTTTTTTGGTGAAAAACCTCTCAACAAACCCACATTGGGGTTGCCCTAATGTTATTTAAAATACGAGTGATTTGCATATACTCCCAGTTCAAACAAACTTTAATGAGTAAAACTCCGATCATAACATATTTTTATTTGACGAAAAAGCGGTACATTGTAATTCTTTAGCACACAAACCAAAAAAGTAAACAAAATCTCAAAAAAGAAAAGAAAACGGGAATATTTATTTCAAACACAGCCAACATATACTAACAAAAACAACTTTTTATTCCCTTCTAATTACCCATCTTGACCTCGATGGTTTTGGGCTTCTTCGGCTCCGGCGGCGGCAACTTCTCCACCGTCACAACCAGCACCCCGTCGCGACACACGGCGGAGATACCATTTACATTTGCATTTTCCGGCAAGGCGAATTTCCTCATAAATTTCCCCAATCGCCGCTCCATTCTCAGGTACTTAACTCCCTCCTCTCTCTCCCTTTTCCTCTCCCCACTCACCACCAAAACGTTGTCGTCTTCAAGCTGCACCTTGATATCTCCGGCGGCGATTCCGGGCATGTCGACGACGAGAACGTAGGAATTGGGGTATTCCTTGACGTCGATCGGCGTCGCCGCCATGGCCTTGGCGTCGCGTATGTAGGCTTTGGAGGGGTTGTTTTGGGTGGGCTTTTCGTGGTCGTCGGCGAAATCTAGCATGTCTTGGAGCGTGGAGAGGAGGGTATTGTCTCTGCCCAAATTTCTCAAATCCATTGATATTTTTCTCTTAACACGGATAATTTGATGAATTTGCTTGAATTTTTGCTGCAGTTTGAGATGAAAGAGGTTGTGTATATATAATACATATGTTACAGGGTGTCTGTCCATTGCTAGAGACTTCCAGTTTACTGAGAGAGAGATTACTACATTCTTCTTTTCTTTTCAAGAATGATCAAGAAAAGTAAGAAAACAAACGCAGTTGGGCTTCGGTGGCTAAATTGGGCCTTGATATTGGGCAATGGTCCAAGTCAAAAATTCATGGCCCATTAAAGAGAACTCTTTGAAATTTGGATTGCTACACGATGTCCTTCCAAGATACGTGACCCATTACAAAAAAAAAAAAAAAGATTTAATTTTTTATCTTGAGAAATTTTCAATAAGGGATGCGCTATTAAGATCCCCAATATCTATCAATACACCTCCTCTCTTAATTACAAAAATATCATTATCTAAAAGGATTAAATTGCCCTTAGTACCCTACCAAATTTCTAAATACACCACAAAAATCTTTAAATACACCTCTCTTATTTCAATCTTCCTTTCCCCGCGCCCACGTTCTTCTTCATCTCCTCTTTGTGAATAAAAAAGGAGATCTGCAAAGAGATTTACAAATCTTAAAATTGTACCAAATCTCTTTTGAGACCTATCCAGTTAATATTAGAATCCATATAAATAGTTCTCCAATTGGCAAATAAGCAAACTCAAAATATATAATCAACGATACAAAAATCAGAAAATAAGTATTTATCAATATAATTTGGCCACTGAGTGTTTCTTGGAATTGGATGAGTACTGTTGGTCTGTTACTACATCAATAGTTCTTATAGGATTGGACTCTATTAGATTGAATTTTGTTCTTTCGCATTGGGAAATTACAAAAAGCGTGTGCTTGACTTTTCTAGATTGAATTTTGTTCTTCTCCTTTTCTGAATCAAATTTTTGCCTTATACATATATCATCAAACATCATATTTAAAGGATGTGCAGTAAACATATATGATGCAGATATTTAACAGATTTTTCACCGAAAACCGAAAATGACGGAGTTAAGAAAATGAATATGGAAGAATTGGAGTTTAGTTGGGAAAAGGGTAAACTGGGAAATGTTGGGGTGTATTAAGTAAATAGGTTTATTTTAAAAAGGGAAGTGGGTGTGTATTAAGAAAAGGCTCTATTAAGAGATTTAGGGGGTGTCACAATAGCGCTTCCCCTTTCTCGAATTTTTTGCACGCTTTGTTTGACTTTGATATGCTTTGAGTAACTTTTTTTGAATTTTACGATTTTGTCATTTTTTTTTCTTTGTAGCAGTGATGAAGCATGTACGGAAAATTATGAAATAACCTTGAAACAATTGAGTATATTTGAAACAACTTTAAAATAACTCTGAAACAACTACAAATAAATAGTTAAGTTTGACACAATTTCACTGCGTATATGGAATATAACTATTTTTGATACATATTCGAAACAACTTTGAAGTATTTTTGAAACACATTTTAAATAATTTTAGAAATTAATAAAAAAAATAATGACACTATTAGTTGATTGAAACATGTTCCAAAAAACATTGAAGTAATTCTAAAACAATTAGTTGAAACAGCTGCATATAGATGGATACGTTCGATACACCATTGCAAATATAAAACATAAACATTGTTGAAACAAATTTGCAAGAACTTCGAAACAAATGTGGAACAATTTTGAAACAATTGAATTTATTCAACTAATTCAAATGAACAAATTTCAGCAAGAACCATCTATTTCTTGAAAAATATATAGAAAATGATATTTTTTTAAATTAAAAAATGAAAAAAACAATGAAAATAATAGTAGGGAAAACACAATATTTTTTCAGAAGCAGAGACTTTCATTGAAATAAAGCCTTTGAGATCAGTAGGTGTGGATTACATTGATTTTTTTTTTCCCTAATTTCTGCTACGATTTGCTAAGATTTTATATGATTTGTCCTTTCTTTCTCTTGTTGTTTGTTGCGGTTTTACTTCCTTCATCCTCTTTGTTTTTGTTCTTCTGATTGTTGCTTGAATTTACTTTCTTCTTCTGGTTGTTCTGCGATTTTGCTATTTTACTGGTGATATTTTATAGATCTATGGTGCAATTTCTGGTTAATGATGTTGTATAAGTTTAAGCGTGTTTCTAGTGAAGAAAATAAGAGAAAAATATGAGCAATGTATTTACGGTATAAGTTTGAGCGTGTTGTAGCGAAGAAACACACGAGGAACATATTTGTAGGAAGAAAAGAAAGAGGATCGTATTTGAAAGAAGAGGAAAAGACGCCTGCCTACTGTGAAGGATTTTAAGGAAATGGTAGGACAAATGGACAATTATATCCTTATCCATTTTATCTTGGCATGCTCCCCAATGTTCTGTGCCCACAAAAACTTGAAAATCATAATTCTAAGATGTTCATCGAATAAAATTTTGAATTCGTCGACTTACTCAAATTGAATAATCCAATAAATATCTTAAAACCTTAATTCGAAACCTTAATTCGAAATTCAATTAATTTTGAATCGAATTTAATTGAATTGGATTTTCGATTTGCGAATAGAATTCGGGTCAATCCAAAAAGCCAAATTTATCAATAAATTGGACAATGATGTGCTCATATTTCTCGAATCCAGAATCTAAAGTGAATGTGAACAACAAGACAAATATGAGGGAAAAATAATTGAGAGAAAATATTATCTCACCAGAACTTAACTGTGTAGCTGAGGTACAAAGAGTATTTATAGGCGTTGGAGAAAAAAACTTGAAAAGGAAAATAACAACTATGAATGCTGGAAATATAACAAACTAATCAACCAACCAACTAACAACTAATAATACCAACAACCTCCCCTCAACTTGGGCTGTGGAGAAAATCACGTAAGCCCAACTTGGACACCAAACTTCCGAACAAACCAACACCCAAAGCCTTGGTAAAAAGATCAGCTAGATGAGAATCGATCTCCAAATGCTTAGTCCGTTCGTGAAACACCGAGTTAGCGACGATATGTAAAACCGCTTGATTGTCACAATAAAGAGGAATGGGATGAGGGACGGACACAAGAAGTTCAGAGGCAAGATAGCTCAACCATTTGATTTCACAAACCGTGGCACCAAGAGACCAAAATACCCCTAAAAATACAGAAACCTGTAAGAGACCTCCTGGTATCTGCACAAGATGCCCAGTCAGCATCACTATAAGCAACAAGAGCAAAATCAGAGTGAGTTAGATAAAAAAGCCCCTTGGACGGGCACCCTTTCAGACATCTAAGGAAATGAGCAACAACCTCCCAATGAGTATGCAAAAGATTGTTAACAAATTGACTAAGTTGTTGAACATAATAAGTAATATCCGGCATTCTAATGTTCAAGTAAAGCAATCAACCCACCAACCTCCTATACTGCTCAGGGTCCTGGTAAGGAACCCATCCCTGCTATTCAACTTGAGGCCTTGGGGAAAGGGGGTGCTGGCTTGTTTACACTCCAGCATGCCAACATCTTTCAAAATATCGGGATGCATTTCTGTTGATTAAGATATGTCCCAGAGGTACTACGAGCAAGCTCCAATCCCAAAAAATATTTTGCCTCCCCAAGATCTTTAATAGTAAATAGGGCATGGAGGTAGGCCTTAAGGTCAACTATTTCCTGTGGATGAGAACCTGTGAGAATTACATCATCTACATAGATCACCAGGGCAAGAAAAGAATTAGCAGTAGATTTCACAAACAGACAATGATCAGATGCAGGCTGAGTGAATCCATACTCCAACAATTTTCCACAAAGTTCAGCATTCCATTGGCGACTGGCCTGTTTTAAACCATATAGGCTCCTCTTAAGATGGCAAACTTGCCCTGCAGCTGCCTTAGTATACCCCTCAGGAGGAGTCATATATATATCTTCATCCAAATATCCATGAAGAAATGCATTATTGATGTCAATCTGAGATAAAAGCCAGCCCTTGGCTGTTGCCAAAGCAATCAAAAGTCTAACAGTGGCCAATTTGGCCACAGGAGAAAAACTATCCAAGTAATCTACACCATACACTTGATTATATCCTCTGGCTACCAATCGAGCCTTATAACTTTCAACACTACCATCGGGCTTCATCTAAATCTTATACACCCATTTGCACCCAATAGGTTTCTTACCAGTTGGCAAAGTAGTAAGAGTCCAGGTGTCATTTTTCTCCAAGGCTAGCAACTCTTTTTGCATGGCCTCAACCCAAAGAGGATCAGAACTGGCTTGCTTGTAAGTATGGGGCTCCTGCAGGTGATGTAAGTTACCAAAAAAGAGAGATATGCTGTATCAAAACAAGGAAACACTGTATAGGGATAAGTGAGAATAGGATAAGGATCACCTGCAGTGGAAAGAGCCTGAGAAGCAGCAGCCTGAGCAAAGTGATCGGTAACTTGGTTAAGAACAAAGTCAGACATCCAAGAAGTGGAATGAGCCTGAGAATCAGCAGCCTGAGCAAAGTGATCAGTAACTTGGTTAAGAATAAAGTCAGACATCCAAGAGGGTTTATGAGGAATCCTAGAACTCCTTCTCAGAGGTGGAGGAAAAGAAATAACTGGAGATGGAGACTCAATTCGGGAGGAGGAGGAATTCTAGAAGTGACAAGATCATTGGATGGAGTGGGATGTAAGGATAAAGGAGGAGAAGGCTCAGATGCAACAGATAGAGGGGAATTGTTGTGGAAAGGAAACTGATCCTCAACAAACACCACATCTCTAGAGACCAACAATTCATTATGCTCCAAATCAAAGAGTTTGTACCCTTTCAGACCCTGCTCATAGCCCAGAAAGACACACTTCAAGGCTCGAGAATCAAATTTAGATTTATGAGGAGAGATATTGGAAGCATAGGCCAGACAGCCAAAAGGCTTGAAGATAGAGCAACCAATCAATCAGGAGTTTGTTTGTGTAGAAGTTCATAAGGTGTTTTCCATTGGATGACTGAGGAAGGAAGCCTGTTAATGATGAAGGTAGCTGTGAGTAAGGCAAAGGGCCAGTATTTTAAAGGAAGTTGAAAGTGAAATATGAGTGCCCTACCCATATCAAGAAGAGTTCTATGCTTTCTTTCAACCACCCCATTTTATTGGGTTGTATATACAAGTTCTTTGATGAATTATGCCATGTGCATGGAATAGTGTGGCACAATTTTTATTGACAAACTCCAACCCATTGTCACTACAAATAGTTTTGACTGGGGCTCCAAATTGGGTTTTAACAAGCAAAATGAACATTTCCAACATGGAGTGAACCTGTGATTTGTGTTGCAAAAGGAAAATCCAAGTGGCTCGACTAAAAACATCAACGATAGTCAACATATAAGGAGTATTCAACAGAGATATAACAACATATGGACCCCATATATCAACATGAATGAGTTCAAAAATAACAGATGTATGAGTCTCATTCAAAGGAAATGACAATCTTGTTTGTTTAGATTTGTGACAAACATCACAAGAGGATAACATCTGTTTATCAGACTTATTACAAGTAGAATGTAAAAAAGGCAAATGACCAAGAATAGTGGGAGATGCATGTCCCAATCTATTGTGCCAGAGAGAGTAGGTACTTTGACTGGCTAAAGGAAAAGGAATCACACTGTGACAAGTGGAATTAGAAGACACAAGAGCAAAACTGGAGGATTGTAAAATGTAAAGTTTCCCAAACACTTTGCCCATGACCACTATCTCCTAAGTGTGCACGTCCTGCAAGACAATATATAGGGTAAAAAGTACATTTTAGCGAGGATGATTGAGTTAACTGAAACACAAATAGAAGATTATATTTGAAACTAGGTACATGAAGAACATCAGTGAGTGTGAGTTTTGGACTGATAATGACTTGGCCACCATGAGGGACAAGCTTAGAAGTACCATTAGGAACGTGAACATCATGACAACTAGGAGGGAAAAATATCTTGAGAAAAATATTATTTCACCAAAACTTAACTGTGTAGCTGAGGTACAAAGAGTATTTATAGGCGTTGGAAAAAAAAACGTGAAAGGAAAGTAACAACTATGCAATGCTGGAAATATGACAAACTAATCAACCAACCAACTACCATATTTGCAAATAAAATTCGAGACCTTTTATTTTTCTACGAAAGAATTTTGTAATTATACAAAAGCATTACAAATTTGTTACCTTAAAGACATTAATTACAAAACTAAAAACAACATTTGAAGACTTTTAAAGCTGAAATCTGCCAAGTATTGTTCTTTTATATTTAAATACACATTACCTTGAAGTTTAGTTTAATTACAAAAATAAACCCAGTTATATTTTAAAATTACAAATACCTCGCAATAATTGTTTTTAGCTTATAAAATTGAACCCTCAAGAGGTGGATATTTATTACATAAATACAAACATCCCCATTTGTAATTTTTAAAGATAGTTGGAGTTTTTTTATAACTAGTAAGAAACACGTCGCCGCACGTGATCCACATGACTTTAATAAAATAATTTTATTATTTAATAATCTTATTGATTAATATTAAAATATTAAAAAGTGAAATAAATATTAATTAGATTAAAATATTACGCGGTATTTGATATATATTTTGCTTTACTTTAATTATAGATCGATATGAATTGTTAAATAATCATTTTAAAGAACTCAATCCCACAAAAAATTTACAATTAATATAACAACGAAATAAGTTTATATTAGCTTACAATCACATCATCGGTCTTTTATTTCATTGTTATGGCAAGAAAAGTCTTATCTCTTACATAATTTTCGAAATCATTTAGCATTGGATGCATTTTACATAATCGACAAATAATTTAGTTTATAAATCATAAGCTAATGAATAGTAAATCACATGCAAGTTATCACATTAATAAAAAAATTAATTAAATATTATACCAAAATACATCATAATATCATCATTTTATTTGTTATTGTTATCCAATTAAAATAAAATAAAATAATGGTTAGTCAAATTCTTATACTTCATGTGCTTACTTCTTTTACTTTATCTCGGTTCTTTGATTAAAGAAATGCAAAAAAAAAAAAAATTACAATATAATATATATGTAAAATAATTCATATATTATTTTCATTTTAGTAACAAAGTCAATATTTTATCATTAACACTTAAACTTAAAGTTTTAGTCCTCCTATTTCTAGTGTCTTAGAAATAATAAACATTAACTTAATATATAAAAAAATTAATCCATTATTTTCATCGAGCTAGAGTCATATATTAAATAAAAATATGAAAAAGTGTTAAGTCGAAATCTGAGTTTTGAAACTCTATTCAATTGCACACAATATATCTTTATTTAATAAATAATAAAATCAAAGACGATCTTATGAAAGAAAAAAATAAATTAAAAATTTTCACGTGTCAATCTTCAATAATTAAATATAATGCTATTTAACTTTATGTTTGAATTTCTTTTTGCATTCACTTATGTTTTTAAAAGTTATACATAATAAACTAAAAACTACTATAGTATTTTAAATGTCATAAAAGTTTAGAAAGATACGCTATACTATTAGAGTTTGTACTTGTAATTGAATTTGGCTATTTTGGTTATATTAATATTTACATAGTTGTAAATTTTGTAAGCCGTATAGTTATGAAAATTGCATTAATATCTTTGAAACTAATCTATATTTGTTTGAAGAGATCGTAAATTTAAAATTGATCTTATTTAATCTCGTTTACAAAATCATATTATTTGTTGCAAAATATAATTATCAATCCATTTTTACCTTTATACATACAATGACTTTTCATTTCGATTTTTATTTCAAGTTTTTCATAATATTTGATTTTGTAAAAATTTGAATAATTTGTACCCAATTTTATAATAATTGTCTTTGTGCTTGAATATTTATAAGTCATAAAAGTGTGCTTTTAAAATGAACTGAGATTTTATCCAAAATATCAAATCACATACATATTATATGAAAGCCATTTAATTTTTCTTTAGATTTCCCAACTATGACCCACATATTTTTTAACTATTTACTTTTATTCTTTCAAATCTTTATAATATATTTCCTTTGGTTTAATCCTAAATTATCTATATATGTGAGATTAACTCCCAAAATTATTTAGATCAATCTCAACTCATTAGTGTCAAGTATAACCATTTAGTTTTGAATATTTTTATTCTTAGTTTTCACTTTTATTTGTTGTAATTATTTAATTTACGTAGATTTTATGAATGTTATGTTAGTATTTGAACTAATGATAATTTGTAATATATAATTACTTTCTCAGTAGTTAAATTATTACATATTAAATAATTTATATATTTTTCTTTTGCATAGCATATATGATATTTTAGACTAATCCAATTTTAGCTCATGTTTCACTCTTTCATATTATTTTATTAAAATTTAATTATTTTGGTATACATTTTTATTATAATATTTATCATATTGATATTTAACTTATAATTTTTAAGGGTGTAATTTTCAAACGACATTCAAGTTTTATCACAAATGTCAATTTAATATATATAGATTCTTTATTAAGTTTGTCTTCTTTTTTTTTTTTTTTTTAAATTTATATATACAACTTTTAGCACTTTTTGCACTTGTTCTTAAAAGTTATAGGATATAAAATAATCGAAAGATTGAAATAATAATATATTAATAAATAATAAATTACAAATTATAAACTAAAACTTATAATCTTATATATAGAAAATTAAGTAAAAGTCATATTAACACATATAGTTAAATTTAAAAGGTAACGTTTTTATCGCGACAAACTTGTTTTGGTTCTTGTTCGCTTTTTTCATGTTAATCTTATTTCTTTTTTTTTTACTTTTTATTGTACTTATATGACTAATTAAAATAAAATATACATGAAAGCGCAATAAAAATAAAATATGAAACTCTCTTGTTTTCAATATTATTTCTTTAACAACCATCAATAAATTAATTTTTAAATTGCATATTATTAATTGAGGAGAATATTTCGACCATAAAGTTCTCTACCTTTTATTTAGCATCAAACCACCTAAAATATTTTTTATTTTATTTTTCTTATCGTGTATATTGCAATTTGATCTTTTTCTTATAAATTATAATAGACATATTTAATTATTGAGAAAATTTAAAGGAATATAAGAAATACACAATTTTCCATCATACTAATAGTTAATAGTTAAAATTTTCTTCTATAACGACTTATTTATATATTTAGAATATACAGTTGAAGATTTTGAAACCTAGTTTAAATTTGAAATTGATTTTATAAGAAATCTAAAGTATTCTTAGTGTTATGATTGAAAAATATATTTTCAGATTTTGAAATCTTTTTTGGCTATAATGAACATCTCTCATATAATTAAACAAAAAGATTAAATAAATAACAAAACTATAGAAAAACAAATTCTTAAGTTTTACATAGTGTTGAAAATATTTGAAATACGGGAAAGAAATACCATTCGGGTAATATTTCCAAAGGGGTTGCAAACGGATCGCGATCTATCACCCAACCTACTTAAACAACCTAAAAGCTTGACCACTATCCCGTTTTATCTTCTAGGTAGCGTAGCACATAACCAAGTTCGGTCTCGGCATGGATGTTCTTATTTGGACATCTTCAATATAATTACCAGGAGTAAGAGCTATAGCCCTTTGTTTCCAATACTCGGCTTGATGGTTGGTGTGTCACCTGGTCGGTGAGGGAACCAGTAGGAAGGCGGGGACGCTTATAATATTAAAATTTTCTCATGTAAACTCTTTATATATGCTTATGACATATGGTTAGAAAGATCTCGAAATCTAGTCTAATATGAAGCTAATATTATTTGATAATTCAAAATATATTAAGAGTTATATTTGAAAGAGTAAATACTTTTAAAATGTAGAATATAAAAGGTCACATTGTCTTATAATTGAACAAATTGAAGCTAAATATAAATATCAAATTACTTATTTGTCCTAAAATTTTACTATGTCTAAAGGATATTTTTGTCCAATAAAAATTACAAAAAACATTTACACTTTAAGATAATATAGATTAGATTAAACATCAAAATAAGCCCTATAATTTACATCAAACTTCAAATAATTCTGAGTGTTTCTATCTACACTATTTTCGAATAGTGAAGATTAAAAAGAACGATTGTGATTGTGGTAGGAATGGTAATGGGTAGGGTATCCACCAATTTAAGACTATTCATACCCAAAACCTATAATATTTATACTACCCGCACCGTCCCAAACTTGATTAAGAAATTACATATATTACCATTCCCATCCCAAATCCATTTCACGTTACCCCGTGCTACTCATACCCGCCTAAAAGCCGTTTATTTTATATAAAACTTATAATTATATGCATATTTAGATATCTATTAAATGGATAAGCCGTTTAGTACATCATTTAATTTATAAAACTACACCATCGGACATGTAGTTTTATCAAGTTTGCAAAGATAAAGCAAAGTTGCTATGATCAAAGATTTAAATTAAATAACAACTTTATATCATCTTTGTATAAAATAAAAATCTATGTTGGGCTTCTATGAAAAAATATATAATGTCGGATGAAAAAAATAAATGGAAGTTACTAAGGGCTAAACGAGTTCGGGTAGTAGTGGATATTCGAGGGGTAAAATCATACACTACTCGTATATAAATGGGTAGTAATTTTCATCACATACTCGCCCCAAATTCGAAAAAAAGACTACCCATATCCGTCCCATCCCTAACTGTGGCCCAAGCATGCTTCCAAAATCCAAGATCATCACAAAGTCCTAAAATAAGCCCTAAAAAATTGTTTTAAGTCAACCTATTTTACTCCTATTCTAGTGATTTGCTGACAATGTGAACATTCGTTTTTAAGGTATTTGCATCACATCTAGAAAATTCTATCGAATGGCCATCAAGCATATGGTGATGACAGCCTTTCTGTTCAATTAGTTTTATGAATATTTATCTGATTATGTTTTCTCCCAGTGACGTTGTTACATGACTAGTTCAAATAAAATTGAAAACTAAGTGCAATTGACTTTCAGACAGAGATGTAACTTCTTGTTCTTTCAGTACCAGAAGTAATCTCCAGGAAAATCGTTTTATTTAGGGTTAATTACAAGAAATACCCTCGAGATTCAGTCTAATTTGAAAATAACCCAGCTGTTTTTAAAAATTACAAATACCAAATTGAGATTTGATCAAAATTTTACAAATTACATTCTCAAGAAAGGGGTATTTGAAAGATAACTGGACGTTTTTATAACTGGACGTTTTTATAATTAGACTAACCTGAGGGATAATTTTTGTTAGGAATAATTACAAAAACACCCCTGAGGTTTGGGCTAATTACAAAAAAAACCCAAAGTTATTTCAACTGATAAAAAAACCTCAAGTTTGATTCTTTCTTAAATTTAAGGGCATAACTGTAATATTTTCATAAATGACGAGGGTTTTCGAAATTCTTTTTTGCTTCTGAAGGACAGTTTTCAAATTTGAAGGGTCTTTCTTGCAATTTTTAGAAAACTTCGGGGTTTTTTTTGTAATTAGTCCGAAACTCATATTTTTTTGGTAATTAACCTTTTGTAATGTACCCTTTTATATATACATGCAAAATAGTTGACTGCCTAATTCCTACACAGAAGAGATGGAGAGCCTGCAGGAAACAAAGCTATTTGAAGCTGCAGCAAAAGGGAACATAAATTCACTGCAAAAGCTTCTAAATGATGATCCACTAATTCTTGATAGGGTTTCACTTAACAATTTCTCTGAGACTCCTTTGCATGTAGCAGCACTTTTAGGCCATATTGATTTTGTAAAGGAAATCACAAGTATAAAGCCTGAGCTGACAAGTGTGTTGAATTCACATCAATCATCTCCTCTTCATTTGGCATCAGCTAAAGGCCATGTTGATGTAGTCAGGGCCCTGTTATCGATTAATCCTCGAACGTGCCTGGCCTGGGACAGAAACGGGCTAACGCCTCTCCATTTAGCGGCAATCAAAGGCCGGCTTGAAGTCTTGAAGGTGTTGCTTGAAGCAAGACGTGATGCGGCCCGATTGGAGGTGTATAGAGGAGAAAATATTTTGCATCTGTGTGTCAAATATTACCAGCTGGAGGCTCTGAAGCTCCTGGTGGAGAATATATGTGAGCCAGAGTTCATAAACGGTAGAGATGGTGATGGAAATACTGTCCTGCATCTAGCTGTGGCAGATAAGCAAGTTGAGGTATGCCACAGCAGGGCTTAATTTTACTCGTAAATATTTGCGGCAGCAATATTTTTGATCTTGTATGATTTTGGTTTTGTATAATTTTGATCTCGTAAATTTTAATTTGTGCAATTTTGGTCCCATGTTTAATATTTCATTTTGTTCCTACAATACCCTTATCCTTCAGCCAATATACGCATAATACCTATGACCGTTAGAAGTTATAGGACTGAAAATGCTATATTGACTAAAGGTAAAATCATCAAGGACCAAAACTGGAAAACTGGCAAATCATGGAGTTACTTGCCAACTCCTAAGAGTTACTTAACTAAAATTACAATTAACCGCCCCAAAAACTATAATGTTCATGTATAAAATATTTGGGGTTAATTGTAATTTTAGTACTGGGGTGTGGCGAACTTAGTTCATTTTAAATTCTGTTTGGCAAAATGACGTTGTATCTTTAAAAACTATTGAATTAAGTTCTCAATTCGCCAAAATTTTAAAAACAGCCCAGAAAAATTGGATATTTGAAATTAAGTTCTCAACTCCCGGAATTTCAAAATTGCTGAGAAAAAATGCGGATTTCAAATATTTGGCCAAAAATTAGGGTTCTCGGTCAATTTCCGCCGAAAATTGGGACTTTTTCCCAACAACTTTTTGCCAAAGCCCGATAATTACGTGACTAAAATTGCAATTTACCCAATACATGTGTGCTCTAGCCTCTGTGCATTTGGTATCATCTTATAATCTAAAGTTGAAAACCTTTTTTACAGACTATCAACTTTTTGATGAGTGTGGCTGCACTTGAAGTGAATGCTTCAAATCATAACGGGATGACATCGCTTGACGTTTTGATCAAAAGCACAAGGGATGTGAGAGATTCAGAAATCGAAGAATCACTTAAAAAAGCTGGAATCTTTCGAACCTCGGAGACTAACATACCCTCAATAAATGTTAATCAAAACATACAAAAAAACAGCTGGAAAAGGCTACTTAAACAGCAAGATGATTGGCTCGAGAAAAAGAGAAGTGCATTAATGGTTGTGGCCTCACTAATCGCAACAATGGCTTTTCAAATCGGAGTTAACCCTCCAAATGGTATCTGGCAAGATGACAGCTTGGTCAACTTACAGGGCGATCCCGTGCCTCATCCTCACGTCGCTGGTCTTTCTGTAATGGCGCGTAATTATCCGAAGGGATACCCGAGATTCTATATTGTCAACACGACGGGCTTTATTGCCTCTCTCAGCATCATATTGCTCCTGATGAGTGGATTGCCGTTGAGACGCAGATTTTTTATGTGGATTCTGATGGTGATCACGTGGATTGCGATTACAGCGATCGCGCTTACTTATGCCTTGTCGATTACAATGTTGACGCCTCCTGAGGAAGCGAGGTCGATTTTGTATGTGGTCGGATACTCGGTGTTTGTGTGGGTTTGCCTGATGGTTTTACTGCTCGTTGGACACACGATTCGTTTGATGGTGAAGGTGATTAAGAAGCTGAGGAAAACATTGTGTAGGAGGAGGAGGAGGGTTGTAGTAGGTTCAGCAGTTGTTGTGAATAATGATCAGGGTGTTTAACCCTGTTTTTGGTTTGTCTTTCTTTCTTAGGCTAAATTGTAATTCTAGTCTTACAACTATAGGGGGTTGGCACTAATGGTCATGCATATAAATCACGATTTGTGGAAAGTCCTGTAATTTCTATAAAACCCTCGATTTGGTCGGCATAAATTGAAAATTTTGCCAAAAAATTCACCTATCCATCTTTCTTGCGAAATCTGCTGATGTGAGGTGGAAACCAATTTTGCTTATATGGACATCATCCAAGTGAACTTTTCTTCCCTACGTTCTTATCTCAATCAACATGATTCACTACATAAGCGAAATTGGTTTCCACATCAGCTGATTTGGATATAAATGTGGACATGTTGAGTTTTCTGGCAAATCTTCCGATTTTCGGTGACCAAAAGACATAATTTGAGAGTTATTTAGAAGTTATAGGACTTTCTTTATGCAAATCGTGATTTTTGCAGGACTATAGTTATAGAAATTACAATTTAGCCTTTTTACTTATCTCAGTTTTCCAAATTTGCCGTTGTGTTCAAATCTGTAATTTTCAGTTTATGCAAGGTTGTTTTGTAAGTTCTAGTTGTGTATCATATCAACATAGTTACATAAGTGTGCTCATCCAATTGTTGTGTTCTTTTGTGTTCACTTGTTTATACTTTAATGCTTCTATCTTTTGTTCAATGGATAATTATAGAACGCCACTGAGATTCGGGCTAATTACGAAAACTCCACAAGTTTGTGAAAATTACGAAAAACCTCACGAGGTATGATTCCGTCTACCTTTTCCCTCTTCCTAAGTAAAATATATTTCAAAAATTTCCTTGACATTTATTAAAATATTAGAGTTACCCTCTAATCTTTCGTAAGAATGTCATAAGATAGAGTGTCTGTCTTTACGTCACTAATGTTGATTTGAAGAAGCACAGTAAGCTCTCCAATTTTCATGATATCATTAATATCTCCATTCTCCTGCTCCAATCTTTCACGAAGAATTGCAAATAGATATGTATTATTAATATTTTGTTGGCCTATTTGGTCATTTAATATGTCACTTGACCAGGTCAAAAGCATCATCCCAGCGAAGAACATCAAGCATTGTTAATCATTAAGTAATGCATAATATTTTATGTCGTAAATGGAATTTAACTGTGGATTGAAACAATGATATAGTACATCTGTATATGGATTATGGAACAACAATCAGATTAATTGATAAACAACAATTAGCGGAACAAAAGATTGAATTTGTCAAAAGCAAATGAATTGATGAGTACTCGTTTGCCAATACATGTAGAATAATATAAGCACATTATGGAAGTGTTTGCAATCGCTAAAAAACGTGTTTCTTAGCTTTTGGTTGGAAAAAAAAATACTTTTTAGTGTTGAAATATCAACTTTTGCTTTTGATTATGCTCCACTTAGTTAGAATCTAAAAGCAGAGAGATTGGTGCTTTATATTTTTTATTATGCTTTTGGTTTAAATTTTACAAACAAATAAGTTTCTACAACTTTTTCAACAAACATTCAACTTCTGATTCGATTTGCAAACACTACCAACCAATTTCTGATTCTATTTGCAAATACTATCAATTTATGATTCTATCTGCTGACACTACCAACTTCTGATTCTATTTGCAAATACTACCAACTTTCAAAAGCAGAAATTTTTGCTAACACTCCATATATATCTTACAACCTTGGGCTATTACCAAGTAACATAAGATGGTTTCATAGAAATTTCTCTTGGTAAAACCTGAATGGAAAAGTCTTACTGCCATACTAATATCATATTCTTCTTCCAGAGGTTGACTGGAACCCCTTAGAATCCCATGACCAAGTCTCCCCTGAATAGAATAATCAAAGTCAACCAAAGTCAATTAAATAAAACATATAGACATGACTTATACATGGAGAAGAAAAAAAGAACATATGTGGATGTTTTGTGAGTGAAGAAAGGACAGAGATATGGCTGAAAATAGGCTATACAACGCCGCAGCAAAGGGGGACGAAAGAGCTTTACAAGAATTACTCAATGAAGATGAATTTCTCCTTGATAGAGTTTCTTACACATGTCCTAATAAAACTCCATTACATGTTGCAACAATAAATGGTCACTTAGCCTTTGTTCGGCAAATCTTGAATCGAAATCCTCAGCTTGCTGAAGAATTAGACGCGCAACGATCATCGGCCCTGCACGTTGCATCAGCTAAAGGCTATGTGGAAATTGCGAGAGAGCTTTTATCAGCTGCACCTGACATGTGTTTATCACGTGACAGTCAAGGCAGGAATCCTCTGCATCTCGCGGCCATGAAAGGACGTGTTGAGGTGTTGGCAGAGCTCGTTCGATCATCGCCACTTGCTGCACGTGAGAAGATGGATCGAGGGCCGAACTTGTTGCATTTATGTGTTAAACACAGCCAGTTGGAGGCTTTGAAGATTTTGGTGCGAATTTGAGTGAATTTATCGATTCGAAGAACGATGATGGTGACACAATATTGCATATGGCTGTCATGGATAAACAAATTGAGGTAAGAAGGATTTTCTTTCTTTCTTTTTTTTTTTTTGGCATTATTTCTTCATTATTGATTCAAGTTGAAGTCAACGGATTCATCTTCTTCATGTGCAAATGAAGAGTTGAACTGTCTAACTTTTGTGTATGGAGAAATATGTCTATGTATAGCAAGATCATATGTGGTATCTCAGCTTAATCAAAATCTTACATTCATTACAGCCCCAGAAGGTGAGAAAGATTATTCAATTTAATTGAGCTGACAACCAAGAAAATCATCTAAGGGATAATATGACACATTCAAAAATGCTTTTTCTTTTACTTTAGGGTTAATTACAACAATACCCCAAAGGTTTAGCTTAATTACAAAAAATCCAATTATCTTTCAAAATTACAAATTCTCCCTTGACCTTTGCTTCTATTTTACAAATTGCTCCCTCAGGAATAGGGTATTTGTTACGTAAAATACAAACTTTGATGTATTGTAAGAGGAAATTTGTAATTTTGAAAGATACTTGTATTTGTAATTAGGTTAAACCAAAGGGCTTGTTTCTGTAATTAGGTTAAACCTCAGAGGTTAGTTTCAAATTGTTGAGCTTATACAAACCTAAAAGGAAAAATTACAAAACTACCCCCGAGGTTTAAGGTAATAACAAAAAAAAAACCAAAAGTATTGGAAAATTACAAAAATCCCCTTGAGGTTTGATTCTGTATTACACTTTGCCCTCTGCATAAGCAAAAACATTTCAAACACCCCTTTACATTTGTAAAAATATTACAGTTACCCCTTTAAATTTAAAACAAAATCAAACCTCAGGAGGATTTTTGTAATTTTTAAACTTCTATGGGTTTTTTTGTAGTTCCAAACCTCAGAGGTAATTTTTGTAATTATCCCAACCTAAAATGCGAACCTGAAAGGATCAACAACATTTTACTTGATTGATCTGTACTATATTTACCTGTGAATATCTAACATCTCAAAGTTGAATGTAAATGGTTGCAGATTATCCGATATCTGGTTGGAAACACCAACATAGATGTGAATGCAACCAACTCCAAGGGACAAACAGCAATGGCTATCCTAGAACAAAGTCCACCAGACAAAACAATCTCAGAAATCAGAAAAATTCTCAGACCAGGACTTTGCAATTCCCACAACACTCACAAACAATCTCAACCAGTCAAGTGGCTGACCAAAAAACGAGACGCCATAATGGTGGTGGCGATCCTCATAGCAACAATGGCTTTTCAAGCCGGGCTGAGCCCTGCAGGTGGCGTTTGGCAAGAAGATTTAACACTAGATTCGAATGGCAACATGGTGACCAACCCACACAGAGCAGGAGAGTCTGTAATGGCCCATAATCATCCTAAGTCTTATAAAAGCGTCATGCGCTCCAACACGATAGCCTTCGTTTCATCACTGAGTACGATCTTGCTTCTCATAAGCGGGCTGCCATTTAGGCGAAGGCTGTTCATGTGGATTCTGATGGTGATTATGTGGTTGACGGTGACATCAATCGCTGTGACTTACGCGGTATCGATTGTTGTGGTGACTCCTAAAAAGAATAGGGAATCGTTGAGTGATGTTATTGAGATTGGTATAGCTGTATGGAGTGGTGTGATGGGAATTCTTCTTGTTGGGAACACGGTTCGATTGATAGACAGGTGGTTGAAGAACAAGGGGATAATAGTATGGCGGCCCGGAAGATATAGAGATTTGGTTGAAGTGAACCATGAGAATGGTAGCCCGGAGAATGTTTGAATCTATTGTACAAGAATTTGGTTTCCTTTACTGATGTATCAGGTTCCTTTGCAGTTTGCAAAGTTTTCATGTTGCAAGAATGTTTGAAATGACAATCTTTTGCTCTTACACCAAAAGATCAGCAATTGCAGTAGTGAATTACCACTGATAAATAAGTTCTTGAAAATATGGGGAAAAAAACACACTTTACTTGTAAGCATAGCATGGACCGGCTCATAAGCAATCCCAAATGGCCTAAAATATTAAAACAGGATTACCACCTCTACATGATACTCCTTATTGAAGAGATCATTTTTTATGAAATCTTTGCAATAACAAAAAGTATGAAATCCAAACTGGAAGCTGCCAAGAAAACTAAATTCCTCCCATAAATTCCTAATAACTTCACAATTTGAGATTCTGAGAATCTATGAGCACTAAACAACAACAACAACAAAAATGCAGCTTCTAAACTTGCTTGACCACGATAAAAAACATCAGACACTGCAAAAATAGCTTCAAGAACTCGCCAAGCAACTTCTTACCATAAAACCCTAAGCTATCAAAATCACTGAATTCGAAAGGATCTTCAGTGCTTCATTTGGCATCGGGAATAGGGCACGTGAAGATAGTGAAAGAGCTATTTTTGTTTGATTCTTCGATTTGGATGGCGATGGGAGGAGTCCACTTCATCTGGCGGCTATGAAAGGCTGGACGACGGAGGTTTTGCGGGAGCGGAGTCGCTGGTGGCGGTGGTGTCTACTGGCGGAGGAGAGAGTTGTTTGCATCTGTGCGTTAAGTATAATCGCCTTGAGGGCTGAGGCAATGAAAGTGCTTATGCAATGTTTGATAAGAGATGATTGGCTGGTTGATTGGAAGGATAAACAGGGGAACACTGTTCTGCATCTTGCAGTTGCGAAGCAGCAGATTTAGGTGTGCAAGATTTTCAATTATCACTATGTAATCAAGTTAATTATGTTATTCAATGGCAGCATGCCCAAGTATCAAACACAAATACACAATGCAGATTGGTTTCTCGTCCCGGAAGATGGAGCGGTGAAATGGGTTAAACCAGTTCAAGGACATCTCAAATGTAAATTTAGTGGTTCTGGTAAGTTTGGATATGGAGCTGTGATAAGAGATTATGAAGGAAAATTTGTAGCAGCAATTCAAGGAGGAATGAGGGGTCACATTACACCAGAAATTGCTGAAGGTATAGGCCTTAGAGAGGTACTAAGCTGGTTGAAGAAGAATTGGGAAGGCTCTCATATTGCTGTGGAAACTGACCCTGCGCTTCTGGTTAAGGCTTTAAGAAGTAATATGTTAGATGAGTCTTATTTTAGTGAAATTACTTCTGAATGTAAGAAGCTTCTTGGTAGTTTGAAAATGTTTCTTGTGTTTTTATTAGGAGATCGCGAATGTTGTTACCACGAGTTAGGCTAGAAAGAACAAATTTATGTCAATGCCAAAGAAAGAGTGGAGATTAATACCTCTCCTCTTCCTTTGTAATGCTTTGCAGTTCGATCTGCTTGATTAATGATATATCTACCTTTGTTTTTTCAAATAAAAAAAAGTTAATTATGTATTCTTGCTTGATAATCCAATAAATATGTACTTATTTGTCACGTACTCGGCATAAATTAAATCATGTCAATCAAATGAAATATGTAAGAGTCTGTGCAGTTATGTTAATAGGGATGTTCATCGAATTGAATTAATCGAATGGATTTTTTTTTTTTTTTTTTAGGAAATCGAATGAAATTTTTAAAACTTCAATTCAAAATTCGGTCCTAATTCGATTAATTTCAAATCGAATTTAATCGAATTGAATTTGTCGATTTTCAAATCGAATTCGAGTCAATCTAAAACTCCAATTTTTTCGAAAAACCATGGGCGGTTGTTTTTGGACCCATAATTTTCATACCCAAAACCTATATTTTTCAAGTAAAATTCCAATTTTATTTTTAACGAAAAAATTCTATAATGAAACAAAAGCATAAACAAACTATATAAATTATCAAAAATATATTGTTATTTTAATGATATTACAAAAATAAAGACAAAATACTCTTAAGGCTGAAATCTATTAAAATCAAAACCATATTGGTTTTTTTTAAATAAAAACATATTGTTCTTTTAAGTTTAAATAGATCATAAGACAATTCAAAAACTACACAAAAACTTTGAAATGAGATTGAACTGTGAAATTAGCTATGACCAATGCTATAATTCTACTGCAACATTTTTCTTATAATAACCATGTGAAATTAAATGTTGTTTATACACCAACTAATTATATTATTTCTATTTGTATATACAATTTATATCTGTATAAGATTTAAAATATATAATATATAAATTAAATTCAGATTATAGTTGAGTTCGAATCAATACGCAAATTCGAAACGAAATATAAATACGAATCGATATTCGAATCGAATTTACTCGAATTAGGATTTTCGAGTAGAATTTGAAAAAAAAATCCTCATTTCGTTATTCGATTCGAATATTCATATTCAAAATTCGAGTTGATTCAAAATTCAAAAATCCTAATTCGAAATTAATATACGAATTCGAGTCGAATCGAATTTCGAATTGATTCGAAAAATGAACACCCCTAAACTTATGGCAATCTGCATTATCACCATTGTGTCCACATCCACCTCATTTGTCTCATGGGCAACCCATTGACTTGCACTACAACATAAATGACATTAGATAACACAAAATTTATAGCACTTTTTACATAAGGTACATATGTAACACATGTTTGTAACATTTTTTACATTACAATATTTATGTAACACTTTTGTAGCACTTTATCAATATGTAATGCTTATATGTAACATTTTTAAATAAGTAACACATTTTAAGTATCAATTTTTTTTGTTATTTCTTTTGTAACGCAAATAGATATCACTTTATTTAAGAAGCACTCTTGGCAACACTAAATTTTATTAATTGTCACACTTTTTAGGCTATATTTTAGTAACACAAAATTATATAACTATTATTAAATCATGTCAACGATTTATTTAATTAATTGATGTCAAAAAATAGGTGGAGACAAAAGAAAACCACCAAACCTAAAAATTGTAGACATCATGTACTCTTTTTTTTAATTGAATTTTTGTTTTCTTTTTATAAAGTATTTTAGTTTTGCTCTTATTTTTTTATTTTTACAGAGGTAATTAATTACGTCGTAATATCGATGGAAATTCACATGTATATATTTTATTAGTACTATTTATTTATTTTTTAATTTTTACTAACGGAGACCAATTTCATCGTTAACTTTTTTTTTTGTTTTTTTTTACTTTTTACAAAAAATTATCAATGAAAATTGATGTTGTCGGTGATTACAAAGGAATTTTTTCCGTCGGTAAATTATTTTTTTATTATTTTTTTATTATTTAATTATTTACTGTTAGAATTTTTATCTCGTCGTTGAATTAATTTTATATTTTTATATATTTTTCATATTTACCGATTGAATATTGACCAGTCGATAAATTCATTTTATATATTTTTTATATTTTTAATTTTTTGTGTCCTTTAATATATGATATAATATGATTTTCAAATTATATACTATATAATATAAAATTTAATATATATGGTGGATAATATAATTTAATACTTATATTATATATATAATCTTTATAAAATATATTATATATACATATAATATAATTTTATAATTTTTATACAATTTTAATATATATATATATATATATATATATGTGTGTGTGTGTGTGCATGTATGTGTATATATAAAACAAAACAAAAGTTGTAATAAGAATCAACTTAGCTTAGTGACAAATTTCTCTTCCACACATAACAGGTCGTGGGAAGTAAAAAGTGTCATTAAAAGATAATAAAAGCGATACCTTAGACTATAGGTAGCACGGGTAAGTGCAGCACCATAAAAGTGCTACTTATTGTCTATAGTAACATTGTATGGCCATTAGGTAATATTTTTTGATTATTACTTAATATCATTTATGTTGCAGTGTTGTAGCAAAATTAAGCTAAGTGATGGCAAGAATATAATGGTGTTGAAAATCATGTATTGCCCATATTTTGAAGGAAGAGTATAACCCGTTACAGATTGTCCGGCTCTGTGTGGTTTATTAGCCTTGGTGGTGCCGTCGGGATTTCCTGAAAAGTCCGTTTGCCAAACGCCGCCTGGTTGGGAGAGTCCAACTTGAAATGCAAAGCTTGCAAGAAGCGAGGCTACGATCATTATTGCGTTTCTTTTTCTAGCCAACCAATCTGTGTGCTTGTATTTCTTGATATGAATGTTGGCAATTTTAGTACTTTGGGGGATATCTGAATTTACAGTTACCTGAGATTCTTTGCGGTTGGTTCTTGATCAACTGCCCTGGTTGGTTCTTGAAGACCAACTGCCCTGGTCAAGACACTACTTGGTGTCCAAATCCCTCAAGTCTCATGTGCTCTGTAGTAAGAGATCCAAAGCTGTCAAGCCATTTGCATTTCTTGCATCTGTTTCTATTCTTGTGTTGCCTAGCAGATACTTAACCATCTGCAAAAATATCCCACATTTATTATCAATTTATGTAGGATGACAAATCTGGACTAATTCAGCCAAATCTGTTATTGTGTTGTCATGAGCTGAGAAATCAAGAGAAAAAACTATTGTAATTAATTTCCTAATAAAGTAGCCCGATTGCAAGGGAACTGATGATGTGGCATATATTGGGCTTGTATGGTTATGTTTACATGGACCATTTCTAGTTGTAGTGTTGGAAAATAAATTTTGAGAATTTATTGGTTTTCGTGTGAAAATTGAAAATATGTTTGGATGAGTGAATGAAAATGAGTTTTATGTAGGTATGAAAATGAGATTGTGTTTGGTTGAGTAGTTTTGAAGTATTATTTTATGTATATAATAATTTGAAAAGTTGATAATGGTTGAATATTTTAATTGAATATATAATATTATATTTGTAAGATTGTAGAGTGGTAGGCCCCATTAGGTAGAAATAATTAAAAAATAATAATATTTTAAGTGGATAGAGTTGGTTATGGTGAGTCCCATATGTATAATTGGATGAAATATAAGAATAGTGATTGATGAATGATGTATGATAGTGTATAGGGTTGAGAATTGGAATTATAGGTTTGTGATGTAGTTTTATGTGAAAAATGGAATGTGAAAATGATGATTTTCATAGGAAAAGTTATAAACAAACATGATTTAGGTTTATGAATAGTTGGAAATTGAAAATAGGTGGTTGGAAACATAAACAAACAAGGCCATTATGTTTTGGTTGTAATTTTTCATCCATGTATAACTCTACCTTCTCGGAGAATAAGTAAAATACCTATTTCAGAATAAAAAAATCCCTAATTGAAAATCTCTAATATATATGGGCTTTGGATCCAGAAAACTATGGGCCCAAATCCCACGATTTATCGACAAATTTGGATTTTTGATTGACATGAATTCGATTCGAAAATCAACAAGTACAATTCGATTAAGTTCGATTCAAAATTAATTGCATTAGGATCACATTTTGAATTGTGCTTTTAAAATATCCCTTCGATTAATTCGATTTGAAGAAGTTGAAGAATTCAAAATTCGATTCGATGAACACCCCAGCAGACGTGCCCTCACGCCCACTCCCTTCCGGAGATTTGTTTCGCTATTTGTAAGTGAAAAAAACACTTGCATAATAATTCTCCTAGGCGAGAAAAAACTTGACTTATGCACCACATCATTCTTTTCTATCCAAATTATCCGAGAAAATAATATAAAATACTTCATTCATAGTGATACATATTTTATATAAATAAAATAGAGCAAATGGGGCAAATTACCCACTTGGGATAGGTGATTGAGTTTTTTGACATGTAGGATAAAAAACATAGTTTTCTACCCACTTTTGGTGTTCTTTTACCACAATACCCTTGAGGCTTTAAATGCAAGCCTTTAATATGTATTTCTCTCTCTTGAAATTAAATACTCCCAATACATAACATACGTGAACTGTGAACACACCCTTCTTTTTTGCTCTTCATTTTTTCTCTCTCTTCTTCTTCTTCTTCACAAAATATCAAGAAGTTATTTTTGTGGGCTTTCATCAACAAAATCGCACCAAAAAATCGAATAACAAGGTAATGTTCTTCTCCTCCTAATTAGTTAACCTTGTTTAAATCGTTCAAGACCAATATATTTGCAAAATATGTGAAGTGTTTTGTGAAAGGAAAATTTTTCTGCATTTATGAAAAACAATGCACGATATCGTGTCATAGAGTTGGCACGATATCGTGCCCCGTATATTAGACACGATATATCGTGCCCTTTATTAGACACGATATATCGTGCGTTGTATATTAGGTATGATATCGTGCCCCCGTATATTAGACACGATATCGTACCTAATATATAGGGCACGATATATCGTGTCCAATATACGGGGCACGATATATCATGCTCTACAAAAAATGGCACGATATATCGTACCTCAACGAAAAAGGCACGATATATCGTGCCCCAGTAAAAAACAGGCGCCTTTTATGTGTTCTTGCATTTATCAATATTTTTTCTTTGTATATAGATGAACTCTCGCTATCTTGTTGTTCGATTTGGTGGTCATTGGGAAGGTTTAGAATATAAAAGTGGTGAAGAAGAAGTTGTACGTATTAAACCGGGCAAAATGAATTATAGTGAAATATTGGAGGAGGTTTATGGTGTTGTTGATGTTGATAGGGGTGTATACGATTGTATAATGCATTCTATTGTAGATATTTCTGGAAACAAACTTGGGAAGTTAAAGTTGAAAAACGATGATGACATTGAAACTGCGTTTGGGAACACCGAGTTACGATTGTTTTTGTAACACCGAAAAGAAAAACGATGGGTGAGACTAGTTCGCATAATGTATTGGGAGGTCCGTCCGAGCATAATCGAGTTGAGAACGTTGAAGGTCAACAAGGTGTTGGTGGAAGTTTTATGCAACTAATGGCTAGTCAGAATGATTTGTCAGCAGTCATTGGGCCTAATTACAACTACATGCAACTTCTTGGTTTTCAACAATACGGTTTACCGCAAATCAATCCATATAGTCATGCAAAGAAGGCCTAGTGGAGCACCTTTTATGCATATGAACAATGTTCCAATTATTGATCATCCGCCCACTAGCACCTACGATTAATGTTCCAAATATCAATTGTTCGGGACCTAGTATAAGGCCAAGCAATGAAGATGGCTATTATCCCGATATGGGTTGTGATAATATCGATGTTAATTGTGATAATACCGATCTTTGATGTTGGTTGTGATAATAATGACATTAATTATGGTGCAAACTACAGTCCAAATGATTTTGGTGAGAACTACACCGATGGTGATGTTGGTACCGGCGTTGAAGCTAATAATCAATTTGAAAATGACCAAAGAACGTCTTTGAATTTGAGAATTTTGTGAGTGGAGATGTAGACGGAGAGAAGTATTTTTAAAACCAAAACCAAGATGCATAAGACGAGGTGTTAACTTACATCCGGATATCCATAGAGACAATATGGACGAAACAATAGTGCCCACACGATTTAAAACCGGTTCTCCTCGGGCCTCTGCCTGTTTCACCCTCGCTAAAACCGGTTCTCCCTAAGGATGAATCGAGGAGGACCTAACAAAATAACTGGATCATCGACTCTCTATATATATCTGCTGGAGCTCCTCCTCGGTCGGATCAATATCTCATGACACACTAAAGCCTCGTAAATAATATAAATAAATAAATTAATTAAATACATACCGTGTCAAAGAAAAAAAATGTCATGTCAATAGCGGTCTTGAAAACCTCCAACGAAGGCACCAGGCAATCGGGTGGGTGTCGATACTCGAGTCGCCCAGGCATTACCCGGCGAGGTATCACCTCGAATGCCCAAATCTGTGAGAACATTGATAAGTATGAAAAAATAAGATTTTTAAATATTTAAAAACTAATTACAAATATAAATAAAATAAAAACATATGCGTACGGCCAAGACATAAGTGGCCCCATAAAAATGATAAGAAGGTGGCCGATATCTCAGGTGGAACGTCCTTAGTATATCGGCCAAGTGGCGAACATCATGCAGTGCCGAATATAATGCATCAATATCGAAAGGAGTATTTCCCCCAAGGGAACGCCTCCCATCGTGCATCGTCCTCGATCAAAAACTACGGCCAACGGCCCATCTGCGGTCTCGGCCATCGAAACACAAAGATATCATGTAAAAGGCAAATAACACCTTCGCCACCTTCGTGGCATCGCCTGGTGAGTCACGGAAGGTGCCAAGAGCAAATAAATCGCGTAAATGCGCGGGGCGGTAACCTGATCACCCCTAGGCAATACCGCCTATATATACCAGTCTCGGGTACCTCAAAATCACCGTTAGGGTCAAATGTGGACCCTGAAAATCGCAATCCCGATATCATAGCAAAATCACGCCGAGAGAATCTGATAGTCTGCTCTCCGACGTGGAACCAACACTCCGATTCCGGAGCGTCCGGCACATGCACCTCCATCGCAACTAATGCATGCAGTGCCGCATTACAACTGGCTCCGTCATACCCAAAATCCATAAAATATCCGAACGCCGATCGCCTAAACCGACTATATAAATCATCACTGATCTCCAGCAACTCATCTCTGATGGTCTGAATAATATTCGATCGAACGTATCCCGCGATGTGGGCCCTCTCTCGATGATATGAGGGTCTCTTCCATTGTGGACCGACCTACAACAATTAATAAATTTCAATTTATTAAGATGAATTGTTGAAAAATTGCAGAACTGTAGTGAAAAAAACAGCATGTGGGACAATATGGATATGGATATCTAGGCAAAGAATACATGGAAAGAATACAAAAAAACCCACTGGCACGATATCGTACCAAGATTTATAACTAGTTCAATTTATAACTAGGGCACGATATCGTACCCAATTATAACAGGGCACGATATCGCGCCCGTTATACATAGGTACGATATGTGGCACGATATCGTACCCAATTATAACAGGGCACGATATCGTACCCGTTATACCTAGGTATGATATGTGGCACGATATCGTACCCAATTATAACAGGGCACGATATCGTGCCCGTTATACCTAGGTACCCGTTATACCAGGTATGATATGGCACGATATCGCACCCAATTATAACAGGCACGATATCGCGCCCGTTATACCAAGGTACGATATGCGACGATATCGCACCCTAATTATAATAGACGCGATATCGTGCCGCTTCATCTTCTACATCAAATCGCGCCGCCGTGCGGCTGCTACACCAAGTCACCAACATCCAACAATAACCCAACACACAGATTTATCCAACTTATTCACAAATTTATCCAACAATAACCCAATTGATAAACCCTAAACACCAAAATCGAACACTAAAAATCCTAAATCAATTAACCTAACATAAATAGAGTTTAAAACTTAAAATCGAACACTAAAAATCCTAAATCAATGAATCCTAAATGACGATTGATATGCTTACCTGTTGGGAAGGGGCGACGGAGGATGGTGCGGAGGCGGCGATGGAAGCGGCAACGGCGGTGGGTGGAGGCTAAGCGGCGGGAGGTGGAGGCGGTCGGCGTCGACGGCACGATGGAATCCATGTTCTTCTCTTCTCGCACGATATTGGGCACGAAATGGGGATGGTATCTTCTTCTTCTTGAGTCTTGACCGATGTGGGCACGAAATGGGTTTTGGGTATTTCTTCTTCTTCTTGAAGAGGATGGGGCACGAAATGGGTTTGTATGTTTCTTCCTTTTCGTATTTGTATTTGACACGAAATGGGTGGGTACCGCTTTTACTTTTGTTGTTTTATCTTTTTCTTTGTTTGCTTTCTCATTTGTTTTTATACGGTTCCTATACAAGTATATTTATGTCTTAGATTTCAAAATTCAAAAACACCAACTTAAAGGAGGGGTATTTTGGCCAATTTGGGTAGAAAAGAAGTTTGTTATCCTAGTGGGTAGAAAAGAGCACCCACTATCCATAGTGGGTACTTTAAAAATTTCCCCAATAAAATATTTATAAGAAAGTTGATATATTTTAGTTTTAGTTTATTGATTTTATTAATATTTATTCATAAAAACTTCAACAATTTTAATATTTTTGTAGTAAAAGGTTAAACAAATCATGTGGAAAGTAAGTGCATTTTACTATAAATTATATGAATCGCATACATCATACACGCTTTTTTTCTAATGTTATAAAAATCACGTGTAATACACATTTTATACTAAATTATATATATTACACGTAACACACACGTTTCTTAGTAAAATTATAAGGTTCACGTGCAACGACGTGCTCATTACTATATATATATTTATATATATATATATATATATATATTTATAGGGATTGATTCAAATGAGACCAATCCCTTTAGGTTAGTCCATGAGACCAATTATAAACCCTTGATTTAAATATTTTAATGGTTGAGATCATTTTTCTTATTTTTGGAATGTAAGGGTAATATTGTATTTTCATCTAAATCAGTTTTATGAAAAAAATTGTTATTTCCTATTTTTTAGGAAAATACAATCTTTCCTATCCCACCTACCTGATTTTTAGGAGGCAAAAAGCCCAATTTCAGTCTAAGTCACGCCTTTTCAATTTTTTTGGGGTTGAAGGAGTTCGTATTTTTTTCGTATACTAAGTAATGAGATGTTGTATACTAAGTATACAAATATGTTATGATAAATATACAACATTAAGTGGAATGTAAACAAGGAGTTAATACTTGAAACCCATCTTCTATTTATTCTTTTTACGATTTATGCTCCCGTAGAAATTTGCGAGTTTGTACTCAAAAAAAATGAACTTGGTGTGTTTATATATAAAAAACAAGGAGTTGATACTTGAAATCTATATTATATTCTTTTCGACACCCATCTTTTTCTATTTCATCCGTATACTAAGTATGCGAGATGTTGTATACTAAGTATACAAATATGTTATGATAAATATACAACATTAAGTGGAATATAAACATAACGTTGTATAAAGTTTTGATATCCGAATTGTGTGTTTTTCTTATGTAGGAGTTGTGGTTAATAAAATGTCAAGCGAAGAACATGAAAGAGAGGTTGGTAGTCGCGAAGAGGAGAGTTCGGGAGTGATAAGTGTGAATTTTGCATGTGTTTCGATGTGTATTTCGAGCTATAATGATAAGTAAACATTCATAAACTCGCGTTAAATGTTACATATTCACTCCTTGTGGAAAAGATATTACACTTTGCTTATTTTGTAGGAATTTCATGATATTTGAAGCAAATTGAATAAGAATACGAGGAAAGCAAAGTGGAAACACGGAGAATTGAGTGGATATACGAGAAGTGAAGCCTAAAAGAGCGAAAGTTGAGCGTTCACGGAAGAAACAGGGGCACACGGGTTGGCGTGCCAAGACACCACCCGTGCACCCTCGTATAAGGTTGATTGAAGGCGCGACATGGCGCACGGGTAGGCCGTGCTCGACGCACCACCCGTGCGCCCTACGAGAGAGTCGGGATATCTCATCGGAGTGGCGCACGGGTAGGCCGTCTCCGACGCACCACCCGTGCGCCCTACAGAGAGTTGGGGTATTCCGGCGAGGTGGCGCACGGGTAACCCGTGCGTGGGCGCACCACCCGTGTGTCTGTGGCTGAATCCCATGTCCGCATTAAGCCCTAAACATGATGGGGAGTATAAAAAGGCTTTTTGGGGCGCACAGGAGGAATCGACATATTTTGGGATCTACAACACAAGACAAGGGTCTATTCTTGGAAGAAGACATCAAGGAGACAATCGGGTTGCATCGGAGCTTAAGGAACGGAGATATATCGAGAGATTGTCGACTTTCCTAAGTTTTCTTGCTTCTCTTTTAGTTTCAATCTTTCATTTTAGTTGTAATGGCTTTGAACAATTTGTTTATGGGTTGTTTAGAAATCATGTGTAGCTAAACTCTTGAGATTTCCGGGTTTTGGAAGTAGATTAATGAACTCTTGTTGGATGTTTTAATCTTAGTTGAAGTTATTATCTTAAAGCCTATTTGAGTATTTTGAGCTTATTCTTGTTTTATCACTTGATCAATGATTTAACTTGTTTGATATATTGATTCATAATTCGAGAGATGAGTTTCAATATTAGATCTTGAATACTCGACACAAATATTTGCATGAATCGAGAGGTTTGCGAATATTGTGAGGACATTTGATCTTTGATGCTTTTGGGAGTTGTGTATCTATTGTTGAGTAGAGATGCTAGCATAGATATTTCAATCTACGTTTTATATACATCTCGAGAGGGGATAAAATAGCTTTGTGATCGTCTTATAGGAATATTGATAGTAACTTTGGCTTTGATTTAATCGGACAACAAGAGGATTATTAATCGAAACCTTAACTCGGAAATCCATTTCATCATCTTGATACTTCTTTCATTTGTGTTATTGTATTCTTGTGTTTTAGTGATTGAACTTGTCTTAATCTCAAAACAACAACCATCAAATATTGATCGTCTAAATAAAAGTAAAACTATCTTGGTTCAATACTTAGCTTTATTGATTTATTAGTCTCCGTGGATACGACCTTGCTACCCTATTCGATAACGAACACCGTACACTTGCGGTGAAGCTAAAAATAAGGCGAACAAGTTTTTGGCGCCGTTGCCGGGGACTAATACAATTTTTGGTGCTAATATTGCGATAGATAGAATTATTCTTAATTTAGACATTTTTCTTTATTATTTATTTTGTTTTTTTATGTGACTTGAATTCCACATTATTTGACTTGTTTATTCTAGTTTGGTCCAGGTAGTGTATGAACACGCGCTCTAAGCGGGGGGACTTAATACCGCTTATACCGGAAGTTGAGGCTTTCGCGAGGAGGATCAGTGCTACCACTAGACGAGCTGAAAGACAACACAATCCGATAATGGGGGATTTGAATGAGTTACCAATACCGCCAAACAATGGTGGAAACGAGTTACCGATACCGGTTCAACAGCAAGCCATTCGTGATTACTTTCGACCACAAACGAATCGTAATTACGGTGGCATTGCCCATATTCCCATCAATGCCAACAACTTCGAGCTCAAACCGGCACTAATCAATATGGTGCAACAAAATCAGTTTGGGGGGTTTGCAACAGAAGATCCTAACTCTCACCTTGCGCATTTTATCCAAATATGCAATACGATCAAGATGAACGGAGTCTCAGATGATGCCATAAGATTGCGCCTATTCCCATTCTCTTTACGGGATAAGGCGAGAAATTGGTTGGGTACTTTGACGCAAGGAAGTGTGAGCACTTGGGATGATTTGAGCCAAAAGTTTTTGTTTAAATTCTTTCCACCAAGCAAAACTTTGCAGCTCAAAAGTGAGATCACTCAATTCCGACAATTTGACTCCGAGCCTTTGTACGAGGCTTGGGAAAGATTTAGGGATTTGTTAAGAAGATGTCCACAACACGGCTTTGGGAGGATCAACATGATTATGTTTCTTTTACAATGGTCTAATGGGGCAAACAAGGGCCTTTGTTGATGCCGCAGGGAGGAGCTTTGTTGGCAAGGTTTCCACAAGATGCCTTAAATCTTCTTGAGGAAATGGCCATGAACGATTACCAATGGCCATCGAAAGATCCAATGTACAACGAGTAGCGAAATCTCGAGAATCGGACCCTATCAAAACATCGGCACAAGTAGCGGCTTTAACGACTCAATTGAATGTATTTGAAGGGGGGAAGCGGAATACTGAGCACGGGTAGTGAAGCTCTTCTATATCCGATGGAAGAGATAAGTTATGTGAATAACAGGAATTTCAGCAATTTCGGAATAATTCAAACCAACGCACTACCGTCCGGGTTGAGAAATCATGAAAATTTTTCCTATGCAAATACAAAGAATGCATTACAACCTCCACCAGGGATTCAATACTTCAAGTGGAGGCGGTAATGGGGAAGGCAAATCGTCGTTGGAAGATGCACTCACCTCTTACATAAATCAATCGAATGTTTTCATGAATGACACGAGGAGCCGCCTCGCTAAGCAAGACCTTCGGATGGATAAGTTGGAACAACAAGTGACAAGCTCAATAAAGAATCACGGAGACTCAAATGGGTCAATTGGCTAAAATTGTGGGTGGTCAACATCAAAGGGTCAATTTCCAAGTAATACGGAAATGAATCCTAAGGAACAATGCAAGGCGATTCGTTTGATGCGATGCACGGAATATGAGGGGCCTAAAGAAAATGGGAATCCGAAACTTTCGGATGAAGCATCTAGGCGAGGAAGCAAGAGACTCGTGATGAAGGATGATATTGAAGAAAATGAGAAAGAAAGAGAACAAAGAGAGGCGGAACAAACAGTGGGCTGAAAGGCTAAAATCATCCTCTAGCTCGAATTTGTCTAAGTTGCCTATATCTCTCCCCTTTCCTCAAAGATTTCAAAAGAAAAAGCTTGATGATCAATTTGCCAAATTCCTTGATATATTTAAGAAATTGCACATTAACATTCCTTTTTTGCAGACGCATTAGAACAGATGCGAACTATGCGAAATTTCTTAAAGATGTTATGTCAAAAAGCGGAAGATGACAAGCTATGAAACGGTGAATTTGAGAAGAGTGTAGTGCAATTATCCAAAGGAAGCTACCACAAATCGAAAGATCCGGGGAGTTTCACTATCCCTTGTGCTATTGGTGGTAATTTCTTTAATAAAGCGTTATGTGATTTGGGGAAAGTATTAATTTGATGCCTTTGTCCATTTTCGAAACTTGGATTAGGCGCGTGAAACCTACTACGGTGACATTGACATTGCAACTTGCGGACCGATCACTTACGTATCTGGGGAATTATTGAAGACGTCTTGGTAAAAGTTGATAAATTTATATTCCCGTGGATTTCTTGGTTTTGGATATGGACGAAGATCGAGACGCGTTCCACCGATACTTGGACGCCCTTTCTTAGCAGCGGGTAAAGCCTTAATAGATGTGCAAAAGGGGAGCTCACATTACGTGTTAATGATGAGCATGTTTTATTTTCTATATATAAGGCAATGAAATTTCATGATTCGGTAGAGAATTGTAATTTCTTGGATATAGTTAGTTCATGCATTGAGGATTATGTTGATCATACATTGTCTACGAGATGATTTGGAATTTGGTCTAGCCCACTCGTGCTCAATGTCGAGTGTTGTACTTGATTTTGATAACCAAGATTTGTACGACTATGTTTGTGCCTTAGATCATATGCGGGAATTACCTAATAAGCAAAGAGGCAGAACGCAAAGCCGAAATAAGGGAGCCAAACTTACGAGAACGCACCACCCATGCGTCCACGCACGGGTTGCCGTGCGTGATCTTTGCAGGCGGATGGGACTCTCACGAAGAACGCACGGCCCGTGCGCCCACGCACGATCGGCTCGTGCGTGATCTTCAAGTAACGATGGAACTCTCAAGAGCGCACGACCCGTGAGTGAGCGCAGACGGCGATCCGTGCGTGAGATCGAATCTGTCAACACCACCTCCGTAACTCAAGCAATTACGAACACCTCAAATATGCATTCTAGGGACAAATAATGAAAATCGATGTCGTTTCATCTCTTCTCACTCCTACCCAACTTGATAAATCAAGGGTTTTACGAAAACATAAGTCGGCTTTAGGTGGTCTATAAAGCGATTTAAAAGGCATAAGTCCATCCATTGTGATGCGTAAAATTCGGATGGAAGATGTTTATAAACCATCGATTGCAAAACCAAAGACGACTAAACCCTATTATGCAAGATGTGGTTAGGAAGGAAGTATTGAAATGGTTGGATGCCGGGATCATTTACGCGATATCGATAGTTCATGGGTGAGTCCTGTACAAGTGGTGCCGAAAAAAGGGGGGTAATAAAGTGGTAAAAAATGAAAATGAGGAACAAATTGCTACTAGAATTGTTCTTAGGGTGGCGAATATGTATTGATTATAGAAAACTTAATGATGCCACTCGAAAAGATCACTTTCCCCTCCCCTTTATCGATATGATGTTGGATCGTCTTGCAGGTTATGATTATTATTGCTTTTTAGATGGTTATTAAGGTACAATCAAATCATGATTGCGTAGGAAGACCAAGAGAAAACAACATTTACATGTCCGTATGGCACATTTGCATTTCGACGCATGCCATTTGGTTTATGTAATGCACCTGCCACATTCCAACGTTGTATGATGGCTATATTTCACGATCTTATTGAAAAAGTTATGGAGGTGTTTATGGGACGATTTCTCGTGTTCGGGATTCTTTTGATAATTGTCTTCACAATCTTTCCCTAGTTTTGCAAGCGATGTGAAGAGACCAATTTAGTACTAAATTGGGAAAAGTGCCATTTTATGGTACGCGATGGCATTGTACTTGGTCATCGAGTCTCTTCTCGCGAGGTTTGGAAGTTGATCGGGCAAAGATTGTAGCAATTGAGAAACTACCACCTCCCACAAATGAGAAAGCCATTCGGAGCTTTTTGGGCCATGCCGGATTTTTCTGAAGGTTTATCCGTGACTTTTCTAAAATTTCTAAGCCCTTGAGCCAATTGCTAGAAAAAGATCTTTGCTTTCATTTTTTCCAATGAATGTTTGCGGGCGTTCGAAATGTTGAAGATGACATTGGTGACCGCACCTATACTCGTCGCCCCAGTTGGAGCCAACCATTTGAGCTAATGTGTGATGCAAGCGACTATCTTTGTTGGGCTGTTCTTAGTCAAAAGAGGGAAAAATTGTTCCGATCCATCTACTATGCAAGTCGAACGTTGGATAGTGCTCAGCGAATTATACCACAACCGAGAAAGAAATGTTGGCGATTGTTTTCGCATTCGATAAATTCGATCTTACTTGATCGGGACGAAGACGATTGTCGCATCCGACCATGCGGCTATCAAATACCTCTTTGACAAGAAGGATGCGAAACCGAGGTTGATTCGATGGATCTTATTGTTGCAAGAGTTTGACGTGGAAATCAAGGACCGAAAAGGATGCGAACGTAGTAGGACCATCCGTCTCGATTAGAAAATCAAGAAGGAGAAAAAAAAAGTGCGGGATGGATAAAAGAGGAGTTTCGATGAAAGATTACTCATGCTTGAGGCAAAGTTCCCATGGTATGCGGACTTTGTCAACTACTTGGCACTGGAGTTCTACCTCCGGATCTATCACCGTATCAAAAGAAGAAATTCTTACATGATGTAAAGTTCTACATGTGGGATGACCCCTACTCTTTAAGAGGTGCGCAGACAAAATCATAAGGAGATGCGTACCTCAAGAAGAATGGGAGGAGTCCTACAACAGATGTCACTCTTCACCATCCGGCGGACATTTTGGTCCCACTCGCACCGCAGTGAAGGTATTGCAAAGTGGGCTATATTGGCCCACTTTATTTAATGATTGTTATTTGGTGTACAACAATGTGTGTGTGTCGGCGAATGGGAAACATTTCACGGAAGACGAGATGCCAATGACCAACGTAATTGAAGTGGAGTTGTTCGATGTGTGGGGATTGACTTTATGGGCCCATTTCCATCGTCTTCGGGTTATCAATATATTCTACTTTGTGGAGTATGTATCCGTTGGGTAGAGGCAATTCCTTCTAAAACAAATGATGCTCAAGTTGTAATGCGATTCCTTAAGAAAAACATCTTTACTAGATTTGGCACTCCAAGAGCTTTAATTAGTGATGGAGGGTCGCATTTTGTAAACAAATTGATGAGCAACTTGTTGGCCAAATATGGGGTCAAACATAAAGTCGCATTGGCATATCATCCACAAGCCAACGGACAAGCGGTAAGTAGCTAACAGGGGAGATCAAACAAATCCTTGAAAAGGCGGTGAACATCAACAAAAGGATTGGGCGTTAAAATTGGATGATGCCCTGTGGGCATACCGAATCGCATATAAGACACCGTTGGGCACATCTCCATATCAACTTGTATTTGGGAAGTCGTGCCATTTCCGGTAGAATTGGAGCACAAAGCATTTTGGGCGGTAAAGAAAGCGAATCGGATTTTCGTAAAGCGGTGAGGAAAGGTTGCTCCATTTGAATCGGATGGAAGAGTTTCGGGATGAAGCGTCACGAAAATTCGAATTTACAAGGAAAGAACCAAGCGGTGGCATGATAAGATGATCAAGAAAAGAGAATTTTTACCGGGAGAACCGGTGCTCTATACAATTCACGCCTTAAATTCTTCCCGGGAAAACTCAAGTCCAAGTGGTCGGGGCCATTTGTGATAAAGAAAGTGTTGAATCCACCGGGATTGTAGAATTGTTGACAAAAGAAGCGAGACTTTCATGGTAAACGGCCAACGGATTAAGCACTATTTCCACCGAGGAATCAAGAGGAGGTGACATCCACCACCTTGCGCGATCCGTAATTTAACAAAAAAGACGTCGAGCTATAGACGGTAAATCTAGCGCTTGTTGGGAGGCAACCCAATGGTAACTTCACACTTTTCTTTATTGAAATTATATCTTTCCTTACGTGCGATATAATTTCATTTAAGTTTGGGGAGAGATAGTATCTTGATTTGAAATGTGTGGATTCAAAAAAAAAAAAAAATCATGCATTTTGTGTTTTCATATAGTTGCATTAGAGCACTCTAGATTGCATTTGCATTAGAGCACGTTTATAGCTTTAGCACGTCTATTGCTTTAGTAGTGGTTAGAGAGTGTGTTGACCAAGCATGTGCAACTTGTTGTTTGTGTGTTGATTGAGAATTCATATTGTTTGGATTGGATCTTTGGTTATGGATTGATTGCCTTGAATAGATGACATCGAGCATGTTGATATGGAAAACTTGGTTTGATGCTTTGAATTACATAATTGCAAGCCTGTGAGCTTTTGAGCCTTTACTTTGCTTGTATCTTGTGATCTTGTTGTGATTTGAGTGTATCGATTATGTTGTTAGAATTCTAGAACTTGCTTGGGTATCTCTATCAAGGCCACATGTGTATGCGGTGTGAGTGTGATTAAAGGCCATCTTGGCTAGCCTTTCAAGCCTTTTGCTTACCTAATGATGATATTGAAATCCCTAGTTAGCCAACTTGAGCCTATTGCCTAATTTCTTGATAGCAACAATTCAAGCCTTAACTTGATATATTTGTTACCCTACACTTGAGTGTATAACATTGAGTAAAGGGAATGAATGAGGTTGAATGAGTTGGAATTGAAAAATTGGATAATTGTGCAAAATTGGTTGATGGGAACAAAAGAGGAAGAAAAGGAGGAGAAAAGAAATGTTGAAAATTCATAAAAGAGTTGAAAAAAAAATATCGATTTTATGATGTGAGTTTTCATTGAATGAACTTGGAGGTGGGAATTGTAATGTGAGGTGATAATGTTTACAAAAGAAAGGGGATGGAGATAAGAAGAGTTGATGAAAATCGAGAGAAGAATTTAGTAGCATATTGAGCTTTAATGTAGATGATTTATATGCTCATCGGTCTATACGCTCGAGTTTGAGTCACTCTATCCATATTTTCCTACCCTAACCAAAGAGCCTTCATTATAACCAAAAGAAAAGTCCTTTTTGATTCACAAATTGCATACACTCTAGTGGCGGAGATATGAGACGAATTGCAAGCCTATGGTAATTTTGCGACATCGAACTGATTTGAGCGTAAACACGTCCTATATCCTCGAGAGATGAGAGTATACACTTAATTTTGAGAGTTGGAATTCAGAGCATTACACTTTGTTTTACTTGAGGTGTGTTCTTTGATCAGATATTTGAGGCTTGATTGGTATGTTGCTTGACATTCATGATGAATGATATGAATTTCTTTTTGGATCCGTTGTGTGCGCTTTTATTCTTATCTCCCTATTATGCTTTATCGTGTTCTAAATATTGTTGATCGGGACGGTCAACAGTTTAAGTTTGGGGGATTTTGATAAGTGTGAATTTTGCATGTGTTTCGATGTGTATTTCGAGCTATAATGATAAGTAAACATGCATATACTCGCGTTAAATGTTACATATTCACTCCTTGTGGAAAAGATATTACACTTTGCTTATTTTGTAGGAATTTCATGATATTTGAAGCTAATTGAATAAGAATACGAGGAAAGCAAAGTGGAAACACGGAGAATTGAGTGGATATACGAGAAGTGAAGCCTAAAAGAGCGAAAGTTGAGCGTTCACGGAAGAAACAGGGGGCACACGGGTTGGGCGTGCCTCAAGACACCACCCGTGCACCCCTGTATAAGGTTGATTGAAGCTGCAGCATGGCGCACGGGTAGGCCGTGCTCCGACGCACCACCCGTGCGCCCTACAGAGAGTCGGGATATCTCATCGGAGTGGCGCAAGGGTAGGCAGGCCGTGCTCCGACGCACCACCCGTGCGCCCTACAGAGAGTTGGGGTATTCCAGCAGGGTGGCGCACGGGTAACCCGTGCGTGGGCGCACCACCCGTGCGTCTGCGCTGGAATCCCATAATCTGCTGCATTAAGCCCTAAACATGATGGGGAGTATAAAAAGGCTTTTTGGGGGGCGCACACAGGAGGAATCAGACATTTTTTGGGATCTACAACACAAGACAAGGGTCTATTCTTGGAAGAAGACATCAAGGAGACAATCGGGTTGCATCGGAGCTTAAGGAACGGAGATATATCGAGAGATTGTCGACTTTCCTAAGTTTTTCTTGCTTCTGCATTTTAGTTTCAATCTTTCATTTTAGTTGTAATGGCTTTGAACAATTTGTTTATGGGTTGTTTAGAAATCATGTGTAGCTAAACTCTTGAGATTTCCGGGTTTTGAAGTAGATTAATGAACTCTTGTTGGATGTTTTAATCTTAGTTGAAGTTATTATCTTAAAGCCTATTTGAGTATTTTGAGCTTATTCTTGTTTTTATCACTTGATCAATGATTTAACTTGTTTGATATATTGATTCATAATTCGAGAGATGAGTTTCAATATTAGATCTTGAATACTCGACACAAATATTTGCATGAATCGAGAGGTTTGCGAATATTGTGAGGACATTTGATCTTTGATGCTTTTGGGAGTTGTGTATCTATTGTTGAGTAGAGATGCTAGCATAGATATTTCAATCTACGTTTTATATACATCTCGAGAGGGGGATAAAATAGCTTTGTGATCGTCTTATAGGAATATTGATAGTAACTTTGGCTTTGATTTAATCGGACAACAAGAGGATTATTAATCGAAACCTTAACTCGGAAATCCATTTCATCATCTTGATACTTCTTTCATTTGTGTTATTGTATTCTTGTGTTTTAGTGATTGAACTTGTCTTAATCTCAAAACAACAACCATCAAATATTGATCGTCTAAATAAAAGTAAAACTATCTTGGTTCAATACTTAGCCTATTGATTTATTAGTCTCCGTGGATACGACCTTGCTACCCTATTCGATAACGAACATCGTACACTTGCGGTGAAGCTAAAAATAAGGCGAACAGGGAGACAAGCGACCTTCAAAGAGGTATTTGGATTTGTTTAATTGGATAAATTGAATTGTATTATTTGTTGTATAAGTAGTTTAGTGTATGTGTTTACTTAGTAACGTGGAATTGTATTCTTGGTTAAGTGGAATTGTATCCTTAGTTATATAGGTGGTTAAGTGGTTTTGTATTTTTAGTTCAGTGTAATTATAAATTTAGTTTAATATTTTTGCATACTCAGTAATGTTTATAATATAGTTAGTTCAAGTGTAATCGTATATATAGTTAAACAATTCAGTATTCTTAGTGTTGTTTTATTGTATATTTAGTTCAATGTAATTTTACATGCAATACATGTATGAGAAGCAAAAATATTCTTAAAGATAAATTAACAGGTTACATAATGCTATGACAAAATTAAGTATACAATTGTAAGTTAATAAATTATATGATCGCATTGTATTAAATATACGAGAACACATAACTAAGTGTACAATTTCAATCCAATATGTATGCACGAGATCCCATCAACTAAATAAACCCTACTGATTTGTAAAAATACAAGTTGTTTCATTTTTTAACAATACACATTATTCACATTATGATAAATCCAATTTGGCATGCAATGACACTCAATTATATGAACAATTTAACTAAAATAAGTATACAACACTAAAAGCAAAAATTATATATCCCAATGTATTAAATATACAAGAAAAACATCATTCCTTGTCCATTCGGAACAAATAATTATATAAATCACATTAACTAAGTAACATGATATATTACTTCGTTCTTGAACTTCTTTGTCGTGCTCCTTACGATGTCAAACCCCTAATTGCTCCATACTCTTTGTAAAATTTTATACCGGTTTCCAATGTAGCGAAATGCATGCCACTCGTGGAATCTTTTTTTGTTCTACCTCACGGTATCCAATATTTAGTTAGTCCGGTGAGATTTCGAGCCGTTGACTTCCATTGAAATTGTTGGTTGGTTCTGTGATGTTTTACATTAAACAAGACAGAGCATTATAAAAACAAAATGGATGTATTATTTATACAATATGCAACCATATACATACATATTATTATTATTAGTAACTACGTTCATATAAAACCATACATTTTTTTTTTTTTTTTGAGAGGAATTTATATCCAATCCAACTAAATGGAATTAGGGAAACTAATATAACAATCATACAAGTTTATATTATAATTATACAACACTCATGACTATGTATACAAGTTAAATATGTTAAATATACACGAAAAAAAACAGCTAACAACAAATATGTAATCTCCGGACTAGTTGTAAATATTTAAGAAATAAATATTCAAATACAAGATTTATATACTAAATATACTAACATTGTTCACTACATATACAAACTAACAAGAAATATACAATGCACAGACAATTTCAAAATTTGAAAAAATGTAAAATATGTATACAATGTTTGTACACTAAATATACATCTGTTGTATACTAAACATACAAATTACGAACAAAAACATACAATTGGTTCGATTTTGCGTTGATATTTTTCGAGTGATTCCTCCTAAATTTTTTTGCAAGTATATCGTAAGATATTACCTTGGAAACATTCACCAATCGCGTTGGAGGGAAGATCTTCTGCCATTGTACAATCCCTTTGCTCTAATTGATGACAACCTCGTCAATTAACGAAATATATTGTATGTTTTTTCCGTCCGCAAATGTATATTGTATAATTTTCGAGTCTAAGAGATTGATGTCAATGATGGTAGAGAATGTCGTGGTGAGGAAGAAGGGTTGACGCAGGTGGATTTCCGCTGATTATGGGACGTGATCAATTCAAGATCACGTCCCTAATTTTTAGCATTCGGTTACCATTTTTATTTTGACAGATTACTATTTTACCCCCTCCTATGTATAGTTTCTTATGTAAAGTTGTATAGATTCATTTAGATCCTGGACCGTTGATTTATGTTTTTAATAGTGTGGATTTGGTCTTATGGACTAACCTAGGGGGTGGTCTCACGGGATCCCCTCCTATATTTATATATATCTCAATTTTTGAAAAAAACATATAAAAGGTTGCCCGCATGAACAAGTGCACACAGGCACACAAAACAGAAAGAAGATCAGATGGATCGAGTGTATATAACACTACACACATAAGAATTTAGGATAGATGCTGCATAATTGAGAAGAGTGCATGGGATCAATAAGAATGAAGATATCTTTACAACCAACACCTCCATCTTCTTAATTTTCCGTCCCTTCAGAACCACTATCCTGCAAGACAACAATCATGTTAGCAAATGCATATGGATCACAATGCATGAAATGACAAGCCACTTATTAATAATGTTAAGAGAGAATTTTATAACTAGATCTTATCCAACAATATATATCTGCGATTAAATCGTCGTGGTTGGAGAATTTTGAAGATCATATAAACGATGATCTATAATGTACCTAATAAAAATCCAACTTCATTTAGGATCTACACAGTGAATAAAATAAAAAAAAATAGTTTCATGAAATTATTATTACTATGTTCTAGAATTTAAATTCAAAAATATTAGTTAATTTTACTTATCGCAACATGAAAACCCGCTTTCAATAACCAATATATGAACCAGTCAACCAGACAACACCGCTCACTGTTAGGAAACACGTGTGATATATACCCACTAATATTATTAATTATAATAATAATAATAATAATAATAATAATAATAATAATTTATATTGCATTAATTAATTTTACCTCATTTATTAGCCAACCCATTTAATAGAGTAGGCGAACAACAAACTTATTTGTAACAATCACTAATATATATTATCTCTCATTATATACATAATAACTCTCATCCAATCTTTTCCACACCACAAGACAAGGTATGAACTTTCTCTCACACTCCCTCTCGGCCAAATCTATAAAGTTTACTCTTATTTTAAGCTTTAATATTTTACTAATAATACTCCTCTTTCTTCTTTTTGTGTAAGGCTATCTACAATTATTTTTCTACTTTTGTTTCATATTATATTTGTGAGTATAGTGGTGAGAGAGTGTGCATGTGGCAGTGTTAGTGTGTAGTAGTGTGGTATGTTTAAATAATGGATATATATATATATATATATATATATATATATAGATGCGTGTGTCGATATGCATATATTTTTAATGTTGTTCTAATAATTTTTGTTGTTGTTTCCATGTAATCAGTCATTTATTTGCATCAATCCTCTTATATAGAAAAGATTTTACAAAAATTTTCTATGTCTAATGCTAAAACTGTGAATGTGCCTCTTGCCTCTCACTTTCTGTTAAGTAAAGAAATCGCCTAAGACCGAACTCCGAAATATATGCTATGCAAAACATTCCTTATGCTAATGCTATTGGATCTGTGATATACTTAATGGTGAGCACTAGGCCTGATATAGCCTATGCTGTTTCTTGTTTGAGTAGATACATGTCCAATCCTGGTACGGTGCATTGGAATGCTGTTAAATTGTTGTTAAGATATCTGAGGCATTCTTCTGATTACAACTTGTGTTTTTCTAAGTGTGAAAATAGTGTTGTTTTAAAAGGATATGTGGATTCCAACTATGCACTGGTATGGTGCATTGGAATCTTTGTTAAATTGTTGTTAAGATATCTGAGGCATTCTTCTGATTACAACTTGTGTTTTTCTAAGTGTGAAAATAGTGTTGTTTTAAAAGGATATGTGGATTCCAACTATGCAAATGATAAAGATAACAGAAAATCAACAACTTTTTATGTTTTTACTTTGTGTAATTCTTGAGCGTATTGTAACGAAGAAAATATGAGGAACATATTTGTAGGAAGAAGAGAAAGAGGAGCGTATTTAAAAGAAGAGGAAAAGACGACTGGGTATTGTGAAGGATTTTAAGGAAATTGTAGGACAAATGGACAATTATATCCTTATCCATTTTATCTTGGCATGCTCCCCAATGTTTGTGCCCACAAAAACTTAAAAATCATAATTCTAAGGTATTTATCGAATTAAATTTTGAATTCTTTGATTTACTTAAATTGAATAATCCAATAAATATCTTAAAACATTAATTCGAAACCTTAATTCGAAATTCGATTAATTTTGAATAGAATTTAATCGAGTTGGATTTTTGATTTGCGAATCAAATTTGGGTCAATCCAAAAAGCCAAATTTATCAATAAATCGGACAATGTTGTGCTCATATTTCTCGAATCCAGAATCCATATTTGCAAATAAAATTCCAGACCTTTTCTTTTTCTACGAAAGAATTTTGTAATTATACAAAACATTACAAATTTGTTAGCTTAAAGACATTAATTACAAAAACTAAAAACAAGACTTGAAAGACTTTTAAAGCTGAATCTGCCAAGTATTGTTCTTTTAAATTTAAATATAATACACATTACCGTGAAGTTTAGTTTAATTTTATATTTTAAAATTACAAATACCTCATAATAATTGTTTTCAGCTTACAAAATTGAACTCTCAAGATGTGGATATTTATTACGTAAATACAAATATTAATAGGGTATTTGTAATTTTTAAAGATAGTTGGAGTTTTTTTATAATTAGATTAAACATCGAGAATAAGCCCTATAATTAACATCAAACTTCAAAGGGCTAGTCTCTGTCCACCGTCTAATGAATCTAGATCCGTTAGACGGTCCAAATATCCTACCCATCTTGAAGACCGATCAGGATCCTCGAAAAATAGAAAAAGAGTGCGCGTCCTCAACCTCGGTTCGAGAATCTCTCTTCTTGACCTCGTTCGAGAAGATCGTGGAGAACACCACCACCAACAAACAAATCTCGCCCCCACCGCCGTCGCAGCCACCTCCGCCTCTTCTTCCACGATCGCTTCATCGGTGGTCGCGACGCCTCCTCCGTCCTCGTCTCTCCACCCGATTCAGCAAATGTAGCCATTGGAAAGAGAGAACAACAAGAGAAGATCGATCAAAGTGATTTTTATGGTTTTTGATTTGGTTGGTGTGCAGATTGATCTTGTTTATTGATTGGTGTGAGTTTTGTATGTATTTTAGGGCATATTTATAGCTATAATTGTTTATAAACATGCAATAACTCATTTGAAATGGTATATATTCGCTCTTTGTGGAAAAAGTATTACGCTTTGCTCGTTTTGAAGGAATTTAACGATATTTGGAGTGATTTGGTGACAAATACGAGCATTGCGACCTAGATTCATCAAGAATCAAGCGATTACACCCAATTGGAAGCCAACTATATGGAGTCTTAGAGTCATAGTGATGATTTGTGTGCCAAAAGAAGCATGGATGATCAAACAACGAGGGGATTCATAAGAAAAATCCATTCAAGACGCGTTTGGAACTTCCCGGCTGTGGGGGTTGAGTATTTTGGCCATAACTAAGAGAGGGCTACAACTCTTATGAAGACCCCCCGAGCAAATTCGGACGTTTTGGTGGCGCACGGGCAACCCGTGCGGGGTTGCACGACCCGTGCGCACTGAAAGGCACTGAAGGTTTTGAGCATGCCTACGGCTTCAAGCCACGAGTAACCCGTGCGTGGGAGCACAAGAAACCCATCGCGTGGGTCGCTGAAAATTGATTTTCCTATGGATTTGACCACGGGTAACCCGTGCATGGGCGCCACGACCCGTGCGTCGTCTTTGGAATGTCCAAAAATGACACACATTGACAAAGCTTCTAAAAGGGTATAAATACCACTTTTTTGGGCGCACACTGGAAGGAGAAAAGACTAGGAATACACCCGAGAACACAAGAAACACATCAATTTCATCAATGAAGAATCAAGGAAAGAATCGGGTCGAATCGGAGCTTGAGGATTGAAGATTAATCGAGAGATTATCCATTTCCCTAAGTTTTCTAATTCTTTGTGCTTTAATCTTTAATTTTAGCTTGTCATGAATATGAACAATTTGTCTATGAGTTGTTTATTTGTAATGAGTAGCTAAACTTCTTGATTTTCGGGTTTTGGAAGTAGATTAATAAACTCTTGTTGAATGTTTTAATCTTAGTTGAAGTTATTGTCTTGAAGCCTATTTGAATACTTTGAGCTTATTCTTGTTTTATCACTTGACCAATGATTTAGCATGTTTGATATATTGATTCATAATATGCTAAATCATCTCTCGAATTATGAATCAATATATCAAACATGCTAAATCATTGGCCAAGTGATAAAACAATAATAAGCTCAAAGTACTCAAAAATAGGCTTCAAGACAATAACTTCAACTAAGATTAAAACATTCAACAAGAGTTCATTAATCTACTTCCAAAACCCGTAAATCTCAAGAAGTTTAGCTACTCATTACAAATAAACAACCCATAGACAAATTGTTCATATTCATGACAAGCTAAAATGAAAAATTAAAGCACAAAGAATGAGAAAACTTACGGAAATGGATAATCATTCGATTAATCTTCAATCCTCAAGCTCCGATTCGACCCGATTCTTCTCTTGATTCTTCCTTGATGAAATTGATGTGTTTCTTGTGTTCTTGGGTGTATTCCCAGCCTTTTCTCCTTTGGTGTGCGCCCAAAAAGTGGTATTTATACCTTTTAGAAGCCTAGGTCAATGTCTTTGTCATTTTTGGACATTCCAACACGGACACGGGTCGTACACCCACGCACGGGTTACCCGTGCTCAAATCCATAGGAAAATGAATTTTCAGCGACCCACGCACGGGTTACCCGTGCTCGAAGCCGTATGCATGCTCAAAACCTTCAGGTGCGCACGGGTCGTGCATCCACGCACGGGTTGCCCGTGCGCCACCAAAACGTCCGAATTTGCTCGCAGGCTCTTCATAAGAGTTGTATACCTCTCTCTTAACTTTCCATAGCCGCTTGAATCAGCTCAATATCAATTTTGTAGAGAGAGTTATGGCCAAAATACTAAACCGCCAAAGGTCTTTGGAAGTTCCAAACGCGCGTCTCGAATGGATTTTTCTTATGAATCCTCTCGTTATTTGATCATCCATGCTTCTTTTGGCACACAAATCATCACTATGACTCTAAGACTCCATATAGTTGGCTTCCAATTGGTTGTAATTGCTTGATTCTTGATGAATCTAGGTCGCAATGCTCGTATTTGTCACCAAATCACTCCAAATATCGTTAAATTCCTACAAAACGAGCAAAGCGTAATACCTTTTCCACAAAGAGCGAATATATACCATTTCAAATGAGTTATTGCATGTTTATAAACAATTATAGCCATAAATATGCCCTAAAATACATACAAAACTCACACCAATCAAACCCCAAACTTAAACTGTTGGCCGTCCCGGTCAACGCTTTAAAACAAGACAAAACATAACTGGGAGTAATGAAAAGTAGAATGCACAACAACTCCATAAAATTCGTATTAACCCATCATAGGTGTCAAGCAATGAATCAACCAAGCCTCAAACATCTAACATAGAACATACATCAAAGAAACTATGGTAAATGCTAAGAATCACTCCTCTCAAGATCAAGTGTATACTGCCATCTCGAATGAATATAGGATGTGTTTACGCTCAAATCAATTCAATGTCGCAAAATTACCATAGGCTTGCAATTCGTCTCATATCTCCGCCACTAGAGTGTATGCAATTTGTGAATCAAAAAGGACTTTCTCATTTGGTTGTAATGAAGGCACTTTGGTCAGGGTAGGAAAATATAGATTGAGTGACTCAATCTCGAGCGTATAGATCGGTGAGCATATAAATCATCTACATTAAAGCTTAATATGCTACCCAAATCATCTCTCATTTTCACCAACTCTTCTTATCTCCATCCCCTTTCTTTTGTAAAACACCATCACCTCGCATTACAATTCTTTGCCTCCAAGTTCATTCAAAGAAAACTCATTCATAAAGCTAATTTTTTTGTCTCTTTTGTGAGTTTTCAACATTATTTTCTTCTCATTTTCTTTCCCTTTTGTTCCCATCAACCAATTTTATTAACACCACCTTCTAAAATTTTGATTTCACCCATTCACCCTCATTCATTCCCTTTACTCAATACTATACGCTCATATAGGGTAACATATATATATATCAATGATAAGGCTTGAATTTTGGCTATCACAAAAGATTAGGCAATAGGCTCAAATTGGCTAACTAAGGATTTCAACATCATTAGGTAAGCAAAAGGCTTGAAGAGAAAATGGACTTTAATCATTTTCACAATTCACACACAACATGTGACTTTGATAGAGATACCAGAGCAAGTTCTAGAATTCTAACAACATGAATGATACACTCAAATCACAAACAAGCGCATATGATGACAACAAAGTAAAGGCTCAAAAGCTCACGGGCTAGTAAATATGTAATTCAAAGCATCAAACCAAGTTTTCCACATCAACATGCTCAATGTTATCTATTCATGGCTCAACCAACTCATGCTCAACACCCAATCCAAACAATACAAAATTTCCAAACTCAAGCACAAGTTACAATCAAGAGATCAACTCACTCCCTAAAATCTATGAAAGCAATAAACTTGCTAAAACAATAAACGTGTTTCTAATGCAAATGCAACCTAAAATGCTCTACATGCAACTATATGAAAACACACAAAATTAATGCAATATTTTTTTATCCACACATTTCATATCAAAATAACTATCTCTCCCCAAACTTAAATGAAATTATATCGCACGTAAGATAAGATAGAATTTCAATATAAAACTGTGGATTTACCGATTCATCATGCGGATGGTGGTGGATAATGGCCCTCCTTGGCATATCCTCTTATCGCTAGGACTTCTTCTTTCAACCATCACTTCAATATTGTCTCGGTGAAGGGGACGCACGGGTCGTGGCGCTTTGCGCACGGGCTGCCCGTGTTTCATGCCAAAGCCACATTATTCCTCCCTACTGCACGCATGGGTCACCCGTGTGTGATGCCGTACATCAACACTCAAGTTTTTTTTGCTTCAAATCACTCAAAATTAAAAAAAACACACACAAAAAAAAAATGAAATCCACACTAAAAACCGTTGGGTTGCCTCCCAACAAGCGCTATATTTAACGTCTTTAGCTTGATGCCTATTTTTGTCCCGTCACGGGTCTCGAGTGATGAATGTCACATCCTCTTGGTTACCTCGTTGGACGTAATGCTTAATCCTCGGCCGTTTACCATGAAGGTCTTGTCTTTTGTTAACAATTCCACGACTCGAGGAGGATTCAATATTTCTTTATCACGAATAGCCGACCACCTAGATTTGAGTTTTCCCAGGAAAAGTTTAAAGCATGAATTGTACAAGAGAACTGGTTCCCCCGGTAAAAACTCTCGTTTCTTAATCATTTTGTCATGCCACCTTTTGGTTCTTTCTTTGTAAATTCGGGAATTTTCGTAGCTTCATCCCGAAATTCTTCCATCTCATTTAGATGGAGCAACCTCTCTTCACCGGCCTTTTGAAAATCCATTTAGTTTCTTGACCACTCAAAATGCCTTGTGCTCCAACTCTACCAGCAAGTGGCACGACTTCCCAAAAACAAGTTGATATGGAGATGTGCCCAACGGTGTCTTATATGCAGTCCGGTATGCCCATAGAGCATCATCTAATTTCAATGCCCAATCCTTACGGTTGATGTTCACCGTCTTCTCAAGAATCTGTTTGATTTCTCGGTTGGCCACTTCGGCTTGCCCATTGGCTTGAGGATAATATGCCAATGCAACTTTATGTTTCACCCCATATTTTGCCAACAAGTTGCTCATCAATTTATTTACAAAATGCGACCCTCTATCACTAATTAAAGCTCTTGGAGTGCCGAATCGAGTAAATATATTTTTCTTGAGGAACCGCATCACAACAGGCGTCATTTGTTTGTGAATGAATCGCTCTACCCAACGGGACACATACTCTTTGCAAGTGGAATATATTGATAGCCTGAAGATGATGGAAATGGGCCCATAAAATCAATCCCCCACACATCGAACAATTCAACTTCAATTACATTTGTCATCGGCATCTCGTGTCTCCTGGAAATATTTCCCATCCTCTGACACCTGTCACATTGTTGCACATACAAATAACAATCGTTAAATAAAGTGGGCCAGTACAACCCACTTTGCAATACCTTCGCCGCCGTGCGAGTCGGACCAAAATGTCCTCCAGAGGGTGAGGAATGACACTGTTGTAAGACTCCCTCCCATTCTTCTTGAGGTACGCATCTTCTGATGATTTTATCCGCGCACCTCTTAAAGAGTAGGGGGTCGTCCCACATATAGAATTTGACATCGTGGAAGAACTTCTTCTTTTGATATGACGATAGATTTGGAGGCAAAACTCCCCCAGCCAAAAAAATTGACAAAATCCGCATACCACGGGAATTTTGCCTCTACCATGAGTTAAATCGTCTGGAAATTCCTCCTTTATTAATCCCGTACCTCTTTTCGCCTCCTCTTGATTTCAATCTAGACAAGTGGTTTGCCACCATATTTTCACATGCCTTTGGGTCCCGATTTCCACGTCGAATTCTTGCAATAATAGGATCCACCTAATCAACCTTGGTTTCGCATCCTTCTTATCAAAAAGATATTTGATGGCCGCATGATCGGTGTGAACAATCGTTTCGTTCAATCATGTATGATCGGAATTTATCAAATGCGAAAACAATCGCCAACATCTCTTTTCGGTGGTGGTGTAATTCGGTCATTGAGCATCGGCCCAACGCGTTCTACTAGCATAGTAGATGGGTCGAACAACTTTTCCCTCTTTTGACCAAGAACAGCCCCTACCGCAAAATCGCTAGCATCACACATCAATTCAAATGGTTGACTACAACGGGGCTACAAGAATAGGTGCGGTCACTAACGTCTTCTTCAAAGTTTCAAATGCCCGCAAACAATCATTGGAAAAATTGAAAGCAACATCTTTTTCTAACAAATGGCTCAAAAGCTTAGAAATTTTTGAAAAGTCACGGATAAACCTTCTATAGAAACCGGCATGACCCAAGAAACTCCGAATGGCTTTTTCGTTTGTAGGAGGTGGTAACTTCTCGATCGCTACAATCTTTGCCCGATCTACTTCCAAACATGCGAAGAGACTCGATGACCAAGTACAATACCATCGCGCACCATAAAATGATACTTTTCCCAATTGAGTACAAGATTGGTCTCTTCACATCATTTGTATGACTAAGGAAAGATTGTGAAGACAATTATCAAAAGAGTCACCAAACACGAGAAATCGTCCATAAACACCTCCATAACTTTTTCAATAAGATCGTGAAATATAGCCATCATACAACGTTGGAAAGTGGCGGTGCATTACATAAGCCAAATGGCATGCGGCGAAATGCAAATGTGCCATACGGACATGTAAATGTCATTTTTTCTGGTCTTCAAGCACAATCATGATTTGATTGTACCCGGAATAACCATCTAAAAGCAATAATAATCATAACCTGCTAGACGATCCAACATCATATCTATAAAGGGGAGGGGAAAATGATCTTTCCGAGTGGCATCATTAAGTTTTCTATAATCAATGCAAATTCGCCACCCGATAACAACTCTAGTAGCAATCAATTCTTTATTCTCATTTTTCACGATTGTTACCCCCTTTCTTGGCACCACTTGTACCGGACTTACCTGAACTATCGGATATAATATAAATGATCCCATCATCTAACCATTTCAACACTTCCTTCCTAACTACATCTTGCATGATAGGGTTTAGTCGTCTTTGGTTTTGCAATCGATGGTTTATAAACATCTTCCATCCGAATTTTATGCATTACAATGGATGGACTTATACCTTTTAAATCAGTTATAGACCATCCAGTGCCGACTTATGTTTTCGTAAAACCCTTAACAATTTATCAAGTTGAGTAGGAGTGAGAAGAGATGAAACGACACGGATTTGCATTATTCGCCCCAAGAAATGCATACTCGGGTAATTTATTGAGTTCCGGAGTCGCGTTGTTGTTTCAGGTCACGCACGGGTCTCCCGTGCTCAGCGCATGACCCGTGTGCGATCTCCTGTCTTTAATTCTCCCTTCGGCATCACGCACGGGTTGCCCGTGCTTCGACACACGCCGCGTGCGCTCTTGGGGTTCTCAACCATCGCTTTGACATCACGCACGGGTTGCCCGTGCATGGACGCACGGGTTGTGTGTGGTGTAAGCTTGACTCCTTATTTCGACTTGGCGTTTTTTTCGCCTCTTGCGCTCCTAGGTAATTCCTTCATATGATCTAAGGCACAAACATAGTCGACAGATCTTGGTTATCAAAATCAAGCACAACACTCGACATTGAGCACGAGTGGGTTATACCAAATTCCAAATCATCCGTAGACAATGTATGATCAACATAATCCTCAATGCATGAACTAACTATATCTAAAAATGACAATTCTCCACCGTATCATGAAATTTCATTGCTTTATATATAGAAAATAAAACGTGCTCATCATTAACTCGTAAAGTGAGCTCTCCTTTTTGTACGTCTATTAAGGCTTTCCCGGTAGCAAGGAATGGACGTCCAAGTATCAATGGAACATCACAATCTTCTTCCATATCAAGAACCAAGAAATCCACAGGGAATATAAAATTTATCAACTTTTACCAAAGACGTCTTCTATAATTCCTTTTGGATATGTAAGTGACCGGTCCGCAAGTTGCAATGTCACTGTGGTTGGCTTCAATTCGCCTAGTCCAAGCTTCCTGAAAATGGACAAAGGCATCAAATTAATACTTGCCCTTAAATCACACAACGCTTTATTAAAGAAGTTACCACCAATAGCACAAGGGATAGTGAAACTCCCCAGATCTTTCAGTTTTTGTGGTAGCTTCCTTTGGATTATCGCGCTACATTCTTCCGTCAAATTCACCATTTCAAAGCTTGTCATCTTCCTCTTCTTTGACATAACATCCTTAAGAAATTTCGCGTAATTTGGCATTTGCTCTAGTGCGTCTCGCAAAAGGAATGTTAATGTGCAATTTCATAAATTATATCAAGGAATTTTGCAAATTGATCATCAAGCTTTTTCTTTTGAAATCTTTGAGGAAGGGAAGAGAGATAGACAATTTAGATATATTAGAGTTAGACGATGATTTAAGCTTCCCACCCCTGTTTGTTCCTCCCCTCGTCTCTCTTTTCCCCATCGACTTCGACACCATCTTTCATCACCGATTCAATATCTCCCACCTTGGATGCTTCATCCGAAATTTTTAGATTTTTCTTTAGGCCCATCATATTTTCGTACCGCTCCTTAACCGGATAGCCTTGCATTGCTCCTTAGGATTAACTTCCGTGTTACTCGGAAATTGACCCTTTGATGTTGCCCACCAACAATTGTAGCCAATTGGCCCACTTGAGTTTCAAGATTCTTTATCGAACTTGTCATTTGGTTCATTTGTAGCTCCACCTTATCCATCCTAGAATCTTGCCTAGCGAAGCGACTCCCCGTGTCACTCATGAATGCATTTGATTGATTTATGAAGCGATGTGAGTGCATCTTCCAAAGATGATTTGCCTTCTACATTAGCACCCCATTTGATGCATTAAATTCGGCGGTGTTGCAACACATTCTTTCTATTGGCATAGGAAAAATTTTCATGGTTCTCAATCCCGGATGGTAGTGTGTTGGGTTTGAATTGTTCGGGAAATTGTTGAAATTCCGGTTATTCACATAATTGACCTCTTCCATCGGATATAGAAGAGCTTCAATACCCATGCTCGTACTCGTCCTTTTGGCCCTTTCGTGAAAACACTCAATTGGGTTGTCAATGCTGCCACTTGCGTGATCAACGCCTTTAGTCGAATCCGAGATTTCGGCTACTCGTTGTACATTGGATCTCTCAGGACGGCCACCGGTAAATGTTCATAGCCATTTCTTCAAGAAGGTTTAAGGTGTCTTATGGAAACCCCGCCAACAATGCTCCTCCGCCGCGGCATCAACAAAGGCCCTCGTTTGCCCCATTAAACCATTGTAGAAGAAGATAATCTGTTGATCTTAGGAAAGCCATGTTGTGGACACCTTCTTAACAAATCCCAAAATAGTTCCCAAGCCTCGTACAAAGGCTCAAGTCAAATCGTCGAATTGAGTAATCTCGCTTTTGAGCCGCAAAGTTTTGCTTTGTGGGAAGAATTTAAACAAGAACTTTTGGCTCAAATCGTCCCATGTGCTCACACTTCCTTGCGTCAAAGTACCCAACCAATTCCTCGCCTTATCCTCAAAGAGAAAGAGAATAGGCACAATCTTATGGCGTCATCCGAAACTCCATTCATTTTTATTATGTTGCATATTTGGATAAAATGTGCAAGGTGAGAATTAGGATCTTGGCCATAAACCCCAAACCGGTTCTATTGTAGCATGTTTATCGCCGCGGTTTAAACTCGAAGTTGTTGGCATTTATTGGAATATGAGCAATACCACCGTAATTACGATCGTTTGTGGTTGAAAGTAATCACGGATGGCTTTGTTGAACGTAGTATCGGTAACTCGTTGACTCGGTGTTACCCGGTATTGGTAACTCATTGATCCTGTTGATCACATTGTTACCCCTGTTTTCTTCGTCTAAATCCCCATTATCGGATTTTTTTGTCTTTCGGCCCGTCTAGTAGTAGATCGATTCTCCTCGCGAAAGCCTCAACTTCCGGTATGAGCGGTATTAAGTCTCCTCGCCTAGAGCGCGTGTTCATGCACTACCCGGACCAAACTAAAAGAAACAAGTCAAATAATGTAGAATTAAAGTCAAACCAAAATAAAAAAATGTCTAAATTAAGAATAATTCTATCTATCGCAATATTAGCACCAAAAATTATATTAGTCACCGTAACGGCGCCAAAAACTTGTTCGCCTTATTTTTAGCTTCACCGTAAGTGTACGGTATAGTTTATAGAATAGGGTAAGCAAGGTCGTATCCACGGAGACTAATAAATTTATGCGCTAAGTATTGAACTAAAATAGTATTATTTTTATTTAGACGATCGAAAGTTTGATGATTGTTGTGGAAGTAAAGGCAAGAATAACCACAAAAACACAAGATGAAAATAATAATGGAATTATCAAGGGAATGAAATTGATTCCCAGGTTATGGTTTCAATTAATATTCCTCTTGTTGTCCGATTAAATCAAAGCCAAAGTTATTATCAATATACCTATAAGACGATCACACATATATTTTATCCTCCTCTCGAGATGTATATAAAGTGTAGATTGAAATATCTATGCTAGCATCTCTACTCAACATAAGATACACAACTCCCAAATGCACAAAAGATCAAATGTCCTCACAAATATCTACAAACCTCTCGATTCATGCAAATATTTGTGTCAAGTACTCGAGATTTAATATTGAAACTCATCTCTCGAATTATGAATCAATATATCAAACATGCTAAATCATTGGCCAAGTGATAAAACAAGAATAAGCTCAAAGTACTCAAATAGGCTTCAAGTCAATAACTTCAACTAAGATTAAAACATTCAACAAGAGTTCATCAATCTACTTCCAAAACCCAAAAATCCCAAGAAGTTTAGTTATTCATTACAAATAAACAACACATAGACAAATTGTTCATATTCATGACAAGCTAAAATGAAAGATTAAAGCACAAAGAATGAGAAAACTTAGGGAAATGGATAATCTCTCGATTAATCTTCAATCCTCAAGCTTCGATTCGACCCGATTCTTCCCTTGATTCTTCCTTGATGAAATTGATGTGTTTCTTGTGTTCTTGGGTGTATTCCCACCTTTTCTCCTCGGTGTGCCCCAAAAAGTGGTATTTATACCTTTTTAGAAGCTTAGGTCAATGTCTTTGTCATTTTTGGACATTCCAAAGACAGACGCATGGGTCGTGCGCCCACACACGGGTTACTTATGCTCAAATCCGTAGAAAATCAATTTTCAGCGACCCACGACGGGTTACCCGTGCTCAAGCCGTAGGCATGCTCAAAACCTTCAGGTGCCTTGGTGCGCACGGGTTGCCCGTGCGCCACCAAAATGTCCGAATTTGCTCGCTGGGTTTTTATAAGAGTTGTAGACCTCTCTCTTAGCTTTCCATAGCCGCTTGAATCAGCTCAATATCAATTTGGTAGAGAGAGTTATGGCCAAAATACTAAACCGCTGGATCTTTGGAAGTTCCAAACGCGTCTCAAATGGATTTTTCTTATGAATCCCCTCGTTGTTTGATCATCCATGCTTCTTTTGGCACACAAATCATCACTATGACTCTAAGACTCCATATAGTTGGTTTCCAATTGGGTGTAATCACTCGATTCTTGATGAATCTAGGTCACAATGCTCGTATTTGTCACCAAATCACTCCAAATATCGTTAAATTCCTACAAAACGAGCAAAGCGTAATACCTTTTCCACAAAGAGCGAATATATACCATTTCAAATGAGTTATTGCATGTTTATAAACAATTATAGCCAAAAATATGCCCTAAAATACATACAAAACTCACACTAATCATTTATATATATATATGATAATGAACCTTGAGATCTTGGTTTATAATTAGGCGAAATGTTATGCGGGGATTAAGGAATGTAGATGGAAATGGCCCACTAGTTAAGGATTCATCACTCAACAAACACATAAGATTTGCTCTGTTTTTTTCTTGGTATAGTTTAGAATGAATATTTGATACAAGTATTAGTATCGCCTAATACTTTTATGGAGAAACACTAATACATTTTATAAGAAAAACAAATACTTTGTAAGAGCACTACTAAAATACTCTCTAGGAAATTGTTAATACATTTTAGAAACTACTAATACTTTTACGAGGGACAACTAATACATTTCGAGAGAAAAATTTAATAATATTTAAAGAAACTACTAAAATGCTCCAGGAACTACTAATACTTTTTCGAGGAAGTACTAATACTTTTTGGGATTGCTAATATATTTCGTGAGTATATTCATGATATATACTAAAAAACTCTTCAGGAACTACTAATACATTTCAGAAGAACTGCTAATACATTTTAGAAGGATGACTAATACTTTTCAGAAGGACTGTTAATACATTTTAGGAGAAAAAATTAATTAAATTCAAGGAAACTACTAAAATACTCTCCAGGGAATTACTAATACTTTTCCGAGGAACTACTAATACATTTTTGAGGGACTGCTAATACATTTCAGGATTATATTTAGGAGAAATACTAAAATTCTCTTCAGGGAACTACTAATACATTTCAGAACAACTGCTAATACGTTTTAGAAGGACGTCTAATACTTTTCAGAAGGACTGTTAATACCGATAGTCCCTAAAAACTACTAAAACACCACTGCTAATATTACGGAAATGCCACCGGGTCCGCGGGTCGATCGTTTAACAGTCGATTGTTAGACGGTCCCGACAAGAGTTTTTGTCAACTTCAAATAATTCTTGCGGTGTTTCTATCTGCACTATTTCTTAATAGTGAAGATTAAAACGACAATCGTTGATCGTGGTTAGAGATGACAATGGGTAGGATACGGGATACCCACTAATTTAAGGCTATCAATATTCGAACCTATAATATATAATACTACTCGTCCCAAACCCGATTAATTAAGAAACTACATATATTACCCGTGCCCATCCCAAATCCATTTCACGATATCCGCGTGCTACCCTTACCCGCCTAAAACCCGTTTATTTTATATAAAAACTTATAATTATATAAATATTTAGATAGCTATTAAATAGACACCCTACCAAAAACTAATAATTATATAAGAAAATGCTAATATGTTAAATTCTTAATAAATATAACAATTAACGATTTTATTTTTTAAATCGCTACACACTATCATCATTTATAAACTAAATCAAATTAGCATCACATAAATACAAATGTAACTAATACATTCCTTAAAAGCGTAGAATCTCAATCAACATTATTACATCATTTAATTTATAAAACTACACCATCGACACGTAGTTTATCAAGCTTGACAGAGATAAAACGGAGTTGATATGATTATAAATTCAAAATAAATAACAACCTTTATATCTTCTTTGTATAAAATAAAAATTTATGTTGGGCTTCCATGAAGAATATATAATGTCATATGAAAAAAATAAATGGAAGTTACTAATGGCTAAACGAGTTCGGGTAATTGTGGGTATTCAAGGGGTAAAACCATACCATACCCATACTATAAATGGGTAGTAATTTATCATTCTATACCGTCCTAAATTCGAAAAATACTACTCATACCCATCCCATTTAAGTGCACGACGGATACCCACATTTACCCATTCATTTGTCATCCCTAACTGTGGCCCAAGCAAGCTTCCAAAATCCAAAATCATCACAAAGTCCTAAAATATGCCCTAAAAACTTGTTTAAGTCAACCTATTTTACTCCTATTCTAGTGATTTGCTGACAATGTGAACATTCGTTTTTTAAGGTATTTGCATTACATCTAGAAAATTCTATCGAATGGCCATCAAGCATATGGTGATGATAGCCTTTCTGTTAAATTAGTTTTATGAATATTTATCTGATTATGTTTTCTCCCAGTGACATTGTTACATGACTATTCAATATAAAATTGAAAACTAAGTGCAATTGACTTTCAGACAGAGATGTAACTTCTTGTTCTTTCAGTACCAGAAGTAATCTCCAGGAAAATCGTTTTATTTAGGGTTAATTACAAGAAATACCCTCGAGATTCAGTCTAATTTGAAAACAACCCAAATTTACACATATCAAATTGAGATTTGATCACATTTTACAAATTACACTCTCAAGAAGGGGTATTTGTTAAATATATACAAACCTCAACTATGTTTGCCGTGTTTGTCATATCTTACGGGGTACTTGTAATTTTGAAAGATAGCTGGACGTTTTTATAATTAGACTAACCCGAGGGATAATTTTTGTTAAGAATAATTACAAAAACATCCCTGAGGTTTGGGTTAATTACAAAAAAAAAAAAAAAACAAAGTAATTTCAACTTATAAAAAAACCTCAAGTTTGATTCTTTCTAAAACTTAAGGGGTAATCGTAATATTTTCATAAATGACAAGGTCGTTTTTGAAATATTTTTTGCATATGAGCAATTTTCAGAAAATTTGTTTTTTTTTTTTAATTAGCCCGAACCTCATTTTTTTTTTTTGGTAATTATCCCTTTTCTATTGTACCCTTTTATATATACATGCAAAATAGTTGACTGCCTAATTCCTACACAGAAGAGATGGAGATCAGCCTGGAAACTAAGCTATTTGAAGCTGCAGCAAAAGGGAACATAAATTCACTGCAAAAGCTTCTAAATGATGATCCACTAATTCTTGATAGAGTTTCACTTAACTGTTTCTCTGAGACTCCTTTGCATGTAGCAGCACTTTTAGGCCATATTGATTTTGTGAAGGAAATCATAAGTAAAAAGCCTGAGCTCACAAGTGAGTTAAATTTACACCAATCATCTCCTCTTCATTTGGCATCAGCTAAAGGCCATGTTGATGTAGTCAGGGCCCTGCTATCGGTTAATCCTCGAACGTGCATGGCCCTGGACAGAAACGGGCTAACGCCTCTCCATCTAGCGGCAATCAAAGGCCGGCTTGAAGTCTTGAAGGTGTTGCTTCAAGCAAAACCTGATGCGGCCCGAGTGGCGGTGTATAGAGGAGAAAATATTTTGCATTTGTGTGTCAAATATTACCAGCTGGAGGCTTTGAAACTCCTGGTGGAGAATATATGTGAGCCAGAGTTCATAAACGGTAGAGATATTGATGGAAATACTGTCTTGCATCTAGCTGTGGCAGATAAGCAAGTTGAGGTATGCCACAAAAGGGCTTAATTTTAATCTTGTGAATATTTGAGGTAGCAGTTTTGATCTTGTATGATTTTGATTGTGTGTAGTTTGATCCCGTAAGTTTTAATTTGTGCAATTTTGGTCTCATGTTTAATATTTCATTTTGTTCCTACAATACCCTTGTCCTTCACCAATATACGCAAAAAATACCTATGACCGTTAGAAGTTATAGGATCGGAAATGCTATTTTGTCGACTAAAGGGTAAAATCATGAAGGACTAAAACTAGCACATCAAGAAGTTACTTGCCAACTCTAAGAGTTGTTAGATTAATTTGTGTACATAATTATAGTAGAATTTTGGGAAGAGGATTTCATAGATGAACTTGCAAGAATGACAAGTCTTTAATGATACAATACAAAACTAAATGGAGGCTTGAACAATAAATACACAAACCCTAGCTAATGACTAATAAAGGGAAAATACAAAACTACCCCATAATATAAATACAATATAACTAACATCCCCCACAAACTCATGATGATGTAGTAGAAATTATCGAGAGTTTGCCAACCAAAAAAAAGCGCGGAAGCGGATGAGACTTGGTGAAAAGGTCCAAACTGTAAGGAGGATGAGATGAAAGGTAAGTTGAGGGTCCCATGTTGTAGATGATGACGAGTAACATGACAATCAATCTCAATGTGCTTTGTTCTTTCATGGAAAACTGAGTTGTGAGCAATCTGAATAGCACTTTGGTTATCGCAATGCATGGGAGTAGGTGAGGACAAATGAACACCCATATCTCGCAGAAGCCAACGTAACCAAACTATTTCGGTGGTAGTAGACGCCATTGCCCGATACTCTGCTTCTGTGGAGGATCGAGAAATAACATTTTATTTCTTACTCTTCCAAGAAATAAGAGAGTCTCCAAGAAAAATACAAAAACCAAAGTAGTAGATTTTCGATCGGTAGGATCACTAGCCCGCATCGCATCGAATATGCCCTCAACTCTAATACAGATGTGGATGGAAATAAAAGACTCTCGAAAAGAGTACCACGAAGATATCGCAAAATACGAGTAATCTGGCCCAATGAACGTAGTGGGACAAGTGACAAATCGACTCACAATATGAACAACATATGCAAATATCGGGCGCGTAATGGTTAAATAAACCAAACTACCAACAATCGTGCGATATAAGGTAGGATCGACAAAGGTGTGCCATCGAAGGAGAATACCTAACATTAAGTTCGAGAGGGGTATCAACAAACCGAGTATCGCATAGAAGACGGGCTCGATCAAGTATATCGGCAATGTACTTGGTGTGAAAGAAGATAACCTCGAGGGGAGCGGGCTACCTCAATACCCAAAAATATCGCAAAGGTCCCGGATCTTTCATTTCAAACCGAGAAGCTAACTCAGATTTCAACAATGCAATCCCATCAACATCATCACCGGTGATGATCATATCATCAACATATAAGGAAAGAAGAATAAATACCAAAGACATGTACGCTTGAAGAAAAGGGCGAGAATCATGGTTACCGGAATTAAAACCAAGTGAAGTAAGACGACATAGAATTTTTCAAACCAACCCCGTGGAGCTTGTTTGAGACCATACAATGCTTTCTTAAGTTTGCAAACTTCGCCCGATTATGAGGAACTCAGGTGGTGGGATCATGTAAACTTCTTCTTGAAGATCACCATTCAAGAAGGCATTTTTGACATCCAATTGAGATATGTGCCAATTTCGGATAGAAGAAAAAAAATAATAAGAGTACTTAACGGTAGTCATCTTTGCAACAAGAGCAAATGTTTCCTCATAATCCATACCATCTTTGTTGTGAGTAACCTTTAGCAACCAAACGTGCTTTATATCGCTCAATCGAACCATCGATTTGGTTTTAATTTTATAAACCCAACGCGAACCAATTGCTCGTTATCGGGTGGTAAAGATACCAAGTCCAAGTGTTTGTTTTATGCAAAGCGAGAAAGTTCTTCGGTCATAGCATCCGCCATAAGGGATCGAAGAATCGCTCTTTATAGGAGTGTGGTTCAGAAATATGGTGAATAGAGGACAAAAATGAAGCAAAGGCAGGAGAATAAGAAGAATAAACAAAGTCGAGTAATCGAGTGGACTTACGTGTACATTGGGGATATCGAGGAGGCAAACGATCCACAATTTCGAGGAAGCGATTGGGGTGCCGTAGACGAGAGAGCAAAGCGGCGATGATCTCGATGAGTCACTATCAAGTATTATCCGAGAATGGATCAATATGAACAAGATCGAGTTTTGGAGATGTTATGAGGACTAGAGGGAATAGAAAAGAATGGAATATGCTCAAAAAAAATACATGGCGAGACACATATAATTTTTTGAGCAACAGGATCAAAGCAACGATATCCCTTCCGACCTTCTCCATATCCTAAGAAAACACAAATAGGCTGAACGAGAAGATAATTTGCTGCGTTCAACATGAGGACGAAGGACAAAACATGCACAACCAAAAACTCGTAAAGACGAATAACTAGGGGTGGAACCATAAAGTCTCCGAAATGGTGATAAATCGGATGTAATGGATGATGGAATCCTATTTATACAATGGGACGGTAAGAACGACTTCCCAGAATTCACTTGGGAACCGAACTAGATAGTAAAAGTGAGCGGCGGTTTCAATGATATGCCTATGTTTTCTTTCAAAGAATACCATTTTGTTCGGAGTATCTCGTGCAAGAAGTTTGATGTAAAGTCCCATCCAAAGCAAGTAATTCACAAAATTATTAGAGGTGTACTCCCCACCCAAGTCACATCTAAAGCATTTTATGATAGCAGAGAGAATTGAGTTTTTACAAAAGCTCGAAATGAGGTATATATGCTCGTAAAATCGAACGATGCTTCATAAAATAAACCCAACAATAACGAGAATAATCATCAATGAAAGAGACATAATATCGAGAACCCCTTTGTGGAAATGGGAGCAGGTCCCCACACATCGAGAATGAACCAAATCAAATGGCGCAGAGAAGAAGAAACACTTCGATTAAAAGGTAAAGCGGAAAATTTTGCGATTTACAACCACTACAATCGAAATATCATGAGATGACAATTTTCCTAATGAACTGTAGAAGCCAAAAATCTTAAACGTGAAGACGAAATATGACCCAAACGAGAATGCCACAAATAAAAGCTAGACGACGAAGGACTTAAACGAAAAGAAGACAAATCAACAAAGAGAAGGCTGCGATAGAGGGTACTCACGAGCTCATCCAAAATGTATAACTCTCCTTGCCTACGGCCTGTCCCAATCGCCTTAGGGAATGTGGATCCCGCACACAACAAGAAGTAGGAGAGAATGATACTAAGTAGCTTAATCACACAATTGGCTACAATGAAACAAGATTTAAAGTAAGTTTGGGAATATGGTAAACATGTGGAAGAGACAGGTTGAGGTGTGGCTACAGAGATCAATTCTGCTAAGGGTAACAAAGTACCATCGCCAGTGAATAACAGTGTCTAGCATGTGTGGGTGAAATGGAAGTAAAACATGATATATCGGGGGACATATGATGAAAAGCTCCTGAATCTAATACCCAAATAGAGGAAGATATACCTGATGAGCTCGGAGTTGACAAACCTGAGGCAGACAAAGCATGAGATGAGGCAAGAAATTTCTGAAATTGTTCGGCAATTGTATCCATAGAAGGCTGACTGGAGGTAAGAGTTCCAGACGTCACAGAGTCTGATGAGGGTACAGGTGCAGCAACACGAGTTGGTGGGGGCGGCCTAAAACCACGTTGATTTGGGTGAGCAAACTGATTTTGTTGAGGGCGTGGAAATTTTTGTTGAAAACGTTGTTGCCCTCCTTTATTCAACTCGGGACATTGAGCCTTCCAATGTCCTGGTTGTTTACAGTAGCTACACTCATTATCAGCAACCTTTGGATGAGGCACGAAAGGAGAGAAGATGGACGAGGGGGCACAACAAGAAGCGATGAAGTAGGAACATGAAGAACTCCTTTCCGGACTGAGACTTTGGCGTAATTCCTCTGCTAGCAATTCACCGACATGGAGAATCAACGAGATGGTAGAGGAATACGATGCAAAATGTTTCCACGAAGAGACTCAAAATCATCGCGAAGAGCCATCAAAAACTGAACCAATCGTTGCTCCTCCCTACGAGCAATATATGGGGCAAATGCGCGAAGCTCGGGAGATTCAGTAAGGGCTAGTTGATCCCAAAGGTCAGCCATAGCAGAATAAAATTCTTGCACTGATCATGTTTTTTTTTTGTCAAGAGCCCGAATATCTATTTCCAATTGGTACTATTTAGCAAAATTCGATTGAGTATATAACCGCTCCAAATGATCCCAAACTTCTTTTTGCAAGTATCATATTTAGCCAATTGCATACTAATAGAGTTCTCCTGCAGAATTGTTAACCCAAGTAATAATTTTCGAGTTGTTCACCTCCCAAACCTCCATTTCTTCAACAAATTTAGTATTATCTTTTTCAACAGGATATTTTTTTGTTCCGAAATATAACTCCACAATTTTTTCCTCTCAAAACATTTCTCATCACATAACTCAAAGTATGAATAATTTTTTCCGTTCAACCGTAAACTAATTGATTGCAACGAATCATCTCTTTCGGCGGCCATAATTAAGGAAATAAACACAAATACCAACCAACAACAAGATAGATCGATACAAATATCCAACAAGTCAAGCAAATCTACCAACAAAACCTCTGCAAATATCCGATTCTTGAAACTAAAAGATGGGAGGGCAAACCCAACAAGTGCTAACGGATCGAAAATCGAATGAAAACAACACAAAGTCGCAACATACTCACTCGACCTTTGGTATACCCACCGGATCGACACGGTATTGAACCAAGCTCTTGATACCATGTTAGATTAATTTGTGTACATAATTATAGTAGAATTTTGGGAAGAGGATTTCATAGATGAACTTGCAAGAATGACAAGTCTTTAATGATACAATACAAAACTAAATGGAGGCTTGAACAATAAATACACAAACCCTAGCTAATGACTAATAAAGGAAAATACAAAACTACCCCCATAATATAAATACAATATAACTAACAAGAGTTACTTAACTAAAATTGCAATTAAACCGCCACAAAAACTATAATGTTCATGTATAAAATATTTGGGGTTGATTGTAATTTTACTCAGTAACTCTTTGGGGTGGGGCAAACTTAGTTCATTTTAAATTCCGTTTGGCAAAATCACGTTGTATCTTCAAAAACTCTGAATTAAGTTCATGTATAAAATATTTGGGGGTTGATTGTAATTTTACTCTGTAACTACTGGGGTGGGGCAAACTTAGTTCATTTTAAATTCCGTTTGGCAAAATCACGCTGTATCTTCAAAAAAACTCTTGAATTAAGTTCTCAATTCACTAAAATTTTCGAAACTGCCAAGGAAAATTTGGATATTTGAATTTTTTTAAGTTATTGCAATTTACCGGATAATTGTGGGCTCTATGCATTTGGTATCAGGTTATCTAAAGTTGAAAACTTTTTTTAACAGACCATCAACTTTTTGATGAGTGTGGCTGCACTTGAAGTGAATGCTTTAAATCTTAATGGGATGACAGCGCTTGACGTTTTGATCAAAAGCAGAAGGGACATGAGAGATTCAGAAATCGAAGAATCACTTAAAAAAGCTGGAATCTTTCGAACCTCGGAGACTAACATACCCTCAATAAATGTTAATCATCAAAACATACAAAAGAACAGCTGGAAAAGGCTACTTAAACAGCAGGATGATTGGCTCGAGAAAAAGAGAAGTGCATTAATGGTTGTGGCCTCACTAATTGCAACAATGGCTTTTCAAATCGGAGTTAACCCTCCAAATTGTATCCGGCAAGACGACAGCTTGGTCGATTTGCGGCAATCCGTGCCACATCCTCCTCATTTGGTCTTTACGTAATGGCGCGTAATTACCCGGAAGGGATACCCGAGATTCTATATTGTCAACACGACGGGATTTATTGCCTCTCTCGGCATCATATTGCTCCGATGAGTGGATTGCCATTGAGACACAGATTTTTATGTGGATTCGATGGTGATCACGTGGATCGCGATTACAACGATCGCGCTTAGTTATGCCTTATCGATTACAATGTTGACGCCTCCCGAGGAAGCGAGGTCGATTTTGTATGTGGTCGGATACTCGGTGTTTGTGTGGGTTTGCACGATGGTTTTTTGCTCGTTGGACACACGATTCGTTTGATGGTGAAGGTGATTAAGAAGGCGAGGAAAACATTGTGTAGGAGGAGGAGGAAGGTTGTAGTAGGTTTAGCAGTTGTTGTGAATAATGATCAGGGTGTTTAACCCTGTTTTTGGTTTGTCTTTCTTTCTTAGGCTAAATTGTAATTCTAGTCTTACAACTATTGGGGGTTGGCAGTAATGGTCATGCATAAATCACGGTTTGTGGAAGAAGTCCTGTAACTTCTATATCACTTGTTTGGTCGGCATAAATTGAAAAATTTGCCGAAAAATCCACCTATCCATCTTTCTCATAAAATCCGCTGATGTGATGTGGAAACCAATTTTGCTTATATGGACCTCATCCAATTGAATTTTTCTTCCTTAAGTTCTTATCACAATCAACATGATTCACTACATAAGCGAAATTGGTTCCACATCAACTGATTTGGATAGAAATGTTGACATGTTGGGTTTTTGGCAAATCTTCCAATTTTCGGTGACCAAAAACGTAAATCGAGAGTTATTTAGAGTTACAGGGCTTTTTTTTTTGCAAATCGTGATTTTCCCGGATTATTATTGCTAACCCCTATAGCAATTTAGCCTTCTTACTTATTCTCAGTTTATGCAAGGTGGTTTTGTAAGTCCTAGTTGTGTATCGTATCAACATAGTTACATAAGTGTGCTCATCCAAATGTTTTGTTCTTTTGTGTTCACTTGTTTATACTTCTATCTTTTATTTAATGGATAATTATAGAACGCCCGAGATTTGGGCTAATTACAAAAACTCCACAAGTTTGTGAAAATTACAAAAAAAGCTCATGAGGTATGATTCCGTCTATCTTTTCCCTCTTTCTAAGCTAAACATCTATATCTATATCTATATCTATATCTATACTTATTATAAAAGTGTGAATGAGATTGAAGGTTTCCTGAAAAAATTGATCTGCCAAAAATATCCTTATAGTAAATTAAGTTTTAAGGACAATTAAGTAGTTTTCTATATTGATTTTGTTTTTATTTTTTTGATAATATGATTAGTGTCTATTTGTATTCCACATTCATTCTAATTATATGCTTTCATTTAATTGTAATTCTTAGAATATTTTGAACTTTTAAATAATATATATTTCATATTAAACTAGATACCGAGAGCTTTCCATTCGTATGCTATAAGCATATATAAAAGACTTCATATGAGATAATTATAGCCTTTAAGGTTGAGTGTTATGTAAAAAATACATTTATAATATTTTTCTTTAATTTTCTTAATAACTATATACATCTACAAAAAGAAACAAGAGTATCAATTTACAACCAACTAAAGATAACAAAAATAAAATAAGATTAATTCATTTAGTTTGATTTAAATAAATAGGAGGACAAAATATATTTTCTAAATTCACTTTTGGTTATAAATATCCCATAAAATAATAAATTTATCATCTACTACTATTCCTAAATTGTGAGATAATTAAATGACATACTTTTTTAGATATGTGAAGATGGAGGTTTGAGACCATTGAAAATTACAGAGAAATATATGTATTTCTAATAAAAAAACAATTAGTTTTCTGATTAGTGAGACATAAGTCATTACTAAAATTTTGTAAAAATTATTTTGTTATCCAAGCATTATTCATTAATCTTTATCTATGTTTTTTTGTTTTTTACTTTTTGGTAATAACGGATATACGATTTAATATGATTTAGATTCAATTATTTTATTAATGCAAAAAACTTGGGTTATCAAATTTTAGCATGTAAATTACACGATTAATTATTTGTAATGCATCTAATGCAAAAAAATATTGAAAGTAATAGAAAAAAGACGTCTCCAACCATCAAAACCAAACAAGAGAAAATTTGATTGTATACTAAACATAAAAACCTATATAGTTTTATATTGTTTTTAACTTTTCTTGGATTGAGTTATATAAACAATTAGTTAATAATTCATTACGATCTATACTTTGTAAAAGTATATTATATATTGAAACAATGTTGAAAGTTTGACATTCATATCAACAATGTTATACATATACTCACAATCTATAATTAACTTGTGTAGTATATTAACTAATTTCTATTTACAGGATGTGTAATATTATTTCAAATAAATTATTGATAAAGTAGAAAATAAAGCATACATAAAGAAAATGTCACTAGCAATAAATCTAACAATGAAGATTTCGAAAAGACACCAAGGTATTAGTAATGTTTGAAGTACTTAAATTTTTATCAATCCATTAAATACTAATCATTATTTCATGAATTTCAAATATAGACTACAACTGAATGTGGTACAAGGTGCTTTCATATATGTTCGAGTAGGCAATGACTATATATATCGAATCTCCAATAAGTAAATATTCAACATTGATTGAATATGTAATAATATTATATTATAGATTACTTATCTTTCTCCATATTTTTATTTTTCCTTTTTCATTAATATATAGTTCGCATATAATGAAAATGGATCATGGTTTAATAATTTATATGCTATTCATCTTTTTTAAACACGTGTTTTTAGCCATTTTGAAACATAAAATTCCAAAATTGCCATTTAGCCTGTTTACCTTCTCTTCGAGTCACAACTATTCAATAACTCGAAAATCTAACTTGGCAAAATCACCAAATCGGAGATCTGCAAAAAATGGACCCTTCCACTGGGCAGTGTCAACTTCGCAACATGTATGTATTTCGAACTCACTTATTTCCTCTAATTTCATGTTTGTTGATGAATTAGTTAGTTTATAGTTGTTTAAGTTAGAATTTGTTGTTAGATTATGTAGAATTTATAGGTTTTAGACAAATTAGGTATTGAATCGAAAAGTTTGACATGCGTTAATAGTGGTTGGGGGTGGAGAGGATGACGATGAGGGTTTCTGGCATGTAACTCGACATTTGCATGTGCAACTCAACATCGAGTCACAATAGTCACTCGATGTCGAGTAAAGTTTTTAAATTTAACACATTGCATGAATTAAAACAGACTATATCTAGGTGAAAACAAGAGTACTTCAAATTTTAAGCAAAACACAACGATTTGCAAATTAAACTATATCATCGAGTTAAACTGCACATGTTTGGACTTAAATGAAGTTCCTTCCCGCCAATTGGGACGTTTAGGCAAGTATCGAGGGGCACGAGCCATCGTTCTTCATCGACTCAGCCATCCTTCCCTGTCTAACTTGTAGGCTGTCGTGAGAGTTGGATCAGCCTACATAAACACAAAATTAACAAAAATAGATGTAATAAAAGTGCTTGAAATATGTATATAAATTACTCTGCCCCAGTCAAATCTATAATGATGAGTAGAATAGTGTTGTGTTTAGTTGTATATTTTAATACTGATAATGTAAATTTGTAACTCTGTAAATTTTGTAGAAGAAGATTAGACTTGAGGGAGAAGGTAGATAGAGAAAATAGGGAGAAGAATTTGTAACAACTTTTTCTGATCAACTATCTCGTGTTTCCTCCACCTAATATAGGTTTGGGACCACTTTTTTACAATTCAAAATATCAGGATAATACTAACATATGCTACTAATCGTTTCTTGACACTTGTACGGCTAGATTTCAATACATAAAAAATATGCATATCATTTAATTAATTAACACGTCTCCAATTGCTCCACTATCACTTGTCCCCTGAGCACTTTACAAATTCTCCCATTTCTTCCATTTCCTTTTCTTCTTCACCACCTCTTTCTGCTGCTCGAACAACACCCTCTTTTCCAAGCTTTACATTCATGACAATACCCCCCTGTAATAGAGATCCTTGTCCCCAAGGATCAAAATTAGGAAATTCACCACGAATAAATGCAACATCCTCCCAAGAAGTGAATCCCGAGCCGCAATCAAGCTACTCCACCAAAACCTGAGAGACCTTCTCCTTCCGGCGTATGATTTCCCGGTGACCCAACACAGATAAAGGGGCGATTTTGAAGTTTCCATCAGGATCTGTGGAAGCCAAGGTAGGGTTGGGTGAGTGCGTAGATCCAATATGTTTCTTCAGTAAAGAGACATGGAAAATGGGGTGAATCCGTGACCCTTCCGGCAAATCCAACCTATACGCCACCTTCCCAATTTTCTCCAAAACCTTGTAAGGTCCGTAGTATTTTGATGAAAGTTTCAAGCTTTTTCTAACTTGGACCGAGTTTTGACGGAAAGGTTGGAGTTTGAGGTACACCATATCTCCTACCTCAAATTCCCTTTCATGTCTATGTCTGTCTGCGTACACCTTCATTCGGTTCTGAGCACTGACCAAATTCTCCCTGAGAATGCGGACGGTTTGCTGCCTTTGTTCCAACACTTCTTTAGCTTCGATGTTAGTAGAGTCTAGGTAAGGGCCCAAAGATAACTGGGGTGGGGAATAACCATAGAGTGCCTCAAATGGGGTGAGTTTGAGGCTAGTATGGTAGTTTGTATTATACCAGTACTCTGCTAAAGGTAGCCATTGAGACCATTTCTTCGGGTTTGTGTGCACCATACACCTCAAATAGTTCTCCAAACACTGGTTAAGTCTCTCAGTTTGGCCATCTGACTGAGGATGGTAATTTGAGCTCATGTCAAATCGGTGCCCATGAGTTTAAACAATTCCTTCCAAAAGGAACTTGTCAAAACTTTATCCCCTGTCGTGACAATACTAACTGGGGACCCATGTAATTTGTAGATAGAGTCTAAGAAAACCTTGGCAACTATCTGGGCAGTAAAAGGATGGGATAAGGCAATAAAGTGAGCATACTTAGTGAGTCTGTCAATGACCACTAAAATCACATTCTTTCCCCCAAATGTAGGCAATCCTTCTATGAAATCCATAGAGATATGGCTCCATGCTGTTTTGGGATGGGTAATGGCTACGGCAGACCCTGGGTAAGGGCCATGATCCGGTTTATTCTGGCACAAACATCACACCTTTTCACCCAAGAGATTACATCGACTTTCATACTTGGCCAATAAAAATTCCCTTCATCCGCATATAAGTCCCATTAACTCCTGAGTGTCCCCATGTTTGAACCATGCATTTCGGATAAAATTAACTCCCCGAGTTGTGTGTTTTGACCAATACTCAATCTCCGTGGTATCTGACTACTCCCCCCTGAAGTTTGAAATCTGGGTATGAACCAGGATCAATTGTATTAGCAACAATAATTTTTGTGAAAAATGGGTCAGCATCATAACTCTGAATAACCTGCTTTGCACCCGTTAGGTGAAAGCGTGGTTATGGCAGAGCAACTAGGTTCATTTTCCCCCCTTATAGATAGGGCATCGCAACCCTATTTTCAGTCCCCCTCTTGTACTGTATGTCATAATCTAACCCCAGCAATTTTGTGATCCACTTCTGTTGCATTGGGGTTACAATTTTTTCGATCCAACAAGTGCTTAAGGGATTGTGGATCGATCCTAATGACAAATTTATGACCCCGTAGGTAGTGTTTCCACTTCGAACATCTAGTAAAACGACCAAAAACTCCCTTTCATAGATGGAAAGAGCTTGGCTCCTAGGGCACAATACCTTGCTTAAGAAAGCAATAGGTCTCCCTTGTTGCATCAAAACAGCCCCTATCCCAGTCCCACTAGCATCTGTTTCCAACACAAAAGGTTGAGAGAAATCTGGGAGTGCTAAAACTGGAGTGGAACTCATTGCTTTCTTTAGAGCATTGAAAGCTACCTCTGCTTCCGGACCCCATTTAAAGCCATCTTTCTTCAATAAATTAGTTAATGGCCTGCTGATAATCCCATACCCTTTAACAAACTACTTGTAATACCCAGTCAGTCCCAAAAAACCCCTCAACTGCTTTATGGTAGTTGGAGTTGGCCACTGATTCATATAGGAAACCTTCTCAGGATCTGTCTCCACCCCTTCCTGAGAAATTATATGCCCCAAGTATTCCACCTTAATTTGTCCAAATTGGCACTTACTTTTCTTGGCATACAAGCGATTCTCCCTCAACAATGTAAGAACAGTCTCCAAATGGAGCAAGTGTTCCTCCCAAGTAGGACTGTAAACCAGAATATCATCAAAAAATACCAAAACAAACTTCCTCAAAAACTCTCTAAAAACTTGATTCATCAATGACTGGAATGTTGCAGGTGCATTGCACAAGCCAAATGGCATAACCAAAAATTCATAGTGACCATTGTGGGTCCTAAATCTTTGTCGGTACCTATGGTGCGGCCATCAAGATCGGAAATAACCGGACCTTAAATCAATCTTGAAAAAAAAAACTTAGCCCCATGTAGTTCATCAATACTTGGGTATGGGGTAGTTATGCTTGATAATGATGTCATTTAGGTACTGTAGTCAACACACAATCTCCAAGAGCCATCCTTCTTCTTAACCAAAATAACAGGTGCAACAAAAGGGCTTTTACTGTCCTGTATGATCCCTACTATTAACATTTCCTTAATGATTCTTTCTATCTCCCTTTATGGTCATGTGAAGCTCTGTAAGGAAATTGTTGTTTGGGAGTACTATCACGGTTTCAATAGAATCGATGCTCTACCCCGCTAGCAAAGTGGTAACCCTTGTGGCTCCTCAAACACATCTTCAAATTTTGACAGTAAATCTTGCAATGCTGGGTTTTCACTATTAGTATTAGCTTTAGCAGCAACCACATAGAGTGCCTCAATCTCTGAGGAAGACCCTTGATGTATCAGTTTATATAGTGAGGGTCCATTTGATCATTCGCACTTTCGATTGTGGAGGTTAAGGCCTGAATTTTAATCTTTCTCCCCATACATGTAGCTGTAAATGTCATCTTATCATAATCCAATTCAATTGGAGTGCATGATTTGAGCCAATCACCCCCTAAAATTAGGTCACAGCCTTCATTCTCAAGCAACCTTAGGGTGTATGTAAATTCATGACCCTGCATCTTCCATTTGAACCCATTCACCCTTTTGGAACTCACCATCCTTTGCCCATTAGCCACCTTAATTAAAAGGGGATTGGCAGGCCCCAACTGACACCCTAATTTCCTTGCAATAGCTTCATGAATGAAGCTTAAAGTGCTCCTTGAATCAATCAGGATATGCAGCTGATGTTGCCCAAACTCCCCTATCACCCTCATAGTGGTGATCCCATCTTCACCTGTCAGGGAGTTTAGAGTCATTTGTATTTCTTCCATTTGATTAATAGGAGGATTGAGTTCACCATCACAAGTTTACGAGTAGTCTGTGAATAAGTGAGCTCTTCTTCTTCAGTCATTATCATATAGGTCACCCTCTGTTTACACCTATGCCCAACAGTAAATGGTTCATCACAATTATAGCACAAACCCTTCTCTCTTATGGCTGCCATTTCAGTAGCTGTAAGCAATTTGATGGGCTGTCTTGGTGGGTTGGCTACCTGCATCTTAGGGCCTGGTGGTTGTGGCACATCACTCCTCTTAAAATTCTGGAAGGAATTAGAATAAGGTTTGCTGGTATTCATCAGTTTCCTGGTAATAACATCCAAGGTATGTAGTTGCTTCTTACCCAACTCTATAGTTTGCTGCAGTGTAGTGGGCTCAAACATAGTGAGGAAGGCCTGCAATTCTTCACTAAGCCCACTAACAAAACTAGCAATGAAATACTCCTCTGAGTATTCTCCCCTTTTAAATAACAACATACATGCTCCGAGTTCCTCAAATCTATCCACATAGATAGAATAGGAACCAGTCTGCTTCAATTTGTTGAACTCAGCAATGATTTTGGCTTCTTTAAGCTCCTCAGACCTTGCAGAGATCACTTCCAAAAACTGTGGCCAAGTAAGTTCCCCTTGTTTCATGCTAAAGTTCTGGCACCATTGTGCTGCTCTCCCTTCAAAATGCATAGAAGCTAATGTTACTTTTTGGTTATCTGGGATGTTAGGGGTCAACCTAAAGTAACCATTACACTTCAAGATCCAGGACCTGGGATGGCTACCATCAAACCTTGGGAAATCAAGCTTGGGCAAAGGGTTAATGATTTGAGCACCTTGTTGTTCAAACTGGAGTCTGTTCCTTGTTGGCTGCTGAAATCTAGACTGGGTACCATCACTGTCAGTCCCTGGGTAAGGATTACCTAATATAGATTCTTCATCCATCTGATTTTTTTCCTTGTTTAAGTTTAATAATTGTAATTGTATGGCTGCTAAGGTATTGGTGAGGTGTTCATATTTACCATTGAGACCCAGCATCTGGTCATGCACCTCAGCACTGATTCCCGAAATTTGTTCTTGAAGTTTCATTTATGTTGCTTCCCTTTTCATGGACTATGTTTGCAGAATTTGATCTATTCTTTTGTGTGCCTCTTGCAGGTCTTTGAGTCGGGTCCCATCCGCCATAGCCAAGGATCGAAGGCTCTAGGATACCAAATGTTGTGTTTAGTTGTATATTTTAATACTTATAATGTAAATTTGTAACTCTGTAAATTTTGTAGAAGAAGATTAGACTTGAGGGAGAAGGTAGATAGAGAAAATAGGGAGAAGAATTTGTAACAACTTTTTCTGATCCACTATCTCGTGTTTCCTCCACCTAATATAAGTTTGGGACCACGTTTTTACAATTCAAAATATCAGGATAATACTAACATATGCTACTAATCGTTTCTTGACACTTGTACGGCTAGATTTCAATACATAAAAAATATGCATAGCATTTAATTAATTAACACGTCTCCAATTGCTCCACTATCACTAGTCCCCTGAGCACTTTACAAATTCTCCCATTTCTTCCATTTCCTTTTCTTCTTCACCACCTCTTTCTGCTGCTCGAACAACACCCTCTTTTCCAAGCTTTACATTCATGACAATACCCCCCTGTAATAGAGATCCTTGTCCCCAAGGATCAAAATTAGGAAATTTACCACGAATAAATGCAACATCCTCCCAAGAAGTGAACCCCGAGCCGCAATCAAGCCACTCCACCAAAACCACGAGAGACCTTCTCCCGGGCGTATGATTTCCGGTGACCCAACACATGAGATAAAGGGGCGATTTTGAAGTTTCCATCGGGATCTGTGGAAGCCAAGGTAGGGTTGGGTGAGTGCGTAGATCGATATGTTTCTTGAAGAAAGAGACATGGAAAACGTGGTGAATCCGTGACCTTCCAAGCAAATCCAACCTATACGCCACCTTCCCAATTTTCTCCAAAACCTTGTAAGGTCCGTAGTATTTTGATGAAAGTTTCAAGCTTTTTCTAACTTGGACCGAGTTTTGACGGAAAGGTTGGAGTTTGAGGTACACCATATCTCCTACCTCAAATTCCCTTTCCTGTCTATGTCTGTCTGCGTACACCTTCATTCGGTTCTGAGCACTGACCAAATTCTCCCTGAGAATGCGGACGGTTTGCTGCCTTTGTTCCAACACTCCTTCCTTTTTACAAATGCCACATTTTCTTATAATTCTTCTAGCAGGTTGATCAGTTGTGTTGCTTCCACTCGTAGTCATTACATCATGGGAAATAGGGAGCACCACATTATATGTAGAATGATTGTGACCCTCTTGACGACACCTATAGCATAATACGGACCATTGTGAGCTACTAAATGAAATCCATCGAGTCCTCGGTCGACTAGCTTGTCGAGGAAAAATTTAGAGATGCCTTGACAACCAAAAGTTGTATCATTTCCAGTCTTTAGGATGTGCAATAGGCAAGATGATTGAATCCTAAAGTTTCCTCAATGTTTCTGTTTCATAGTGGTCGTGCACATAACTATAGACTGATTGATTTGCCTTACTGAAATAAATAGCAAAAATGTATATAAGTATATCGTAGACGTGAAATAATTCGTATTTAAAAAAACAAAAAGTCAGATATGCATGATTGCGTTAATCGCATGTGGGCACGACAATAGATTAAACTAAAAAGCTCGAAAAGTACACGTTCTCTTGGCCAAATCAACAACAAATGAACGCACCCCATCCTTTACATAATAAATAAGGCTACTAATATGTGACACATGCATCTTCTCAGCCGGCGCACTTGCTTCCGTCAATCTCTTGACTGTATCTGCGGTGACTTCATTGTTCATGTTTTGTGCTGCAAGTTGTAGCTCGTGGAACCACTCTTAAATGATGTTTATAATAGAATCGAGCAACGAACAAATTGGATATGGATTTAAGGGCATGAATTGAGTGTCGATACCATAAGAATAAGATTGAGCAGCCATTAGGTTCATAAAACCATTTGGATTGTGATTATTGGTGTACGAGGTCCCCATCATCCCATGATCTTTTGGTTGTAAGGTAACAAATATTCGAGGATCTTTGAAAATTTTAGCTAATCGTCGAAGGTCTCGTTCGTACATAATCAAAGATTTAACTTCACAACCACCCCTAGTTCGCATTAAACAGTATAATTTGTATTCACACAATCATCGATCCCCATTTACAACGTTATGGACAATATCCACATGCCCATTATATGATATTGCCCACAACAACGTAAAAACAAGTACTTCTTCATCATTTGTATAGAAACTATCATCCCAAAAACCACTATGGACAGTTATGACTTTATCATCCTCCATTTGAAACCAACACCAACATATTATCACATAAGAGAACAGAAAAACGGGTTTGCTCACTAACTTGACATCGAGTAAGTAACTCGTAACTCGATATCGAGTCACATGTGGAGTTACACAACCCCGGTTTGGTTTTTGAACTGATTTCGATCTGTTTTACAAGTCTAGTATATACCCAACCCCAAAGTAACTATGATACTGAAATGAATAAAGGATGAGCTAGAGATAAAATATTTACATTGCTTCGAGATTTTGTCAAAAAATAATGGCCTCTGGAAAATTTTGTGAGAGAACGATTTTTTTTTAGAATGAAAAAGAAACTTTATTATCAAATACTAAGTGTTTACATCAGAAAGAAGAGCACTCTCCAAATGGCTAGGAATTTCCTCAATCCAAAACCTCTCAGAATTAGGATTCAACTCAAAATGAGCATTCTCATGGGCTAATCTATTCGCACTCCTATGTATTTTCGAAAAGCTACTCACGTTCGCTGCTTTGGCAATGGTACACACATATTCAATGACCACGTCGCATCCAATCTCCGGTATTGCTTTGGCTTGGATTCCGTCAATTAGGCATTTCGAATCACTTTCAACATAAAAATGAGAAAAGCCTGGAAGCATAGATTGTTGGATCACAAAGAATAATGCTAGTCCCTCCAAATAAGTGTTGTTGCCATCTATATATGTGTTTGATACATATTTTTATCTTAATTTTGATGATTTTTTTACACCAAAACAATGGTTTTAAAGGTTGTCCAAATACTCCTAAATGATTTAAAATGGTTTTAATATTTTCCGGAGTATTTCCTCAAGTTTATTTTTGATAATATTGGACAACACTTCTAACGATTTTATGTTTATATGTTTTTACTCCAAAACAAGATTTCTAAATGTTGTCTAAATACTCCCGTTTGGTTTAAAATGTTTTTACTAAATTTTTGGAGTATTTCTTGAGTTTTATTTTCGACAAAAATTGGACAACTTTTCTGTCTCGAGGTTGACCGGTCGCCCTATAGGGCAACCCGTACCTGAAGATGATTTATGGAACAGAAGAAATATTACGCTTGGTCGGCCGGTTGCCCTGGGCGTCGACCGGTCACCAGTCGGTCGGCAGTACTGCAAGTTCTTGTTGAAAGCGAGCGATTTTTTCTCTCAAACCTATTGAGGGGACGGTTGAGATGGGGGCGGCCGCCGAACCGTCACGTCGGCCGGTCACCCCGTGTTAATTGTTGATATGTTCATTTCAACTTCTATTTCTGTGCGACCGGTCGCCCTGTGCTTTGACAGCAAAAATATGACCGTTTGACAGCAGACATATTTCCTTAAAATGTGGGATTGATTTCTATGACTATATTCTTGATTTTAATTGTATTTTTCTCGTAGATTTTCAATCCCCAAGAGGAGCTATGCTTGATCAATCATCTCCTATAAATAGAGGAAGTTTTGGAGCAACCAAGACAACAATTGAGATACAACACAACAAGATACACTTCAAGCAAATATTTGTTCTTCATTGTTATTATTCTTATTGCAATTTTTGCCTAGCTTATCACTTTCACATCCTTGAGGTCTAGGGTATTCTTGATTACACTTTGCACTCAAATTGTAATATTCATTATTGAGTTGTAATCTTGATTTTTGGTTATCATTCAAACACAAGATATTCTTGTGAGTGTTCTTGTGGTAAGAGCACACTTGGATGATCTAGGTGATAGGTGCAAGAAGATTGTGGTGATCTTCTTATTGAGGTGTTGAAGAATTTGGTATTATTCAAGGTTGAAGATTGTGGTAATCTTCACAAGGTGCCGTTGAAGGAAGATTGTGGTAATCTTCAAAGGGAGATTGTGGTAATCTCCAAAGGTGGTGTTGAAGAAGAGTGTGGTGCTCTTCAAGGTGTTGTAAGTTGAATTTGTATTAATTTTGGTAATTAATAAAATTCTTTTTCTTTTTGAAATCCATCCCGGATATACTGGGGTGGTAGTAGATTAGGTCTTAGGTGGGTTGAACTACTATTAATCAACGCGTGTTGTTTACTTTCCGCACCTTTATTATTGTCTTGGCGTAATTGATTCGAAAAAGAGGGCGAAATCGAAAAGATGGAGATAATCTATTCACCCCCCCTCTAGATTATCGTAGCCGCTTGGACTTACAATATGTTCTCTTCATTCCCGCTAATAGCACGTCTCCTTCGCTATCTCTCACCACAAATCCATATCTAACCGCCCTATCCCTGAATTTAGCCATGTCCGTGTTCGGTTTCACCTTACCACTTTCCGATCTCATCCATCGAGGATTATCTTGCGTCTTTGAAGTACTGCTGCGGCTCCTTGTTCGCATTTTGGAATTCCAAGAATAAGTTAAGGCATTATTAATTGTTCTCTCCACATCAAAGCATTCCCCATTCATACATGCACAGTTACGAGCCATCCAAATTTTCCAAGCCACATATGTTAGCAACTTAATTTCATCAGCCGGGAATTCTTTCATTTTCAACCAGAAAAAATTCTCAAAAGAGCCATACTCAGTTGAGAAAAGATCCAGACGCAATGAACATAAATACCACACCCTTCGAGTTACAACACATTCAAGCATTAAGTTTGTCAATGTTTCTTGGCTATCTCCACATAAAGAACAAATGTCATCCGTTATGCTCATCCTCTTTCGTAAATTAGTTCTTGTTGGGAATGTGTACGTGCAAGCTCGCCAAATAAAGTGTTTGATCTTTGGTGGTACTCGTAAATTACATAATTATTTCCACGTCGTGTTTGGAGAGCTCGTGGATGGCAACATCAAATGTTGGTGCATTTCCCCTATAGTATGTGGTATGCCGATTTAACTGTATAATTGCCCGCTTTTGAGTATGTCCATATCATGCGATCCGGTGGGAGACATGAACTAATATGCATTCTTGTTATTCGTTCAGCATCATTTTTCCCGCATATTTGGTAAATCTCATCTATTTTCCAATGTTTGCTATCCATATCAATTAAGTTTGCTACTGTGAGATCCGGAGGGATATTGTTCGTTGCATGCAATACTCCCGGATTATTTGCACCAATCCATCTTTCCCCTTTCACATATATATTTCGGCCATTTCCAAGTCTCCATTCTCTCGCCTTTTTCAATCAACGGCCGTTGCTAGGATACTCCACCGAGGTAGCTAGGCTTGTCAGAGTCCCGCTTGTAGGATAGATGTACGTGGGTGGTATTTAGCCTTCAAAATTGGCCGCAAGAGAGTCGAGGTTGTGTTAACAACCGCAAAATTGTTTACCCAACATCGCCAAATTAAATTCTTTGAAGCACCTCGGCCCCAATCCTCCCCATCTGTTCGGCATTGTCATTAATTTCCATCTAACTTGAGTGAATTTTGCGTTGTCCGTCCCCTTCTCCCTACCAAAATCGATTAACTCTTCTTTCGACTTCCTCCCAAATGGTTTCGGTATTAGAAAACAACTCATAACATAGGTTTGAATTGCATGAATTGTCGCTTTATCGGTGTCTGTAGGTCCCAGGGGGTGTAAGTGTAAGGTTTAGAAGGGGGGGGTTGAATAAACCTTACCAAATTTTCGATTTAGGCCTTTTAAATCTCTGAGAGTTCTACGATTTGTGTCCTTGATGGATGATCGAATTAGTCACTCAAGTAGAGTTAATCCCTCAACATTTCAAATTTGAGTATTAGTAGAGAAATAACTTTCGGTTTGTTGGCTATAATTTGACTCAATTTGTGGTTTTGTTTTCATTGGAAGACTTAACACCCTTAAGTTTGTTTAAGCAAGTTTTTCTGACTTGATTTAGATACTTATAGATTATCGAGATGGATAGCAAATTTATCGTGAGATATAAGCAATTAAAAGTGCGAGATATTTAAATCTTTGTAAAGTAAATGACACAAAGAAAGTTTTTATAGAGGTTCGAAGATGGGGTAATTCTTCTACTCCTCTCTTCTCCAACTCTGGAGGAATCCACTAAGTAATGATCGGTTTACAAAGTGGTAATGATCCAGATACAAGTCTTGATCACAACCGACTTGATCCTTTGGGACTCGATCCTGAGACGCTTGATCACTCGGTGGCTTCTCGTGCGTGCGACTCGGCTTCTTCACGGGGCAAGCGCGCTTGCTACTACACTCACTTGCTCAAGCACTTTGGATTTGATCACGAAGCCCTCCAAACGCTTAAGACTTGGTTGACCTTGAACCTTTCTACAATCCTTCTTGGAATGTAGACCCCTTGTTTTCGATAGTTTCCTCTTCAACGATTGAAGTTCTCTTTCCTTCACGGGTAAGTGTTGGATTGATGTTCTTCGAGATGTAGGCTTGAGGATTGAGAATATTTCAATTTTGATAAGCTTGTATATCTCACGTGTGTGTCATCCACGCATTCTCTTTTTTTTTTTTTTCAATCAAACTCCTCGGCCTTTTATAGTGAACTTTCAAAAATTTGCCCGTTGAAGAGATAGGCTCATTTTTGAAAATCACTTTGCGATCGTTGGTTTGCACTTCTTGGAATTGCCATTTCCTCGTATGAAATGTTTTATCACCTTTTCGAGTTCGACACGGTGTAGTGCTTCCCATTGGTTCATTTCTTTGCACTTCGGGGTGAGCACTCCAAGAAAGGTAGTATGAGGATATTACTTGTTTAAGTAAATCTCTTGATTTACGGCAACGGTTCTTTTTCGATTATCTCGACTTGATTGCATTTCCTCGCTTTCCCCAGGTGACTTAGAGTCACTTCCAATCATTGGATGACTCTTGTCACTTGACTTGAGAGACTTGGCTTCTCTTTGAGTTGACTTGGTGATGTTCCACTGTTGCATCTCACCGCTTCTTTGATCGAGTTCTGTCGCTTTTCTTTGTTGTACTCAATTGTCTCACGTGAGTTTTCCTTCAAGCCTTCGAGTTGTCTTCTTGCAAGTTGGAGCGTAGGCGACTTAACTCTCGGCTTGCCACTCTAATTGTTACAATACATTACAAAGCAAGAATTGGGGAGCCAACTTTCTATTCTAAGTTTTACATGGCATTCATCAAAATCTAAACAATAAAATTCCTAACGATTGTCTCTTTTCTCGCACGTGATAAGTATTTCTCCTTCCATCCCTTCAACACGGGTTATACGGTCTTATGTGTGTCTGAAGATAATTTTCTTTAAATGCCCCACTAATGCTGGTAATCCCAAATACTTGCTATGATGTTCCACTTGTCTCACTCCTAAAATATCACCTATCTGCTTCCTTTGTTCCGCCCCGATGTTTGTACTTGTCATAAGCTCAGATTTTTCCAAGTTATCTGTTGCCCTGACACATCTTCGTATTGTGCAAGGATTTGTTTGATAGTAGTTGTCTCCTGCGGTGTGGCTCTGTAGAATAGAATATTGTCATATGCAAACAAAAGATGTGATACAGATGGAGCATTTCTAGCAACTTTAATACCATGGATCGCACCTTCACGCTCAGCTTTGCTAATACCTGTGTAAATCCTTCTGCACATAGGACAAAAAAATAGGGTGATAACGGGTCCCCTTGTCCGAGGCCACGTTCAAGAACAAAATAATCAGTCGGCTTACCATTAATCAATATGGAATAAGACATCGTGCTAACACAATGAATCACCAAATCAATCCACTTTTTATGAAAGCCTAACTTATGAAAAATTTTGTTTAAGAAATTCCACTCAATCGGGTCATATGCTTTACTCATATCGAGTTTTAAAGCATAATAACCTTTCTTTCCAGTCTTTTTATTCTTCATGCTATGGAAAATCTGAAACACCGTCATTGCATTATCACTTATAAGTCGGTCGGGAATGAAAGCACTTTGGTTCTGGGATATGATTTGGGGTAAAATCTGCTTTAAACGATTTGCTATGACTTTCGTAATCACTCTAAAAATAACATTACACAAAGATATGGGGTGGAAGTCTTTCGGGGATTCTGGGTTTTTTACTTTTGGAATAAGAACTATGAATGTTTGATTTAGAGGGGAGGGATCATGGCCATTATTAAGAATATTAAGAGCAAAAATAATAACATCATGTTGAATAGTAGGCCAAAATTTCTATAAAATAACGAATACATACCATCGGGTCCAGGAGCTTTGGAAGGATGCATCTGCTGTAGAGTTCGGTAAATTTCATCAGCGTTGTATGGTTCTATCAATATTTTTTCATATCTTCTTGTCACTCGATTTTCAACATAATCAAGGACTCTAGAGTCATCATATGGGATCTGTCTTTGGAAAATATCTTGAAAGTACTTAATCATCACCGATGTAATCTCTTCGTCGATTCCCACAAACCCCTTGATCATCCTTCTTTGGGATGATTTTTGGTGAAAAAAAAACGTGTATTACGATCCCCTCTTTCAACCACAATGCCCGTGATCTTTGCTGCCACATGATTTCCTCATGTTTGTAGGCCTCGTCCAATTTCCCTTGAATCTCCTAACACCTTTGAATAATCGACTCCGTCGAGTAGTTTTCTGACATTCGGATAGCTTCTCAGTTAATTTGCTTATGGTTCTCTGCACATTGCCAAAAGTGTTTCTGTCCCATGCCTTAAGATTTACTGCACATCCATTAATTTTATCAATAATACTTGTCCCAGGAGAGTAGCAATTCCATGTTGTTTCAACAAGCTTCTCACAATCTACATGCTCGAGCCACATTCTTTCGAATCAAAAATTGTTTCGAAATCTTTTTTGATTGTATGTACCTCCTATCAACATGATCAAAATTCACCATAATTGGGCAATGATCCGAGTGAATTCGACATAAATGATGAACTTGTCGATATGGGTAGATATTCTACCATTCTTCCATCGCAAAAGCTCTATCAAGACGCTCCATGATATTTCTATCCCCAGCTTGTCCATTCGTCCATGTGTAATGAAAGCCTGTGAATCCAATATCAACAAGGGAGCACCTCTCAACTACATTTCAAAAATCATCCATGCATTTTATTGGTTTTAGGTTGCCTCCTTGTTTGTCATGAAGCTACAAAATTTCATTAAAATCACCTACACATATCCACGGGAGATTATTATCAGCCACCATCATTTTTAATAATTCCCATGTTCACCATTTTTGACCATTTTCCGCCCATCCATATACTCCAGAAAACATCCAATTCTAATCTTCGCCTTACACATGAACACGTAGGGAAATATTGTTGCTGGAGTAGGAAACTAATGATAAATCAAAAGGTTCCTTCCATAAAACACATAACCCCCCTTTTATTTCCTCCATTACCCTCACATTCCACACTAAAACACCCCGTGAAACCCAAACTCCAACTATTAACTTGCTCCATATGCGCAATCCTAATTTTAATTTCCATTAATAAGACAATATTAGGTTGCTTGGTATTTATGATCTTTTTCAGTGCAAGAACTATCGCCTAATTCCCAAGCCTGCGACAGTTCCAACTTAAGATTTTCATGGTGCTCGGCGGGTGGGATCCAGTCTCCGCCGTTGGATTATCAAATAGATCACTCATAACTTGAACAATTTTCAATTTCTTTTTTTGTTTCGACTCAAAATCTTTGTCCTCTTCACTTGCATGTCGCTTCTCACCAATGTGGATGTCAAGGACTCGCTTTTGTTGAGAAGGTTCTCATTCTTTTAAGAATCCAAACTTGTGACGGGGAGGTTGGCTAGGGTGGGACGTTGATGTAATAGGGAGGGGTTAATAGGTAGTCTGTTTGGTGGAGTGTTTTGGGCTAGTGGGATTGGGGTGCATGGTCTTAGTTGAGTTGGCTAGTATAGGTATTTGGGGTTTAGGTTAGTTGTATGTAAGTAGTGGGGTTTTCGTATAGATGTTAGTGGTTGGGTTAACGCATGGGGTCGACTGTGGGTGTATATTGGGTGTGGTGATATTGGCTGTAGGGCTTATGGGTTGTTTTTGTGGGCTATAAGATGTTGTATCAAATGCATATTGGGTGTGGGTATGTGTGCACGGTGGGAGGGGTTCTTGGGGTAGGGGTGTTTCGTAAAGTTCTTTATTCTTAGATGCCCGGCGTATCCGTTGATTCTTTATCTGCTTCTGACTCTTGTACGGATAATTCCTTTCGGTCCTTCATCTCCTCAATATTTCTTTCAAACAACTTTTTTCGAACTTCGCTCTCTTCCGACTTAATTGTGGCTTCTGAGATTACTGATGCATGCTTTTTCATAGGGGATGTTCTAAGCCAATTCCCATATGGTAGATTATTCTCAGCAATTTGAGCATATTCTTCATTATCATTCAATATTTCACAATCTTTCTTAATATGCCCTAATAATCCACAATCATAGCAAAATTATGGTAGACGTTCGTATTTTACTGGTATCCACATTTGTTTTCCTTCATCCGTTAGAATTTTAAGCCCCCGTCGTAACAGTTTTGAGACATTTAGAAGGATCTTGACACGAACACTCCGATCAAAGTTATCCATCGTATGAAGGTCGATTTTCTGCACCTTGCCTATTTTACTCCCCAGTGATTGAATAATGTTTCGTTCATGGCCTACCAAGGGAAGATCATATAAACGAATCCAGAACGGAATAGTTTTGAAAACCATGGATGATGGCTGCATCTCGTCCTCTAATGTTTTGAGAATTAACACATGCTTATCAAAGTGCCAAAGCTCCATGTCAAGTATTCGATCCATATCTTTTTTCTGATTAAATTGAAAGGCATACATATTCGATTCGATCTCTCGGGCTGTCATACCTCCAGTAGGCTTCCATATTTTCCTCATAGTTTCAAGAAGCCTGAACGCATTTATTTGTTTCCTTGTCGCCATTTTTCTAATAAGGCACCATGATTTTTGTTCTCACCGCCTCATCTTTAACCATGATAACCACAAGATTATCTTCCTCTTCTTCTGACCAGATAATTTTACCACGCTCAGATCCCATCTTGAAACCCTAGAATAAGACTACGATCTAACTCGTGACTCGGAAAAACAATAATCGAAAAACCCACACAAAAAGCGATAGAAAAACCCTTAACCCTAAGCAGGATGATGACACTAACACGAAGGAAAAGAGAAGGAACACAAAAAACAGGGAAGACTCAAAGGGACTGGTGTATAGCGGCGCTGAAAACGATAAGAAACAAGAAATCCTAGATCTAGGAACCAGGTCAACCTAGGGAGGATACATGGAAACCCTAGCTACGGGGTACGCAAGCTCTATTGTGAGATAACGATTATGAGAGAGAGAGAGAGAGAGAGAGAGAGAGATAAGTGAAAGTGATAAAGAGGGGAAAGTAAACTGTGATGTAATATGCTTGAAGGGTATGAATGTCATTTGTTTTACCAAAATGGCTAAAATATATGTGTTTTCAAAAGATAGTTTTCATTTTTTTCATTATGGAAGGGGCCATTTTGACCCATTTCCACTTTTATGTATGTACTGATTGATGAGGGATGTGGCACTGAGCACTGTTCTAAAATATTTTGCTTAGTTCTCACCTATTCTCACCTAGGTGCAGCTAGGCTCCCTTTTACTTTGTCTATATTTTTATTTCGATTAGTTTCTGCATAACTTTATTTATAGCCCCGACTAACCTTACTCGGACCGCTTAGGCGCTAAGCCCCTAACTTATTTGCCTAGCATTTATCGTTTTTAGAATATTGGTGGTAGTGAGAGATCTTTCAAGGATGTTGCAAAACGGATCTTAGAATACATGTGCAGCTCGAAATTGATTTGAAAACTAAATAGAATTAGAAGTTGAGATTCAAAAGTGTTTGGTGAAAATTTGTAAAAATACTTATTTATTTGTAAAACTCAAACCATAATTAGAATAATGTAAATAAAAGTTGGATTCTGATTAAATAAATTAAAATCATAAACAGAAGTTGGCATTTGTAAGTACTAAAAGTTATTTTTTTTCAGCTCAAAGCTTAGAAGCACTTTTTTCTAGTCAAACACTCGATTTATTTAATATGATCTTCTGTTTTAAATAATAATTTTTTTGCATAAACATCCCAATGTGGGATGGGGGATTGAGGTCACATCCCCAACCTATTTATTGCATGAAAAATTTACAACGAAAGAATTACAAAGAGTTATTCCTAATAGTTCTATGTTTTTTACATCATTAGGAAGAGTATTACAAGAGAATTCACAAAGATATGTTGAGGTTAAACCAATGTTTGCAAGTCTATCTCGCAACACGGTTGGCCGCTCTCTATATATACATGAGAAATAGTATAAGAAAGTATCGCAAAAAAAAAATTATGAATTTGAACTAAACTATCTTTAAGAGTCCAATGTCCAGAAAAATTCTTGGAGATGGTGATGTATAAGATGCTTGAATTTGTTTCAATATCTAAATGAGTGGTGGAAGGTTGCATTGAGAGAAGCTGCAGTCTAGTTGCTAATGACTGACTTTTTGCAAAGAGTGAGTTTGTGCAGTTTGAGAGTGGGGCAGTGAAAGCCCAAACAATTTCTCTTTGATCATTCCTTAAACCACCCCTAATGCCTGTTGTGTGCGTCTGATGTCGATATGCCCCATCAATATTTAACTTGAAGTGAGTATGCGGAGGCTTCACCCGTAAAACTGGGAGATGACGAAGGTGAGCTGGAGATTGAATTGTATACATGTATTGTGTGTAATCTCCAAAAAACCTAACTAATGCTTCTTATGGAAGAGGTTAGTTTTAGCCAATAGAGAAATATGAGAAACCACATTTGTTATGATTCTTCGTGACCAAAATTTAGCATTTTCATACGCGATAATTCCTTTCTTTCCAAATAAACCAAAGTGTAACACAAGGAGAATAGTGGAAATATGTGGTGTGTGTGAAAATGGTGTAAAATTGAACCAACTATGTAAAAATAAGTGTATGGATTCTGCGTGTGGGGGTGAAAACCTCAAGCAAGAGTCAAAATGGATCCAAACCTTCTGCAATTGGTCATTATGCATGAACAAATGGTGAATAGTTTTAGAAGTGGGGGAAGCAAAATGTGTATGACTTTGGAAAGTGTTACCAGGGCTGCAATAACATTTTAAAGCTAGAGAGATACCTCTACTTTGAAGCTTACAATCATCTGGGATTCTATTATGGATTAGCCTCCAGAGAAAGATGGACATTGAAGGGGTCATAAGAGTGTTCCAAATATGATGGAAGGGAAACGATATGTAATTAAGTTGTTAGTGAACAGTGGTCGAGGAAGCGAGAAGATATGAGAAGTGCCCATTAGCGAAATTCTCCATTTCATGTGATCGTGCATGTGAAAGAAATTGGGATTTGGCATAGGAGTTGGGCCCAAGTATGGCCAACAACAATAGTTGATCTCTCAATATTCCAAGAATGATCAATCCAAAACAAGTTAACAGAAACATTTTTAAAACCAAATTTATCACATTCAATGGCATCAAATAAAGGAACATTACCAAACTAAATATCATGTCAAAAGCTAATATGCCCATCTACTAAAGCCCAAGTCATATTATGATGCATGTCAAATTTGATTTTGCACAATCTTTCCCAAATGATACTATCTCTATGAGAGTAAGATGCAATGCAAATTGGCATGCCACCAATATATTAATGATGCATGAAATTAGCTCAAAGATATTAATTTTGAAGCCTAAGCCTCCACCAAAGTTTCATAGAGAAATCATTAATGAGATCTGAAATATTTCTAATACCAAGCCTTCCATTTTTAATAGGACAACATATTTTTTACCAAGCAATCCAGTGAGTTTTCTTATTATTATCCTTACTACCCAAAAGAATCTAGCCATGATTTGCTCAAGCTTGTGCAAAATGTTTTTAGGAGGTTTGATAACTTGGATGAGATGGATGAATATGGGCGAGAGTGTTTTTAATAAGCATCAATCGCCATCAAAAGACGAGAGATCTCGAGTTCCGCCTATGAATTTTCTTATGCATCTTATCAATCGATCTTGAAATGGAAGGTTTTGCTTATGCCCCTTATATAAAGGAGGACCAAGGTAGGTGGTTGATTTTGAAATGGATAATATCATAAATTCTATCAATCCTTTCTTTGGTCAACATTAATGTCCACAATGAAAAACTCTTAGTCTTATTAATTAACTGGCCAGATGCAGAGCAACATGAGTCCAGAAAATTGATAAGATTGGAAAGAGTTTGAGGATAATCATTGGAAAAGGTCATAATATCATCAGTAAAGGCAAGATGGGAGATAGCGATACCCCCTTAAGTATGATAGTACATGGAAGGATTAGTGTAGGGATGGCAATGGGTAGGGTACCCACCAATTTAAGGTTATCCATACTCGAACCCTATAATATTTATACTACTCGTACCTGTCCCAAACCCGATTAAGAAACTAGATATATTACCCGTACCCATCCCAAATCCATTTTCCAATACCCCCGTACTACCCGTGCCCACCTAAAACCCATTTATTTTATATAAAAACTTATAATTATATGAATATTTAGATAACTATTAAATGGACACCCTACCAAAGACTAATTATTATATAAGAAAAGTCTAATATGTTAAATTCTTAATAAATATAGCAATTAACCATTTTAATTTTGTAAGTCACTAAATGCTATTATCATTCATAAACTAAATCAAAAGCATCACATAAATACAAATGTAACCAATACATTCCTTAAAATTGTATAATCAATATTAGTACATCATTTAATTTATAAAACTACACCATCAGACATGTAGTTTAATCGAGCTTGACAAAGATAAACCAGAGCTGATATGATCACAGATTTAAAATAAATAACAACATTATATCTTCTTTGTACAAAATAAAAATTTATGTTGGGCTTCTATGAATAAATGTATAATGTCAGATGAAAAAAATAAATGAAAGTTATTAAGGGCTAAACGGGTTCGGGTAGTGGTGGGGATCTGAGAGGTAAAACCATACCCTACCCGTATATAAATGGGTAGTAATTTCTCATCACATACCCATCCTAAATTCGAAAAAGACTACCCATACCGGTCCCATAAGGGTCTGGACGGGTGGGTACTCGCGTCTACCCATCCCACTGCCATCCCTAGATTAGTGTGAAACAGGTGTTCAAAACCTCTGGAAAGATACTCAATAGCAAGAATGAATAGAGATGGAGAATGAGGATCAGCTTATCTCAAACCTCTCTCTGCTTTGAAGAAACCACTGCTAGCACGATTGACTAGTACAGAAAACCATAGCATTATGCACCAAGGATATCCATCTTTTAGGGAATCCCATATGAGAGAGCATATGATTGAGGAAATACCATTGAATTCTATCATAGGCTTTGGCCATGTCCAATTTAAAAGGCACATTCCTAGGCTCAATCTTGATGTTTATGGAATGAATAAGCTCTTGAGATAAAAGAACATTATCGCTAATAAGTATGTCCTTAATGAAACCACTTTGGTTAGGGAAATGAGGCGAGGAAGAAGAGTGCAAGTCGATGTTGAGGATTTGGGTGATGATTTTGTTAGTAACATTGCAGAGACTAATTGGTCTGAAGTTAGACCAATAAGAGAGGTTGGGTTCTTTTAGGGATCAAGAAAATAGTGGTGGCAGTGTAACTTTTAGTGAGGGGATTGCTATCAAAAAGTGAGCTATCACAGCCTTAGTAACATCAAGATGTACAATATTCCAGCAAGTTTGGAGAAAATGAACCCAATCAGGGCCAGCAACACTGAGGGGGTTAATGTCAAAGACAACCCTGCTTAACTTCTTTCTCAGAGGGAACATAACACAATTGGTATAAATCCACATTCTCTGGCATAATGTCAAGATTTTGACACACGACATCATTGGACATATAGGAGGTGAAGAATTTGACATTAGATCTTCGCATGTCAATGTCAGACTCAAGAGTAATGCCATTGTCAACAATAGAATGAATTATGCTTTTAACTCTTTTTGTTTGACAACACTGTGGAAGTACTTGATGTTTCCCTCACCTTGCACAATCCATTTGCAAGAAGAGTTTTGGTGCCAATATTCCTCTTCAATTTTAGAAGCAAGAACAAGTTCAGCAGTAGCTTTGTTAAGAGAGGAAAAATTAATAGGAAAAGGATGGGCATCATAAGCCTCCTCAACTTTAGCCAGCTAATTTTGGGCAACTTTAAGATTGTCAAAAATATTCCCAAAAATATTTCTATTCCACCACTGGAGTCTTTGTTTAACTCTGATGAGTTTGTGGTGTAAGTTGAGGAGAAAATCCAGTAGGACAATTCCAGACTTGAGAAACATGATCAAAGAAACTGGGATGGTTAGCCCACATATACATATACCTAAAATTTGTATGAGACTTACAGACAGTTAAAAAAATTTGAAGAGAAGAGGAGAATGATCAGATGTAAATCTCAGAAGATGTTTCATAGAAAGTTTAGGGAAAAGGTCATCCCAATGAGAATTAATGGCTATTGACACATTGACTCACTTATGGCGCTTTAAATGGCAAATGGAAAGGACTAACTCTCTTCCAGAGCATTCCTCTTGGGGAGTAGACCTAAGTCTATTTAGAAAGAAATCGGCTCTTTCCTCTCTTTGTAGCATTGAGTGGTCCTATTGCTTACGGAAAAGGAAAGTTTTCAAGTTCCAGTGCGTTATGTACCTCTTTCCTTTGAAGGCTGGCTGACTCACAAGTATCAACAACAGTTACTAAGATTTTGTCTAATCTCTCCTTAAGAGAACCTCTACTTCAAGTGTGTATATGGTTCCTTTCATAGTCAACATCTAAAAGGTCACAATCATGAACCATAGTGCCAAATTCTTCCATGTGCAACCTGTCTATTGAGTCACTCCCGAGTTCTCTCACTTTTAGTGAGAAAACATTAAAATCCCCACCCACACACCAAGGTAAGGAAGTGCTAGCAATTAGCAGAGATTTTGAGATCACCCCGAAGCTCTCTTCTCTCTATCCTAGTGCTTTTAGCATAATCAAAGAAAGCATGGATTCTGGAAGGAATAAAATTGGAGGCAAACTCTAAGTCAAGAACCTGATCTCTATCTCTAAGAATGTTAGCAGAGAGATTAGAATGCCATAAAACCCAAATTGTATTGGAGGAGTTGGCAATGCCATTGCAAAGCCAAGTTTTCTATTAAAGATAACAAAGTTAGGCTTAGTCATAGGTTCCATGATAGCAAGAATTTGGATTTTAGAATCTTTACAAAGGATTTTGATATGATTAATGGCAAGGCTATTATTAATACCCCGATATTCAAAAAAGAATAGAAAGACTCATGATCTTTTCTTTGGTTTGTTTTCGACAGGCCTAATGAGACTTATCGTTTCTTTTGGAGGATTTGGGGATGCATTTGCCTCTTTTGTGTAAGGCAAGTTGTTTTAAACTACTATTGTCATCTAAGATATGAGAAACAACTGCATACTTTGGAGACAAACGAGGGTTTGGGAGCTTAGAGTGCATAGGAATGCCTCTGATGTGCTACCCAAGTTGTCATGATCAATTATATTTTGGAGCAAGGAAAAGTGATTGCCATGTGAAGGGATTGGTTCACCTCTGTCAGAGAAGTCCAAATCTAAAAGAAACTCCTTACCATCCCTTTGTGATGTGTCAGAAGGTTGAACAGTAGGCTTTATTTGTTCATGAGTGGAAGATGTATGATGCACAACAACCTCTTGAGGGAAAACAACACAATTGACATTATGAGAGCAAGCTTTTGGAGAAGTAACAACAGGTGGAGGAGAGTGTTTTGTAGCCGGGGAATGGAGTCGGAAGGATTAGAAGGGGTTGCTCCTTCTTAACAAGTCTGGGAGCATTCCCATAATATAACACTGAGATAACTCATGTCCTGTGTGTGAACAGCCTGAGCAAAACTTAGGTCTAGTTTCATAAACAATTTTTTGTTCTCTCAATTCCTGACCAATTTTGAAAAAGACAGACTCTCTCAAAGGTTGAGTTAGATCAACACCAACACAAACCCTAGCTAAAGATAATCTAGTACACATAGCCATAGCTTTATCAATCTGAATGGGTGTACCAATGAGTTTAGCAATACTACAATGAGCATCTTTGTCAAACAAATGCATTGGTAATCTTGGAAGTTTAATCCAAATCGGAAAAACAAGGGATTCATTTTTTTAGTAAATGTAGGACTCCATTTGAATAAATGCATAGGCAAACTATTAACAAACCAAACAGGACGCATCCACATACATGCCATATCAGATTCAAGTGAAAAAAGAAGTAATACATGTCTCAAATTTATGATGTGAATTTGAACATCACCATGCAATTTCAGATTATCAAGAAATGTCCTTAAGGATTTAACATCAGGAATACCATGCGAGTACTTACCCACAGAGCCAAATCCCATTTCTTTGCAAAAAGCATCAGATTCTGAATCAGAAAATTGCAAAATCTCTTTATCTTCTTCCCGTAGCATCGAACTAACTGGTGAGGAATCAAAATCGAATAATACCAAAGTAGAAGTAGTTGAAATTGTACTAGCGACAATTTCTATGAAGGATTTCACTTTTGGTGGATCAAGTAGTAGGATTAGGGTTTGATTCTCGGAGTTCTACGATCGAATAGGTGAATCTGGGGCTGATTTGGATGTGGTGGAAGGATTAACCAGTTTCAAATGAGAAATCGAAGGGAAATTGAGAGGGTCAACAAGTGGAGGCACCTCCATAACCGTTTTCGCCAATTGAAGCTCCATCGTGGGGTAAACCCTAACACAAAATCAATTGCACAATTGAGAGAAATCGAAGAATAAGAAAAGAGTGGAGATCAAACAAAGGAAGTAAGGAAATGAAAGTGATGAAGAATATGCAGTTTGATTAGTGCGAAGATGTGGATCCATTGTCGCAGCAGTTGAGAGCTTCCGCGTAGAGAGAGAAATATGTCATTATCGTATTTATTTATTTATTAATTTAATATTATATAAATAATATAAACTGATATATTGAAGTAGAGAGTAAATTATTTACAGTTGTTTAAATACATTGTTCATATTTATTTATTTCACATAAATCTTGCAAACCCACACGCTAGTGATTATGAATTTGCAGGTTAAGAATAATTATCACGTACTACAATTAAAAACAAGAAGAATGGAAAAGGTAATCACTTGTTCTCTTCCATCAACTAATGGCAATAATATTACTAATAAATTGTTATATTAATTTAAAAAATCTGTTGGTTAATTTCAAAATTAAAACATCCATTTCTAAATGGCCATTTGCGCTTGTTTTAGTAGATGTTGGTATATTCATTTTTATTTGGATGTAGTTTGACATGAAAAGAGAAACACAATACTGTGTGTCATGTACCTCTGTTGAGAACTTAATTCCATTGACTTTCTTTTTGCTTAGAAAGGGAAGGCACAGAAGGAGGCCTGTGCCCGTAACTTTTGCGTGCCAAAATAATTGGGCTAGGCCAGAGCCCATACAAGCTATTGCGTCCCGGATTTGAACATTACCCTAAGTGGCTCAATATCCAAAATCCCACAATCATCACAACCATATTGACCAATTATAATATAAACGTAAGGCCTTTTTTTCCTAAACGATAGAATTGTATTAAAAAAAACTCGCAAAAGCTTACAAAGTAAAATCCAATACCAATTGGCTAGACCAAAGTAAAAACTCGCAAAAGCTTACAAAGTAAAATCCAATTCCAACTTGGCTACACAAGACCCAAGAGGAGAATTGGCTAGACCAATTCAAATCTAGTCCGCCTTCAAGAGCAAGCAAGGATAATCTATTACACAAAGGTTTTCAACCATCATTTAGTACATAAGACAAGCAGGAATCAAATAGATATTCAAGTAGATAAATGTCTTTAGTTATGGCTGACTCCATCAAAGCAAATGCAATTTTGTTGTTAAGCTTGTACACCATATCATTTTCATCTAACTTCAATAAGATGTTTGTTGACCTTTTTTGCGATGCCAAAACCAGAGTTGATCTAATTCCGAGTAGGGATAGCTTCCACTGAGTTTCTAATTAAACCCCTAAAAGTAGCCCACACTCTCAGAATAACACCATGCTCATCAAGTAACCACCCTATCAGGCCAGCCTTATTCCCAACCAAAAAACAAGAGCAGACGATAACACAAAACAAATTCAAGTTCCTTAGGACAATGTTGTGACAATGTGGGGCCGATCCTTAGGCTATTAGCAATATTGAAATCCTAACATTCCCAACAAGCTTTACCTACCACCTCAACCTCTGTCCACCAAAGGTCTTGAAAAATCCAGGCATTACGTGTTATCTAAATCCACCAGCAGATATAAATTGACAAGAACCATCAAAAGAAAAAATAATCATCCAAATTACCACCCCAAGACATTGTAGCCAGTTTCCAAATCTTCCTAGATCTCCAACATTGAAATAGAATGTGAACAGATTTTGATTGTTCACCACATATCTTACAGTAGTATCTACCTTCATTCATCTTTTAGTCAATTGGTCCATTGTAGGTAAGATATTATTAACACATCTACACACAAAATGCTTGAGCTTTCCTTTGACTTTAAGGTTCCAGCAATACTTCCATATGTCTCGTTTTCTCTTTGAGCAGTCACTAGATTCGGGCATGTCCTTCATCCTCCATTTTTGCATGCAAGAATGTTTATATACAGCTAGCAATGTATTGTCCTTTCTTCTCAAAATGCCAAAACAACATGTCTCTATTTTCCCCTTGTTGAGACGAATCTATAGAATCAATTTACCATCCTCCAAACGTAAAGCTTTAAGAATCAACTCACTATTCCATTCGATTGCACGAGGGATTAATCGACTAACCCGACCCCAGTGTGCTCTAGGTCCACCAACCCAAAGAACACCAGGTTTGATAGATGGGGGCTTAGAGATCTAAGGGTATTGGCAGACTTTTATGGACTTCCAATCTCCCACTTGGAATCTAAGCCCCAAAGAAATAGTGAATTTAGCTTTTGTCCAGCTCTTCCTTAACCATGAGTCATTACTCTTAGACTTAGCTGCAAGCAAGACCCTCACTGGAAAATATCTAGCTTTAAGGACCTTGCTCATAAAAAGGTTTAGTTGCGTAAGGATTCTCCACAATTGCTTAGCAAGAAGTGCATCATTAAAAGGTAGATATCTTGAATGCTCAGCCCTCTATTTTCCTTTGCATACACTAGTTTGTCCCATACTGTAGTAGAGTTTGAATGACCAAATTAAATTCCGAGGCATGCAAGAGTTGCACTGTCCTAAAGGATTTATTTTCGTAATCCCCCAGGATTCAATGGAACAAATCAAACGAACAAAATCTGTAAAATGTAACCCAGCAAATATGAAGTCAAGAGAGAAGATGAAGTAAGATTGGTTAAGTTTATTTCTATTACCCTCAGATCCATCCCCCACCAGAATTTAGTAGTAGCTTGGCAGATTGCTTTGCAGATACTCGAAGGATGTTTTAAACTTAAAGTAGGACATCACATAGGTTGGTAATACATTAATGACTGCTTTAATAAGCACCTCCTTACCCACAACATTAAGGAACTTATTCGCCATCCACCAACCATTTTGAGAACACAGTCAATCAAATATTTGCAAACTTCTTTTCTTCTTTTACCTATCATCATTGGTAAGCCAAGGTATTTAGAGTAGTGTTGATCAGAGATTCCATTGAGAATGTTACAGATTTCTCTCTTGGAATTGGTGGGAGTATTTTTACTAAAAACAACAGAGATGTAGCAAGGTTGACCAGTTGTCCAGATGATTTGCAGTATTAATCCAGATGCTTTTGACCTGATAAGCTAGTGAACGAGTGGAAGCACAAAAAATGATGGAGTTAACTCCAAAAAAAAGGTGAGTAATGGTGGGGCTCACTTTACAATAATGCCCTAAAAATTAGAATGGATTTGGGTCTATTTGATTAAATTAGACAAGGCAGACAAGAGAATAAAAGGTAGGGGGATAGGAGTTCACCCCTGTCTAATACTTCTACATGGTAGAACATCCAAACCTCGACCATTGACATTGAATGAGAATGAGAATGAGGCGAGTTAAAACAAACAATAATCCATCAATAAAAATCCAGCCAAATCCCATTTTACAAAGAACATAAGCCAAAAATTTCCATTCAACCCTATCATATGTTTTAGCCATATCCAATTTTAATGCCATGACCTTGGACTCGCCTCTACTGACTGTTAATGTAATGTATGAATTTATGAGTGATCACAACATTGTTAATGTAATATAAATATAAGGCCAAGTGTCTACTTTTTGGTTTGTCTTTCCTTTACTATGCTAAATTGCAATTTTACTATAGAGGGTTGGCAGTAATGGTTTTCAGTAATTTGGTCAACTGGAATCGGAAAATTAGCCGAAAAATCTCGTGGAAACCATTTTTTCTTATATTGACATCATCCAAGTAATTTCTTCCCTAAATTTTAAGCTCAATCAATTTCTCAACTCATTTGGAGGAGGCCATATAAGCGAAATTGATTTTTACATGAGCTAACGTAACTAGAAATGTGGACACGTTGAGCTTTTCGGCATGATTGAAAAAAAGGTGTTAATAGTATTATATCTAACATTATTAGTGTTGTATAAATATTTGTTCGCATCTATATATTAAGTAGTAAAAGAAAAAAACAAAGTATGATGTCCTAATATATGATTGTATTAAAAAGCATGATCTTTTATCACAAAAAATGGATAATTTTACTCGTAAAAGTTTTAAAAGTAACAACGTCATATTTATTTTTCCTTCTTCATTGTACTTAAATCCTTAATATATTATAGCAAGCCGAGTGATTAAAAGAAAGAATCTTGGAATTTGGAAAGACAACTAAGAACGAGCAAGCTTCAATTATCTAAAAACATGCAAGACAAAAGTTTAGTATATGATTGATGTATACTGTGAACTATACTCCTTAGACCATAGAAATTTCAATAAAGAAAATTATTCATTCTTAGTCAAATTTCGAATACGCCAACATCAAACATTCATTTCCTTGTACAACAACAGTAAGACACCCTGGAAAGAGGAAGATTGATCCTCTCTAGTTCCTCGTCGCGGGGATATGGCATTGCACACCCTCATCACCATCGGAAACAGTGCTAGAAACGTCAGGAGTTGGTAACAAGCAATTGGACTAAACATGTGAATAGAAATGAAAAGAGACAAAAAGAAAACGGGACCAAAAAGAAAAAAAGAAAGAGAAAAGTAAAAACCTAAAATAAAAAAATATAAAAGCGGCCAGGGTTGGGGGGCTCAAGTTGGGTTGGATGCGATCCGTCTTACGAGAAACTATCCGTAAGACCGTCCTATATGAGATTTTGTCAAAATGTTATTCTTTAAGAAGAAATCATTGCCTCACTTGATATAATTGATAAGACATGGGGAGAAGTTTGTTGATGTCTGTATTAATGAAAAATTTAATTCGTGGAGTTTAATGTCATACTATATTGGTATTGGAGTCTACCAGGTAATTGTTGATGGTTTTCTAGAATTCAAGCCAGATTATTTTATTTTTGATTCAACTCAAATACATTATGATATTCACCTTAGTTTTCCATCTCGTCATCTTCACGCCCTATCATAGCTTGACGACAATGATCTTATGATTTCGTCGATTCAATTAATTCATATTTAAGGGCGGATCATTTCGACGACAAAAAGAATGGTGGAGATATGATATCGAGTTTTATTATCTTTTAGAACTTTAGAATATCTTATATTTTGGGTAGTGATTTGTGTGTTTAGGAATCTTTTATTTTAGTTTTATATTTTAATGTGTCCTAGTTAACTTAGGAGTTTTATTATAGTAGGAGTTTGGTATTATAAATAGTTATTCTATTATTATTTTTAGGTGGTTAAATTAGTATTAAAACTTGAAACTTATCTCTTTGCTAAAGCTTCTTACTTTTTTCACGGCGTGGGTATAATTTTGTGTGCATTCTTTGTTCTTATTATGCTTTTTCTGCATCAATTGTCAAAGGCTAGTTTTGTTTTATTCTTTGAAATGTGGTGTTTTGGATGGTGGTAGGAGTCCACTTCATCTGACGTCGATCAAAGGCAGAATGAAGGTTTTGCGGGAGTTGACAAGGACGGAGCCGATGGCGGCAGTGGTGTTGAGTGGTGGAGGAGAGAGTTGTTTGCATCTTTGCGTGAAGTATAATCACCTTGGAGCAGTGAAAGTGCTTATGCAATATTTTAAAAGAGACGATCGACTAGGTTTTTGGAAGAATAAATAGGGGAACGATGTTATGTCATCTTGCAGTTGTGAAGTAACAGATTGAGGTGTGTAAGATTTTCAATTATCACTATTTAATCAAGAAACTTAGAGGGTGTTCGACTAAGCTTATAAGCTCTTCAAAATATCTTATAAGATGTTTGAGAGCTTATAAGCTCTTTAAATTTGTTTGTATTTTTTTTAACAAAAATATCTTATAAGCTCCCAAAATAAGATGTTAGGAGCTTATAAGCTCCCAAATTTTATTTTGTTCTTTTCTGGCAATAAGAAAAACTTGGCCTATTCAAAGCAATCTCTAGGCGTGAATGAGCACCAGATATTTATATTGTCTCTCTTTAAGTGTGATTTTGTGGTAAATTTTAAGCTTAGTTCAAATCACTTCCTATTCAGTTAGTTCAACCCTACGATTTCATGAGTTGAAAATATCGTAGAAAATCAAAGTTAGACTTAGACTTTTATTTGAGTACCCACGCTCTGACGTTGATCGGGAGAATCGAATTGGAAGACCATGGTGCCCACAAGATTCAAAGATTCAAAGGATCAATTAAGAACAAGTGAAGGATAAGAAAATCATCGAAAGAGGTAAATTTTCTTTTTCTTCCTTTAGTTTGAATAAATTTAATTTGCATGATATTGTGTTCTTATATCTAAAATTCAATTTTTGAAATTCCTTGCTCCCACTTCCATTCAATTAGATCAAAAGCCCGGATCTTATTTCACTCGAATTGGATCCGAGACCCAAATAATTACCAACAAATGGTATGAGAGCAATTTGGTTTTTGATATAAGATCTAGATTTGCTTTATTAAATTTATTTAGAGTGGGTTTAGGATTTGATCTTGCATATTTTGATATATGAATGCATGGGAAATTTTTGAATTGATGTCTTGAATTATTTTTTGATAGGATCAATGTAGATCCGATATTAAAAAAATATAGAAGATTGTAATATTTTATTGTAGATCCGATTGTACACACATTCATGTGGGTATATGGTTGATGTTTTGATATATTGATGCACATGTTCTTATAACTAACGTTTCCCTTTATTTCTTCCTCATGTCGATTAGATTTAGAAGACAATAAATATTGTTTAGGAGATAAAATTATGTAAATAAAATATTGCAAATTACCAATGTGCCATTAAATAAAATAAGGGATATTTTAGTCAAGTAAATGCTTACGTAAATATTTATAATACTTTCCTTTGCATTACCTTTCGACATCTTGTGGTGAGTACAAGTTATTCACACAAAAATACAAAATTAAAGTTTATGTTGCTTTAGACACATTTTGATTAATTCTATAATTTTTTTCGGTTTTTTCCGTTTTCCTTAGTATAAAGTTATCCGCGATTTAAGTCGTTAAATATATGCACCGATTGCTTTGTCGTGTTTCCTAACAGATGAGCGTTGATATCGGTTCATATATGGGTTCTTGAAAGCGGGTTTTCTTGTTGTGATAAGTAAAATTAACTAATATTTTTGAATTTAAATTCTAGATTTTAGTAATAATAAGTTCATGCAACTATATTTTTTATTCATTGTCACTACAACATAAATGACATTAGGTTACACTCAATAAATGTTACCTAATGGCTATAAAATGTTACTATAGATAATAGGTAGCATTTTTATGGCGCTGCACTTGCCCGTGCTACCTATAGTCTAAGGTATCAATTTTATTAGCTTTTAGTAACACTTTTTCGAAGTGTTACATTAAGTTTTCTATTGGTAACACTTTGAACCAATATTTCTAAAGTGTTACATATGAATCTTATGTAATGCTTTTTTGTAACACTTTTTATATTTGTAACACTTTAAAAAGAAATACTTCTAAAGTGTTACATATGAATCTTATGTAACACTTTTTTTGTAGCACTTCGTAGAAATACTATTTTTTTTACCACAAGTAGATTCGAACCCACGACCTGTTATGTATGGAAGTAGCAATTTGCCACTAAGCTAAGTTGATTCTTATTACAATTTTTGCTTTGTTTTATATATACACATACACACACACACACACACACACACACACACACACACACACACATATATATATATATATATATTATATGTATATATTTTATATAATAAAGATTATGTTTTATAATATATGTATTAAATTATATTATACACTATATATATCAAATTTTATATTGTATAGTATATAGTTTGAAAATCATATTATATTATATATTAAATGACACATTAAATTGAAAATATCAAAAATATATAAAATAAATTTATCGATGATAAATATTCAATCAGTAAAAATAAAAAATATATAAAAATATAAAATTAATTTATGAGAGGATAAAAAAGTTCTAATAAAAAAATTAAAATAATAAAGAAAATAACGAAAAAATAATTTACCGATGATAAGTGTATTTTTATGCATGTTTTATGTGTGTATTTGAGTAGAAATTGAGTTATTTTGTTGTTAGTTTCATTAGTTTTTGATTGCACATTGTTTATACTCTTTGTGGGGTGCTTTTATTGGTGTAGATTGACCATTCGGGGCTAATTTTGGTGAATTTGGACCATGGATTCATGTCAAAACATACCGGGGTTTAAGGATGCAAAAACGCTCGAAATCCCAAGCCAAACGTCATTTCGGGGCCTTTTTGGTCCAACACGGTCAGGTGTGTTGGGCAACACGGCCGTGTTCGCGGGAACAAAAACTCAAAAAAATTGCACAAAACAGCCTCCGACACGGTCGTCGAGACACGGCCTGGCCGTGTTGGGAAGCACACGACCATGTTATCCTAACTTCCGAACAATTAAACAAAGACGGCCTGGACCGTTTTATGCAACATGGGCGTGTTCGGATCACTTTCCGCCTTCAATTTTTGGTGGAATTTGTTAAAAAGTCATCTACAAGCTTTTTGACAACTTTTGAGCACATTTACACCTCATTTTGTTGTATTAATTCCTTACTTTTCCACATGATCACATAGAAATAATGATCCCAACAACCCAACTCATAAAGTTGAGCATTAAACTATCAAAAGATGACATTATTAAGGAATACTTTCTCCAAAATAATGTCTATAAAAGCCAAGAGTATGGGTTGAAGGGGGGATTCATTCATTGATATACATAGAAATCAGATTTTAGGGATGAAAGTTCATATTTTGGAGAGGAGAAACATATATTGTAGTGAGGAAGAGAGTTAGAAGGCTTGGATCACCATGGAGAGGCGCTAAGGCACAAGGATTGAAGATCGCTCGGAGAAGAAGATGAACTCCACCACTTCATCATCACACTTCCAACAGGGGAGTCTTATGTTAGTTTTGGAAGTTTTAACTTCAAGTATTAATGTTGATTTCGAAAGAAACTTCTTGTTTAATTGTTGTTTTCATTCTCAAATCCATCATGAGTTAAATCGCTAGTGTTTGAATGTGATGAACCCTAAAACTTATTTGTGATCATTGGTTTGAATGTTTTAATATATTTTCTTATGTTTTTATGCGAGTCACTTATGTTATGCTTGTTTATTCGAATTGGTATATGCGTAATATTGATTTGAAGTTTATTTTTCACCGGGAAATCGAGAGATTCATGGTGAAATAGAACCAACATAAGTGAAAGGAGTTGCATGCAATCCTAGATATAAGACGACATAAATCTTAGGATTAGGGTCAAACCTAATATGGAAATTCACAAATCGTTAATGCAATCTTGGGGGTTTTAACTAGAAAGAGATTTCAGTTAATCAACTTGAGGTTAGGAGTTTTTCGCCTTGAGAAAGGGTTTAACTTAATTTAGGAATGCCTACGATCCATGAAGCATGAAAATATGTTAAGGGATGGTTAAAACGTAAGGGTTATGGTTGTATTTATTTTGGTAAAATCACAAAGACGTTCTAGAGGGATTCACATTCAAGCATATTTATATCCAACATCTTCCAATCCGAGTGTATCTGATATCTTTCGTGTTCTTAGTTGCCTCTTCCACTTTTATTTGCTTTTGTTTTATTTTTATTTTGCAATAAACTATTTGACGAATTTGTAGGCTAGATAATAAAAAGACGGTAATTACTAGTAATCATAGTCCTCGTGGGAATGACACTCGATACTCGTGGAAATAATGATCCCAACAACCCAACTCATAAAGTTGAGCATTAAACTATCAAAAGATGACATTATTAAGGAATACTTTCTCCAAAATAATGTCTAGAAAAGCCAAGAGTATGGGTTGAAGGGGGATTCATTCATTGATATACATAGAAATCGATTTTAGGGATGAAAGTTCATATTTTGGAGAGGAGAAACATATATTGTAGTGAGGAAGAGAGTTAGAAGGCTTGGATCACCATGGAGAGGCGCTAAGGCACAAGGATTGAAGATCGCTCGGAGAAGAAGATGAACTCCACCACTTCATCATCACACTTCCAACAGGGGAGTCTTATGTTGGTTTTGGAAGTTTTAACTTCAAGTATTAATGTTGATTTCGAAAGAAACTTCTTGTTTAATTGTTGTTTTCATTCTCAAATCCATCATGAGTTAAATCGCTAGTGTTTGAATGTGATGAACCCTAAAACTTATTTGTGATCATTGGTTTGAATGTTTTAATATATTTTCTTATGTTTTTATGCAAGTCACTTATGTTATGCTTGTTTATTCGAATTGGTATATGTGTAATATTGATTTGAAGTTTATTTTTCACCGAAATCGAGAGATTCATGGTGAAATAGAACCAACATAAGTGAAAGGAGTTGCATGCAATGCTAGATATAGGACGACATAAATCTTAGGATTAGGGTCAAACCTAATATGGGAATTCACAAATCGTTAATGCAATCTTGGGGTTTTAACTAGAAAGAGATTTCGTTAATCAACTTGAGGTTAGGAGTTTTTCGCCTTGAGAAAGGGTTTAACTTAATTTAGGAATGCCTACGGTCCATGAAGCATGAAAATATGTTAAGGGATGGTTAAAACTTAAGGGTTATGGTTGTATTTATTTTGGTAAAATCACAAAGACGTTCTAGAGGGATTCACATTCAAGCATATTTATATCCAACATCTTCCAATCCGAGTGTATCGATATGTTTCGTGTTCTTAGTTGCCTCTTCCACTTTTATTTGCTTTTGTTTTATTTTTATTTTGCAATAAACTATTTGACGAATTTGTAGGCTAGATAATAAAAAGACTGTAATTACTAGTAATCATAGTCCTCGTGGGAATGACACTCGATACTCGCTTAGCTTTGCTATAAACGATAGGTGCACTTGCCTAGCCGTTTTTAGGAGTAGCTTACGAGCCATCAACCGAGAAAAAATTCCTAAGTAATTACCGACAACATCAATCTTCATTGGTAATTTTTTTCAATAAAGTAAAAAAATAGAAAAAAAGGTTAACGATGAAATTGGTCTCCGTTAGTAAAAATTTAAAAATAAATAAATAAATAATAAAATATATACATGAGCATTTTCCGTCGGTATTAAGACAATTAACTATCTTCGTAAATAATAAAATATATACATGAGCATTTTCCGTCGGTATTAGGATCATATAAACGATGATCTAAAATAAATAAATAAATAAATAATAAAATATATACATGAGCATTTTCCAATTTCTCGATAAACCATAGGATTGAGACCCATCTTTTCGGATCCAAAACCCATATACTAGAGATTTTCAATTAGGGGATTTTTTTATTGCTAATTAGGTATTTTACTTGTTCTTCGAGAAGGTAGAGTTATACATGTATGAAAAACTACAACCAAAACATAATGTATGCCACATCATCAGTTCTTTTCAGTTGCGCCATATGCAATCAAGCTACATTATTAGAAAATTAATTACAATAGTTTTCCTTTTCTTGATTTCTCATTTCATGGCAACACAGTAATAAATTTGGCTAAATTAGTCCAGATTTATCATCCTACAGAAATTAGTAATAAATGTGGAATATTTTTGCAGATGGTTTCAACACAAGAATAGAAACAGATGCAAGAAATGCAAATTTTGGTTTCTTACTATAAGCACATGAGACTTGAGGGATTTGGAAATCAAGCAGTGTCTTGACCAACATAGTTGATCTTCAAGAACCAACCACAAAGAATCTCTCGTAACTGTAAATTCAGATATCCCCAAAAGTATTAAAATTGCCAACAATCATCTCAAGAAACACAAGCTTTGCATTTCACGTTGGACGTTCCCCACCAGGCAACGTTTGACAAACAAATTTTTCAGGCAATCCCAATGGCACCGCCAGGGCTGATAAACCACACAGAGCCGGACAATCTTTAATGGCTTATACTATTCCTTCAAAATATGGGCAATACATGATTTTCAACACAATTAAATTCTTGGCATCACTTGGCATAATTTTGCTACATGTCAGTGGTTGCCCATGAGACAAATGAGGTGGATGTGGACACAAATGGTGATAATGTGGATTGTCTTGTTCATTTTTCAAATCAATTCAAAATTCGATTTGATTCGAATTCAAATCTCAATTTTGAATTATGATTTTGAATTTCGAATCGAAATTCAGATGCACTCAATTTTGAATATAAATATTCAAATCTAATAATGAATTGGGATCTTCTTTTGAAATCTACTTGGAAATCTCAATTTGATGTGAAATTCGAGTAAATTCGATTCCAATATTGATTTGTATTTGTATTTCAATTCAAATTTTAAATCTTGATTCGAACTAAATTATAATCCAAATTTAATTTATGTATTATATATTTTAAATCTTATACATATATAAATTGCATATACAAATAGAAATAATATAATTAGTTGATGAATAAACAATATTTAATTTCACATGTTTATTATAATAAAAATATTGCGAGCATTGATCATAGATAATTTGAGTTCGATCTCATTTCAAAGTATTTGTGTAGTTTTTGAATTGTCTTATGAGTATTTAAATTTAAAAGAATAATATGTTTTTATTTAAAAAAATATAACATGCTTTTCATTTTAATAGATTTCAACCTTAATTAAGAGTATTTTGTCTTTATTTTTGTAATATCTTTAAAGTAACAATATAGTTTTGATAATTTATATGGTTTGCTTATGCTTTTATGTCATTATAGAATTCTTTTGTTAAAAATAAATTAGAATTTTACTTGAAAAATATGGGTTTTGGATATAAAAATTATGGGTCTAAAACAAAATCGCGCCTAGTTTAATGACAAATTTGAATTTTTGGATTGACTCAAAGTTGATTCAAAAATTGACAAATCAATTCAATTGAATTAAATTGAAATTAATCGAATTATGATCGAATTTCAAATTGAGGTTTTAAAAGTTCCATTTGATTAATTTGATTTGAAGAAGTGGAAGAATTCAAAATTCAATTTGATGAACACCCCTAGCCATAAATGCACAGACTCTTGCATATTTCATTACATTGATAAACATTTAATTTATGCCGTGTACGCGATAAATAAATACATATTTATTGGCTTATCAAGCAAAAATACATAATTAAGTTTTGACATGTATTTACATGTTTTTACTCTATGCTTCTGAACCTCAAGAAAAAACAATAAAAGATTGGAATTTAATACCTCATTTTAACTACGTAAGGAAGCTTTGCTATTTCTCAATGGAAGAAAGAACAAGACTGTTATAATGCTGATCCCGAAGTTAAAGATCTTGTCTTGATCAAAGAGTTCAGATCGATAAGCCATTGTAACATTTGCTACAAAATTATTGCTCGAGCTATGACAAAAAACTTCGGCCAATCCTCAATGATGTAATTAGAGACATGCAAAATCCTTTTCTTTTCCAGGTTGTGGGGACGTGAAGGCGAAAAAAGGAAATATTTATCATGGATAATGTCATATTGGGCTTTGAAAGTATATGTTGGATTCAGAATCATAAAAATAGCCCAAGAGGGTACGCGACTTTGAAACTCGATATGAGTAAAGCCTATGATAGAGGCGTTTCTTGCATGGTTTGACGTGTAAATTGGGATTTAGAAGGAGATTGATCGATCTAATTATGAGGTGTCTGCAATCTGTTTCATATTCATTTATACTCAATTGTGGGAAGTGTCCAACCACAAAGGGGATTACAGCAGGGTAACCCTTTATCTTCCTACCTATTTGTTCTTTGTGCGGACGGTCTTTCTTCACTTTTTAATCAATATCGGATGAATAAATGGATGCATGGTGTCAAAATAGGCCCGTTAGATCCACCTATTATTTGGCGATGATAATTTGATTTTTGTCGGGCCACAATGGAATAATGTGGATGGGTTGGAGAACTATTACAAAGGATTTTAGTGGAGGTTGTTCATGGTCATGAGTTGTACTTATGACTGCCCACATTTTCTCTACGGAGTAAAAAAATACAGTTCAGTTATTTGAAGGCAATGTTGTAAATAGTGCTAGGCCCTCACTAGGCAAAGGCGATGGGGACGGGGTCTAGCGCCTGGCGGCACCTGGGTGGGATTAGGTAGGCCTAATCGGAAAAAAAAAATCATAGGTGGATAAGGGGGGCCTAGCGCCTTGACGGGGATTAATCGAGGCTATGCGGGGATTTTTACAATAGAGTTTGAAGGAAATCGTTATTAAAAGAATGCAAGGGTGGAATGGAAAGACTTTTTTTCAGGAGGAGGAGAAGAAGAGCTTATAAAATCCATGTTTCAAGCTACTCATACATATGCTATGTCGTGTTTTCGAATTCCGAATAGTATTTGTGATGAAAATTGAAAGGAGCTGTGCTAATTTTTGTTGGGGTATGGAGAATGGGAAAAAAGACATGCATTGGAAAAAAAATGGGAAACACTATGTCGACCTAAATGCGTGGGTGGATTGGGGTTTCTGAAATTAAAAGTATTCAATAAAGCGCTCTTGGCTAAACAACTTTGGAGAGTGACTCGAAGACCTAATAGCCTAGAAGCAACAAATCTGAAAGCAATATAGTTTCGTCATGGGGATATTATGGAGGCCAAATTGGGAGTCAAACTGTCGTACATCTGGCGATCATTTCTTTGGAGTCGGGATATTATTGAAAAGGGTTTAAGTTGGAGGATAGGGGATGGCAAACAGATCAAAATTTCTTCTGATCATTGGATTCCCACAATTTCAGATCGGGTGGAATCACAGAATGGCGTACTCATTATTGGAGATATGACATCAAAGGTTTTTAGTTTTTACTCAGTTAGGGAGGGATATAAAGTTTCCACAAATATGTCTTTTTATCTATCCGGCCAATTGCTCCACTTTACGCCATGAGAAGTGGTAGAATTTTATTTGGGCTTTTAGTATACCTCCCAAGATCAAGATTTTCTGGTGGAAAGTTTCACATAACATAATAGTAGCTAAAGAAAATCTGTTAAGGCACCATGTACCAGCATATGGAAGTTGCGAGCTTTGCCATTTCCATGAAGATTCTACAGCTCATTCATTGTTCTATTGTCCAACAATCAAGTATTTGTGGAATGGATCATAATTCTAGAGGGCTATTGAACATATTCGGAGTGTGGATTCTATCGGGCCGATCCTATCATTTTTTTTTTGGCCTTTCATGTACAAATTAAAAAACAACTAAAACAATAGAAGAAAAACATCGTGCAATATATAGAACAATTCGAATATAGTTAGACTAATAAGACATCTATGTTTCAAAATCCAAATAGTTATTTAAATATAACCCGCCTTGTTTTTGGCGCAAAAGTATTAATCAAATCAAGTATAATCAAGTTGTTCAATAATTCATTTCTCGATCAATAACATAGCTAACCCATTTAATTTGTCTTGTGACATGGTTGACCAAATTTTCTTTTCTTTTGACGGACGAACAACTTGCTTTTTTTCATTTTGTTCCCATCTTTCCAATTCTTTTAGGCTTCTCTTTTTTCCACTTTTGAAATTTAAATTGAGAAATTTTAATATTGGGCCATCAAGAAAAATTAAAATTAATAATTGTTAGAACCTAGCAAGTTTGGTTACCCAAGGAAAATAGGTCTTTCATATTAATTTTTGTTTTATCTAAATCACTAAATACCAAAAAAAAAAAAAATAAGGCAACTGCAGCCATTGGGATTCGAAAGCAGGAGTTTGGAGACGCCAAGTAAAATGCTGCAAGCATTAACCGCTGGGCTAAAGGCATTGTTTATTCACAATTGTACTTATCTTTTATATGTAGATATAAGGCGGGATACAAAAATTGCCTCATAAATTTGTAATTTTTTCGTCCGAGTCGATCGACTCGCTCGACTAATGCTAGGACCGGCCCTGGATTCTATTGATATAGAAGCTAGGCTAAGGAATAAATTGGGTGATTCCGATTTCAAGCTCTTTGCTTGTTATACCTAGGCAATCTGGAAGGCTAAGCAAAATTTCTGCCATCAAAGGGATCAAGAATGCCAATGTCGACTGGATTGCTGATTATTTCCACGCGTTCAAACGTGCAACGACAACATGTAACAAGGGTGGTAATAATGAAGGGATAATGTCTAAGACAAGGTGGAAAGTTCCCTCCCTAGGTACGTTATGGCTCGAGATTGATGCTTGTTTTAATGCCAAGAAAAACAGATATGGGGTAGGAGGAGTATTTTGGAATGAGGACAAGCAGGCCATCCTTGCCTTTGGTAGAAAGGTGGATAATCCTAATACTATTCTGGAGTACGAATTATTAGCCATGCAAATAGGATTGGAAGTCTCAAAGAAGAAATGGTCACAATCTATTCATGTGGCCTTCTGATTCGGTTTTGACGGTGCAAGCGATCACCGGTAGGGTTGTGCATGCTTGGATTTTAACTTGGAGATTACCGATATCCGAACCGAAAAATCTCGAACCGAAAATATCCATTGACTTTTTGATTTTTCCCGAACCGTACCATCTCGAAATTATTTTTGCTATAGTTAGGAGATTTTTCAAATACCCGTCATCGAGAATCGATCGAACCACTTCGAACCGAAGACCCGAAGCTAGAACCGATTTTAAATATTTTCAATAAATACATATACATTATTTCTATTTTATTTATATTTTGATATTGAATAAACTACATATTATTTGAAATGAAATTGAATATAAAATATATTCTAAAAAAACCATAATACTAAAATTATTATGATTTTTAGAAAACTTTAATGTTAATAATAGAGTCAATCATTTGAAATTAAAATTAGTTAAATAATTAGTAAATTGCATTTTAAAGGGAAACATACTCTAAACGAGCTAGTAATACCATATTATAACAATATAAAAAAATTATATTGTAACTTTTTACCACCTCACATGAATTATAAATATAATTTTTTTTTTTTTTGAAAGGATAAATATAATTTTATTGATTATGTTAAGTTGTTAAGTAGGAGATATTGAGATTATAAATTTATACAAATTTTTCTTTCATATTAATTTATCAAAATTATTACTTACCGAACCGTCTAGGACTCTTTGCAGTTCAAGATGGAGATTTATTTTAGAATGTCGAACTTGGGACATTTCTAAAAATTTCTAAATTTTGGAACCGTCTCATCCCGCACACCCTAGACAATCGAAAGATCTAAACTATATTTGATGTAGAACTCTTGATATTCGTCATCTATTAGCTAACATGCAAGTAACTCAAATTTCTCAAGTACGTCGGAAAATTAATAGAGTTGCCCATTGTTTAGCTAATTTTGCTTCTTTTATCCAACCCCATTTTGTTGGACTAGTACGGAGAAATCGCTATGGTTTAATATTATGTAAATGCTTTTCCTTTGGAAAAAATAATTAATTTTCTTGATTAGTAGTGATAATTGAAACCTCAATCTGTTCCTTCGCAAATGCAGGATGAAGAACAGTGTTCCCCTGTTTCAATCTCTTTTCAAATATTGCATCACTTTCCCTCAAGGCGATTATGCAAACAACTCTCTCCTCCGCCCTTAACGATTCCCGCAAAACCTCCGTCGTCCAGCCTTTCTTAGCCTCCACTCTCCAGATGAAGTGCACACCTCCCATCGCCATCCAAATCGAAGAATCATACAAAAAATAGCTCTTTCACTATCTTCACGTGCCCTTTAGCCGACAACATATGGAGCACTGAAGGTCCTTTCGAATTCAGTGGTTTTGATAGCTTAGGGTTTATGCTAAGAAGTTGCTTGGCAAATTCTTGAAGCTATTTTTGCAGTGTGATGTTTTGGATGATTTGCTTGTTGTTTATCGTGGTCAAGCAAGTTTAGAAGCTGCATTTTTGTTGGTGTTGTTGTTTAGTGCGCATATATAGATTCTCAAATTGTGAAATTATTAGGAATTTATGGGAGGAATTTAGTTTTCTTGGCAGCTTCAAATTTGGATTACATACTTTTGTCCAGGGGCCAAGAACAAGGTTCTGTAGATGAAATAGTGAGAGACTTTATATTATATGCATCTAATATTTGAGGCCATTTGGGATTTTGCTTATAAGCCGCTCTATGCTTTGCTTATAAGTAAAGTGTGTTTTTTTCCCCATATTTTCAAGAATTTATTTATCAGTGGTAATTCACTACTGCAATTGCTGATATTTTGGTGTAAGAGCAAAAGATTCTGTCATTTTCAAACATTTTTGCAACATGAAAACTTTGCAAACTGCAAAGGAACCCCGATACATCAGTAAAGAAAACCAAATTCTTGTACAATAGATTCAAACATTCTCGGGGCTACCATTCTCATGGTTCACTTAAACCAAATCTCTAGATCTTCTAGGCTGCCATACAATTATCCCCTTGTTCTTCAACCACCTGTCAATCAACCGAACCGTGTTCCCAACTAGAAGAATTCCCATCACACCACTCCATACAGCTATACCAATCTCAATAACATCACTCAACGATTCCCTATCCTTTCTAGGAGTCACCACAACAATCCAATGGTAGAGTCCTGGTCTGAGGATTTTTCTGATTTCTGAGATTGTTTTGTGTGGTGGACTTTGTTCTAGAATGGCCATGGCTGTTTGTCCCTTGGAGTTGGTTGCATTCACATCTATGTTGGTGTGCCCCACCAGATATTGGATAATCTGCAACCATTAATTTGCATTCTCAACTTTGAGATGGTGGATGATCACAGGTAAATATGGTACAGATCAATCAAGTAAAATGGTGTTGATCCTTTCAGGTGCATTTTAGGTTGGGATAATTACAAAAACTACCTCTAAGGTTTGGGGTAACTACAAGAAAAGAAAAACAGAGAAGTTTCAAAATTACAAAAATCCGCATCAAGTTTAATTTTGTTTTAAATTTAAGGGAGTAACTATAATATTTTTACAAATGTAAAGGGTGTCTTTGAAATGTTTTTGCTTATGCAGGAGCAAAGTGTAATCCAAAATCAAACCTCAAGGGGATTTTTTTAATTTCCAAAAACCTTTGGGTTTTTTTTGTTATTACCTTAAATCTCGGTGGTAGTTTTTGTAATTTTCCCTTTTAATTTGTATAAACTCAATAATTTGAAACTAACCCGACCGGGGCGGCGGGGCGGGACAAGCGGTAAGGGGGCCAAGAGTAGGGATGTCAATCTTATCGTGTTTTGTATTCGCGGGTCATGTTCTGACACAGATATTATAGGTCTGACACGAACCCAAACGAACCCAAACACGACCCGTTTAATTATTTATGTCAAGATACACGACACAAACACGGCCCATTTATGACACAGGTAACCCGACGCGACACAAAAAAACTATATAATTTAAAGTTGACACGAAAAAAATAAAAAAAAATGAAAAAAATTAAAATTACAAATAAAAAATAGATTAAATATTAAAAACTTATTAAATTTATGTTAGGTTCGTGTCGAGTTATCGTGTCGTGTCACAAATTGACTCCCCTAGCCAGGAGTAAAAAACAAAAGATTGCATTTGTGTATATATACAAGATAATAAAGTTTATATTTATTACATTTGTATCAAAAGAATATATTAATATTCATTAGTAAATATTTACAAAATACATCATTAAATCCTTAACTTGTTTAGAGTAGTCTCTTTTGCATATCACGAAAACCATCTACAATTTAATTTATAATATTATTTTTTTGTAATTTTCTTTTCAATATATATTAGCAAATAATTATGAGAAACACATCTTTTGATGAATAGAAAATATAATTTTAAGATGATAATAAGTTAAAATAAGACCCACAAAATCTCAAATTTAACTTACTAAAATTCATGGAATAATTTTTATCCAACAAAATTATGAGGGGGGCCAAAATACTAAATAATAAAAATATTGGTACTAAAATGAAAAAGAAAAAAGAAAAAAGTTGGGGGGAGACTCCAAAAGGGTTTCCCTAGGACTTAGCTTGCCTAAAATCATTCCTACTTTAAAAGCAATTCCTCACAAAGGCTTGTGCTCGGCAGGCTAGCTTGGAGTGAGAGTGTAGCGGGGTAAGGTAAGGAAAGTGGCCGCGAGAGAGGAAGCCGGGCGGAACAGAACGAGCGGAACTAAGAAGCTCGAAAAATAACTAAGTTCAATAAAAAAAAATAGAAGAGGGTGGGACAAAAAAACTTATTAGATACCATTGACTCCGGTATCTAATAAGTTATACCTACTATTGGATTTGAACTCGGGGAAGGCACCGTAGCAACATTCAAGGAAAGACATTAGCCGACAAGCAAGTAAGCGGAGCGGGTAGTATGAACTAACTAGAACTATGGCTATTATTCGCATCGAGCAGTACAGAAAGCATCTAAAGATGAAGGGGAATAAGCAGCGCTCTTGGCTGCCATAGTTATGGTACGAGTAATAAGATAGGATAGCGAGGCATGGAAGCTTTCTGCAAAAGGTCAATGGGAGCAAGGTTCTCTTTCTAGTCCTATATGTTGACGACATACTGCTTGCTAGCAGTGATCTGGGGATGTTGCATGATACGAAGGCATTCCACCTATGAAATGGTTGCTGACCCTTTGACCAAACTCATTTCTAGAGATGCGTTAAAAAGGCATGTTAGGAGTTTGGGATTGCGTAGGATTTGATATACTTTCAATAAAAAAAATAAAATATATGTTGAAAGGTAGAGCGAAAACGGTACCCCGGTAGGCGCGGCTAAGCCAAAGAAAGTGGGTAATAATTTCAATCAAAAGGCTTAGAGCGGCCCGCAAGTTCGGGCCCTTCATCTTTCTGAATCGAGACCCGTCCCGGCTCACGTCGTCTCTATGTATTCTGTATAAATTCAGTCCCAGTGTTGGGCAGAGAAATAGGTCGTGCCGTTCCGAGCGTATCAAACTCCGCCCTTCTCTTCCGTGTTATACCATGAATCCTGCCTTCTGCCCTTCTGTCGGCCTAAGGACTGCTAAAGTCTTCCTACCGAGAGCTGGTAATTCTATTGACTTCAACTCTGTCTTCTGTCTAGCCTTCATTCGAAAGAAATGAGTAAGGCAAGGGGGAGCAATAGACCAACTGAACCATCAAAACCGCTCTAGAATGGGGCATCAAAGAGTTCGAAGTCTTTGAGGACGGTAGTGAAAAAAAAAGGATTCTAAAGGTTTTGAATCTGTAGCACAATTCATATATTCGAAATTTCTTTCGAATTTTATTGAATAGATGTATCTAAGGAAAATTCGCTTTGAAGCGACTATTCCCTATATACATGCTATTGGCGGAAATCTTGGGTCTTTCAATGCTTGCTAGTAAACAGTTGTCCTGGCTCCATCGAGAAGGGCCCTCGGTCCTCTATTTCGTCTTTGGAACTCCTAAATGTCATTTCTAAATGGCCTGCCTCTTCTTTGAATTTTGCTTATCTTGGATAGGTCAGATATGGCTCGGGTAGTCGGAAGTGATGGCCAAAAAGTCTAACTTTTCCCTCTTTCAGCTTCAACTATTCCCTAAAAGCAAGCTCTCGGGCCAGGCACGTCAGCCTCAGGCATGTGATCTTCTCTCTTTTTGCGTCCTATTCTTGAGGGGGTGATCGAGGTTAAGCCGCATGGCGATACCCGCGAAAAACAATGAATAGATTTCTATCTGTGGTACGATTCGCTCCTTTGTCCATGCATGAGAGCGTGGGTAGTGAAAGAAGTAAGTGAAGCAAGGGCGTTAAGGCTCTTCAAGAGAAGACCCTAAGTAGCTGGATTCTCTCAGAAGCTATTTACGCGCTTTCAGCCAAAGCTTGCCATCTTGAAATCATTCATAAAGAAATCAAGCTCCAGATCGGGTCGGTTATCAATCAAAGGAAGTAGGGCTCTGAAAAGAAGCTCCAGAAGAGGCCCACTCTCTCTCTTACTTTCTTTCATTTAGTTAGTTTTGACTCACTCCAAAGGCATTTTCATAATAAGGTTCCAGTCGGTGGGGGGGGAGAGACCGCGATTCTAGTAATTTCTTTTTGCGTGTGATATCCTTGGTGAAAAAGGTGACTGCCTACGGTTCCATTGCGTGTGCTCGGGGCTACGAGGGAACCCGGGTCAAGGAGGACATTTAGAGAGCGTCTGTCTCGGGTAATCGTTTCGCTTTACCCATAAAATCAGTTTAAATAAATCACTAGCCCGAGGCTTACGTAGTGAAAAAGGGCTTTAAAAGGCATTAACTAGAACTTGCACGAGGTATCACGGTGGGGCCGTCTTCGTCCTTTGGCTAGGTTCTTGGGTCCGGCCAAGCCTCTTTGAAATTACATCCCCGCCTCGTCTAACTCGAATTGCTCCGCTCCTTTGGCGGTGAAAGTAGCATTTCGCACACCGTCTGGGTAAATGGATCTTTGGCTACGGTTCATTCTAAACGGGTTGGAACCTGGTCAAGGCAACCATAGCCAAAAAAAGAAAACCAAAAAGAGGTTGCCCGACCTTGAGGTCTATTCTCGTCTTTCCCCTTATCTTATTCTTGTGATTGGTACGGGTGGCGGTACGCGAGTGGTGCTATCCGGTGCGCGAGTTAGGCGACCCGATGGGCCTTAGATTTAGGGAAAGTCAGATTCCCATCTTGCTTGGCACCTACTATTCTATTTTCTTTCTTCTCGCTTCTCGCTACACATCGAAACGTTGGCTCTCGCGACATGATCTTGACGAATACGGGTAGGAAGCGACCGGGGGGAACCTCCAGGTTTTATACCGGGTGAGGAAAAAAGCGACCTCAAAGCCCAATATTCATGATCCTCCTCCCTAAGGACATTGGCCAAAGGGAACTCATTCAAGACTCATTCCTTTAAAGGGCTTCGACGATCGACCGGGCAACTTTCTTAAAATTCGTGGCTTTCCTTCCGTTCGGAGAGTAGGGCACCAAAAGTTGTCCTATCATTTATTGGAGTGGAAGGGCATGATTATGAAGATAGTGAATCCGGTGTGGAATCGAACGAGAAGGGAAGGACATCGGTGATTTGGAACATTAGAGGTACACTTGGTTGGACCAAGGAAAGAAAAAAAGGGATGAAGCTCAGCGATGGGGCCCTCCTCACCTCTCCCCACCCCTTTCTCACGAAGCAACCAAAGCACAGGGTCTTTTTCAGAGAAACTTCCACGAACAATCGTCGTTTTTGATGGTTTTTCCGCTTCTCACAACCGCTTCTTTCCACACCTCCAGGATATACGGTGCCAAATTTTATTCGAGTGCTTTCAAGGTTTAGCACAATCGTGAAGAAATAATTCGATTCACACGCCAATGACAACATCAATATTTTGCGTGAGGTACCGCCCAACCCCCTCGCTAATCTCCAAAGAATCTCCTGACCCTATTAAATGGTAATAAGGAAGTATGGTAAGGCATTACGCTGTGACATTTGACTTTCTTGCTATCCTCTCTGAAGGAAGGCTCAAAGGCAAGTCAACGGTAAGGTTTCCTTTCCAAAAGCTAGGGCAATTCCAGTTAGGATAGTTCCAGCTAGGAAAGGCTCGGCTTGCAAGATCTGGAACGACCGACGAATATAAAGCTCTATGTAAGGTAAAAAGACGTCAAGAAAGCTTGAATAAGAATAGTTGATTCAATAGCTGCTGCGCCTTTTCTACTATTTGATTTGATCGGTACCTCGTAAGCTCACTGCTTTTGGCTTTCTATCCTTAAGATCTTTCTTTTGAATAGTGACAGAACAGTGATTGACAGGGGACAGGTCGGTGAAGCCTGATCCTTCTAGTGCTGTCATGTCCCCCATTCCATGCTCTAACTCAATTTCAGTTCCTTGCTTCGCTTCTTTTCTATTTTGGCTTTAGCTGCGAACTCCACTTTCGGGTTCACAAGAATACAAGAATCTATATTGGATTCCTTTACTAGAGAATTCGATTTTTATACGGCCTAGCTAGACTGGGTAGAAAGACAGAAGATCAGTCAATAGTGAAGAAAGAAGGGGATTCCCTTTACCCAGATACTTATTTATTTAGTCTTTAGTAGCCTAATCATACCGAACCGAACGTAAGCAGATAGAAGGCCACATACTTCGATCCTATCACAGACGAAGTCTCGAAAACAGATTCCCAATTCAATCTCTCGAATAAGAGTTTCAGCGGGTAAGACTCCTGCCTGGAGTCACTAAAGAGAGAGTTGCTTACTCGCCAGACTACCGGTGCATGAGAGTTGACAAGATGCCTGACTTGGAGTTGAACCTACCATTATCTAGAGGGTCTTGCACGAGACATGCATATAAGCAACTAAGCAACAAACCAAACAAAATCAAAAGTCTCTGATAATCCTAAGTCTTTCCTACTAAAATGAACCTGGCTCCATCAAATCTATTCCGAGGGCTATCCCAACTAACTAATGGATCCAGATCCGAGCCTCTACAGATGCAAAGAACTTCTGCCCTTTATTTCATGAATGGTCAATCCGAGAGGACTCAAAAGCGATTCGCTTATAAATCTCTCAAAAAGAGATGGAATACCCGAAAAGTCTTTTTTTGGCCTTACTCAAAATGTCTTCAAACAATGACTTCGTTCCTTTTCTGGCTCCGATTTTCTGTAACCTCAATTACTAAGAATTTGAAAAAAAAAATCTATCTCATTCAAAATTCCCTTTCTCTAGCTCCTCCTCCAGAAGCCCAGATTACTAATGGAAAGAAGAGCTAACCGTTCAACTTCTACTCCTATTCCACAGAGCAATCTAGCACCAACTAACCGAGATGGGAGATGGTAGCCACCAGGAAGTAGGTGGGGAGGGAAATCTATTTGTAAGTACGTGGTCTCAATAGCACTAAGTTATCTAGGTTCTCAGATGGGAAAAGCCTGATCGCTTCTTTGACTATTGAGAACTCCGCATATGACACAGGGTGGGTGTGAAGAACCGACCTTTTTAATAGATTATAACTATCAATAAAGTATGAATGGTAAAGAAAGAGATGCACTTTCTAGACACATGATCCAAAGTTTTTTCGAGAAAAGATCCCCTCCCTCAATATCATGATCGGGTCGAACAACAGCAAAACCAACCGTCTACGCCAAAGCGGATGTGGCTAAACAAGAGAGAAAGGGCTTATTTCCCCGCAAGTCTTCAAACAAGTTCTAGACTCAGTCTTTCAACAATCCATTTGAGTCACAACCCTCTTTCCTTCTTTATTTGAGAGTAATCTTGGCTTCTTCTTCTCGGTCGTCTAAAAGAAAAGGCGGGATCCTTCTTTTCATTTTATAGAGTTTGATCTAAAGGTTTGCCGCTAAGTCGGATGATGCCCCCAAAGATAAATAGAGAACTCGGCTTTTCGTTGCAGGGATAGGTTTGTCCCTTTTTGATGCATACAAGTATTTTTGTTGGAATCATTCTTCCCGTTCCAATAGGCCCCCGAGCCGAAAAGTGTAGAAAAGTGCGCTAGGCACCCCTCCACCAGAATAATAAATATAGGAAAGGTCAACAGGCTCGTAACGTTCGGAATAGGAAGACGTGTTTCTAGAACGAACAAGATAGGGGTTGATAAGGGGGAGTTAGCAAAGTTAGACAAGATTGGAATGGGCATAGAAACATGTATTGATATATTAGATCGGCTAATGCTCCTAGGTTGATGTGATGTATTCCACCAGTTGAGCAATAGTTTTTATACCCAGTGTAAATAGCGGTACCTCTAGTCCCAATATAAATGGAGCAGTAGTTGCACTCTCACCAGTCTTTCCCTCTGAGGGATCGGTAGGACAAAGAGACAGAAAGCTAGGGTCTTATCTTCGGACGTGCACTCTTCCCGATCAAGTGAGTCATGGATCTAAAGAGTCCGAAAACTAGCAGTTCACCCTGTTAGTCCTCCAGGACCTAAATAACTCAATTTTCTCCCATGAACTATTTGTGTCAATGGATTAGTTCGATCTAAAACTTGAGTTTTCTCCTTCGGTTTGATTCTATGGTATAAGTGAGTGTTGAGGTCTTTCCAATTGGCTCGGCGAATGCTGTTCAAGAGATGATGGCTCTTGGCAAAGTCCCCGGACGCCTAGCCCAGACCTATCTGATCATATCAGAAGAGGACAGATCCATGGCGGAGGAGGACGCGAAATAAGACAGGATCTTGCAATCGGGATCCCATCGACGAACTGTAAGAGAATGGAATGATCCAACTACCGGGATTTGACAGATATTGGAGATGCATCAACCCTTCCTACGTCTCTTTCAGGGATACCTATTCTCTAGATCTTTATTCATATCTTATGTCTGCTGGAAAGACCACCTCTTTAGTTCGGTGCTCATTCCCCGATTGCCCTTTGGTTGAGGGCAAGAAAGCCTGAAATAGAGATGATCATAGAAAATGTAAAATATTTAATAGGATCCGTGTCGGGAACGCATCGTTCCATCCATCGATCGGTCTTATCGGCTATTCCTTCGATTAGGGGTTAGGAGCATACCTTTCGCCATTCCTTTCTCGTGCGTACCATGCCTTAGCTGCACACTTCCGCCGAGCTCATTAATTTCCCCCCATCTATCTGAATGATGGGTCTTAACTCGAGGAGGAAGAATCGGTCTTGGGTGTTGTCGCCGTTGGGGGAGACGTGCCCGGCTGCGCCCTAGGGGGAGGAACCTTACTTCCTTAATGAATGCGATTCACTTCAAAACTCTCTATTTTAAATGACCACCACCACCGGAGGGTACCAACCGAGCATTGAAGCAACATGTGGCTCGCCTAACGCTTCTAAGATTTAATCTAAGTACAAAAACTACCCCTTAGGTTTAACCTAATTACAAAACCTCCAGTTATCTTCCAAAATTAAAAATTTCCCCTAGAAATGCTACAAATACATCAAGGTTTGTGTTTACTTAACAAATACCCCATTCTTGTGGGTGCAATTTGTAAATGGGAGCAAAGGTTTAGGGAGAATTTGTAATTTTGAAAGATAATTGGATTTTTTTGTAATTAAGCTAAACCTTTGGGGTATTTTTGTAATTAACCCTAAAGTAAAATAAAAAGCATTTTGAATAAGTCATATTATCACAAAGATGATTTTCTTGGTTGTCACCTCAATTAACATTGAATAATCTTTCTCACCTTCTGGAGCTGTAATATAACAATACTATGAATGTAAGATTTTGATTAAGCTGAGATACCATATGCATGAATTATGATCTTGCTATAAATATACATAATTCTTCATACTGAAAAGTCAGAATGTTCAACTCTTCATTTCCACATGCGAAGATGGATCCTTTGACTTCAACTTCAATCAATAATGAAGAAATAATGCAAACAAAATAAAAAAATTCTTACCTCAATTTTTTATCCATGACCGTCACCATATGCAATATAGTGTCACCATCATCGTTCCTCGAATCGATAAGTTCACCCAAATTCGGCACCAAAATCTTCAAAGCCTCCAACTTGCAGTGTTTAACACACAAATGCAACAAGTTGAGCCCATGATCCATCTTCTCACGAGCAAAGAAGTGGCGATGATCGAACGAGCTCTACCAAGACCTCAACATGGCCTTTCATGGCCGCAAGATCTGAGAAGGATTCCCGCCCGATCGTCTCATCCGCGACAGGCACATGTCTGTGAAGCGATAAAAGCTCTCTTGCAATTTCCACATAACCTTTAGCCGATCTACGTGCGGGGCCGATGATCGTTGCAAGTTCAATTCTTGACAGTTTGAGGATTTCGATTCAAGATTTCATGAACAAAGGCTAAGTGACCATTTATTGTTCCAATATGTAGAAGAGTTTTATTAGGACATGTGTAAGAAACTGTATCAAGGAGAAATGGATCTTGTTCGAGTAATTCGTGTAATGCTCTTTTGTCCCCTTTCTTTTAGGCGTTGTATAGCCTATTTTCAGCCATATCTCATCCTTTCTTCACTCACAAAACATCCCATATGTTCTTCTTTTTTTCTTCTTCTCCATGTATAAGTCATGTCTATTTCTTCTATTTACTTGACTTTGGTTGACTTTGATTATTCTATTCAGGGGAAGACTTGGTCATGGGATTCTAAGGGTTCGATCAACCTCGGAAGAAGAATATGATTTAGTATGGCAAATAAGACTTTTCCATTCGAGGCTTTACCATGAGAAATTTCTATGAAACCATCTTATGCTACACTAGTTAAGGTTTAATTAAGTGAAATTACTTGGTAAATGGTAATAGTCCAAGTTTGAAAATATATATATATATATATATATATATATATATATATATGGAGTGTTAGCAAAAACTTCTGCTTTTAAAAGTTGGTAATATTTGCAAATAGAATCAGAAGTTGGTAGTGTTAGCAAATAGAATCAGAAATTGAAAGTGTTCAGTGAAAAAGTTGTAAAAATATTTATTTGTTTCTAAAATATAAACTAGAAGCATAATAAAAAATAAACCACACATATCTCTACTTTTAAATTCTTATTAAATGGAACAGAATCAGAAATAGAAGTTAGCATTTAAAAAAATTCAACCAAAAGCTCAGAAGCAGTTTTTTTTTAGGGATTGCAAACAACAGTCTCCCATAATGTGATTGTATAGTTCTACTTGTATTGGCAAACGAGTACTCAATTCATTTGCTTTTGACAAATTCAATCTTTTGTTCCGCTAATTGTTGTATATCAATCTGATTGCTATTCCATAATACTAATACTATATCATTGTTTCAACCCACAGTTAAATTCCATTTAAGACTTAAAATATTAAGCATTACCTAATGATTAACAATGCTTGATGTTATTTGTTGGGATGATGTTGTTGACCTGGTCAATCGAGTGCCAACAAAATATTAATAATACATATATAGGGATTGGTTCAAATGAGACCAATTCCTTTTAGGTGAGTCCATATGAACACTTATGGACTGTTGATTTAAAATTTTGGATGATGTAGATCATTTTAGTTATTTTAGGCTAATAAGGGTATATATGTATTTTTATATGTCATGACAGTTTTTAAGTAGGGGTGTTAATGTCATTAATATTTAGTTTTAAGGTAACTAAAATCTTACATTTTCAGTTGGCGAGATTTAGGAGAGAAATCCCATCAACTTCAATCGTGTTGTTCGATTATTTCATTTCAAAACTGATACGTCTTCCGCCATTTTTTTTGAACCATCGTTCTCTCTCAACCTAAACCCTATTTTCAGTATTTCTTTGTTTAAACATCTGGTGAACGACGTTATTTTGGATTTTGCTTGTGGATTTTCGACACACTTAAGCGAGTTTTGTGGAGAAGGAAGTTCCTTTTTTGAACTGTCGTTCTCTCACAAGTTTGTCGAAGGTATTTGTGTTTTTTTCTCAGCTATTGAATTTTTTCAATTCAAATTTTGTGTATATTTTGTGTTTTTGTTTTTGTGTAAAATTGTGCGATGAGAATTAGAGCACTTGAATATTGTGTAAATTTCGTGGTTTTGGTTTTGTGTAAATTACAACATATTGGAATACAATTCGCACAGTACATTGTTAGATTTTGTTCGCACAGTACGTCGTTAGATTTTGTTGAAGTTTTGAGTTGTTTAGTTCGTGCATAGTTGAAGGAATGCTTTGTTTTTTTATGCTCTGCATTTTAACATTGGTAGATGGAACAATGTGTTTTGTGATTTTTCCCCTAAACATATTCTTCAAATGTTTGCATAGTTATTGTAACTATCATGTTTGTTTAGATATGATTTTTTGTTTTTTGTTGTCTGGAGGTTTGTCGTTGTAATTGAACCTCGTGGGGTTGTGATTTTAAGCCTTATTGGGTATTCATATAGTTATTATACTTTATTCGCATATTTAGATAAGACTTTTTGCATATTTAGATGTGATATGTTTCACATTAACCATTTTTAATACAACCCCGATTTGAGTATGCAGATGTTGTAGATTAAATATGCACATATGGAATGATAAATATACAACAATATGCTTGATATGTATACATAATGATATTTAATGTTTTGAAATTTATTTTTTTGTGTGTGTGTTTTTTTATCAAGGAGTTGTGGTTTACTACAATGGCAAGCAAACAACAGAAAAGACAAAGGTTGATAGTACTAAAGGGTAGAGTGGGAAGACGAGCAACTTTCAAAGAGGCGGAGGAATAATAATTCATATCCTAGAGAAAGTACAATGTAGGTCGAAACCCAACGTTTGTCGATGCTATTGCTTCTCTCCGAAACCCGCTCGGAAGATTGCGAGTTGTGAAGATGGGGTTTGGTAGTTTATTTTCTTTGAAAATTAAGGATTTCAATAAAAAGCTTACGTATTGGTAAGTTGAAAACTTCAATGCCTTAAGCAGCTAATTAGTATTAGATGATGGTAGGCGCATTCATATTTAGAGAGAGGATGTTGCGCGAGTTTTGGGTTTCCCTAATGGTGATGTGGTCATTGAAAAAAGAAGAAAAATCCAGCGGTGTGCCTTGTATGATCGTGGCGCAACATGTTTGGGAGAGTGAACTCCAAAGTGATCTTTGGTGAATTAGATGTGAAAATGATGGAATGTGTAGATGGTGGGGATTGGTTTGAAGGCATTTTTGACGCTAGTCGACAATCCTATTATTGGAAATATACGATGATGGTTACATTAATCCACTTATTTTGAATTACACATTGAACACTCTAATATCTAAAAGAGTTAAATGGGATGAGATGAATAAGATTGAGTTCAATGGCCCGGTGTTGTTTTTAACGATAATTTGTTCTTGTATTGTCTTATTTTATTTTTTTTATGTGCGTTCACATACATAATGTTTTTCCTATCTGCAGGTGTTTTATTTGGATAGAGTTAGTGTTTTAACAAGAGATGTGACGAGGACATTACTGTTAGATGAATGTTTTTATCATGATTTTGATGATTTGGTTTAACTGTGTTTTTACACCAAAACAATATTTCTAAATATTGTCCAAATACTCCCGATCGGTATAAAATATTTTTACTAATTTTTCGGAGTATTTCTTGAAGTTTATTTTCGACAAAAATTGGACAACACTCATGTCTTGTGTTCGACCGGTCACCATATAGGGCATCCCGTGTCTGAAGTTGAATTTAGAAATAGAAACGGAACAAATACAAAATAGAGGTAGGTCGACAGGTCGACCTTGACGTCGACTGGTGGCGTCGACCGGTCGATGTCAACATCGACCGGTGTCTGGAAGATTGCATTTTTCTCTGTTTTAGTTCACACATGAGGGCAACCGGTCCAGGTGCCCGTCGACCGATCGGACCCCCCGTCGATCGATCGACCTGTTTAATTTTGTGCTATATTCGTCAAACTCTTATTTTTATTCCACCGGTCGCCCTATATGTTTATCAGCAAATTCTAACCGTTACACATCGATGACTTTTCTCAAATTGTGGGGTTGATTTCTAACTATGCTATAATATTGATTTTAATTGCATATTTTTGTAGAAATCAGTCCCCAAGAGAGCCTATCCTTGATCAATCATCTTCTATAAATAGAGGAAGTTTTGGAGCAACAAGAAACAACAATTACTACTACACATCAAGAGATATACTCAAAAGTTGTATACTTCATTATCGAGTTGTAATCTTGAATTTGTGTTCGTCATTCAAATACAAGATATCCTTGTGAGTGTTCTTGTGGTAAGAGCACACTTGGGTGATCTTAGGTGTTGAAGAGTGTGGTACTCTTCATATGTGAAAGAAGATTGTGGTAATCTTCTTGTGGAAGATCAGTTTGGTACTCTGCGAGGAGTTGGAGAGTTTGGTGCTCTTCAAGTCGGAAGATTGTGGTAATCTTCACAAGGTGTCGTTGAACGAAGATTGTGGTAATCATCAAAGAGGTGTTGATGTTGTAATAGTTTTGGCAAGTATTTATAAAATTCTTTTTCTTTTCGAAATCCATCCCGGAGATACTGGGGTGGTTGAGGATTAGGCCCTAGGTGGGTTGAACCTCTTTAAATCAATGTGTGTTGTTTACTTCTCGCACTTCCTTTATTGTCTTTGCTTGTTTTATTTGAAAAATAGGGCATAATCGAGAAAATGGGCATAATCTATTCACCTCCTCTAGATTATCGTAGCAACTTGGACTTACAAGTGGTATCAAAGTCAAACTCTTTGGCAAGCTCGTTCCACACCGCGAGTAAAGAGGAATGATCATTGGCTACGAACGAAGTCTACCTTACTATCGGCGCCTCAACCAACAAGCCACCACTATTTGATTCCAAAAATTATACATTTTGGAAAGAAAGAATGGAATGCTTCTTACAAAGTTGCGGGTTCGATATTTGGAACACGGTCATAAATGGAGAATCCATCCCATTGAAAGATGGAACTCAAACTTCCAAAGTTCTCAAGGAGCTCAATGATGAAGACAAGAAAATCCTCTTCTTAAACGGTAAAGCTCTTAATATTCTTTATTGTTCACTTACCTCTTCGGAATATGATCATATTCTAGGAATTCGATCGACACATGAAGTGTGGAGAAAATTAGAAGTTATCTATGAAGTGTATGCAAATGAAAGGAGCTATTCAAAAGCATCTATTTCTCAATTAGATACTACATCAAATCCAACTACATGGGATGAGCTTCTTACTACTTCCGATGATGAAAAAGCCAAAAAATATCTTATGGGCTTCGAAGAAGAAAATGAGGTACGCTCTAACCCCTCTACTTCTTTTGATAATGAATTGCAAGATGATTATGGTGAATTACAAAATGATTTTGATGAGCTTCAAAATGAATTCCAAAGCTTGCTTGTTAAATACAAAAAAATTGAAAAAAGGAATTCAATGTTTTGAAAAATGATAAGGATAGCTTATTTACTTCTTATGAATCACTTTCTTGGGCTCACACTACCACACTTGATAAGGTTAGAAACCTTGAAAAGGATAATGAATCTCTTGTGAAGGATATTAATTGCATGAAAAATGATTTGGAAAGTTTAATTTGAGTACCAATACAATGACCAAAATACTTGATGTTCATCGTTGTGATCATTTGAAATTAGGACTTGGTTATAAGCCTAATGTTGTTAATCATAAGAAAAAGAATCATATCTCTAAGCATGTTGGTCATTATGCTCCTAGAATCATTACATGCTTCTATTGTGGTAAAATGGGTCACACGACAAATCATTGTCGGGCTAGAAATAGCTCTAACTATTATTGGAGACCTAAAAATCTCAATGTTAATCTCGAAGGACCCAAACACTTGAGGGTACCACAAGAAAATTTCATGATAGGTACTTGGCGCAACAAAAATCAAAGGAAATTCAAATTTTCAAATCGACAACAAACATTTGCGCCACTTGATCAAAGGAGAAAACATTATCAACAAAATGAATTTCCAAGAAGAAGATATAATCAATAATGGGAAGGACACAATCACTGGAAATGGCAAAATTGGAGAAGACTTCATCAACAAGATGATTTTCCAAGAGGAAGATACTATCAACAAAGGGAAAGACATAACCCTTGGAAATGGCGTAATTGGTAAACCGTATCTTTCCTTTTTAAAATACGCATATTGGTTTATTATTATGCATGTTTTTATTCGTGCCTTAATTGTAAAAATGATCTTTCAAAAATATCTTTTAAAAATTAAGGTATCCCTACATATTCTTGGATTTTTAAGTTCTTTTGAAAAGATACCTTGTATAAAGTCTTACAAACCCATGTATACTTCTAAGTTTTATCATTTATATCATGGCATGGTATACTTATGATATTTCTTATATTGCTCTAGCCTATATTATTATGTTCTTGTGCAAAATTGTTTGTTTAGCTTGTGTAGGAGATATATATCCTCATCAATGGTAATCTACATTATAATTTGTCAAGAGTGACATAAACTATCGAGGTACGTTCACTTTTGTTATTCATCTCTCATAGACTCAATATTTTTTGATGTATGCCTATGTTCCCTTTTTTCAAAGAGTCTCATTTAAGTGCCTTAAAAGGATTTTTTTTTATTTTAAAAGTCACTATTCAAAAATGGCTTGTTTTATCCTAGTCTTGTAAAGGATTATACTTTACCTTGATAAAACTTTCGGTATATAGTTTTCACTCAAAACTCGATTCTTCATGACCGATCGTTTTATAATGAGATTCGAAAAAGTTTATGTCTCGACTTCTATGAAATGAGATATGCTTCGGGTTAGCAAACACTTTTAAAAAAATCGCTATCCTACGAGATTTCTTAAAAATTCGAGCTCATTTATGCACAATGCTTTTTTGAAAAATATTTATATTTTCATCTTTGTTGCATTTTTGGGGTGTAATATCAAAATCGGGAGAAAAACATGATTTTTTAGTCCAGAAAATGGGCATGGACTGGTCAAGCGGAGGCCAACCGGTCGGCCTCGACGTCGACTGGTCGAAGCCCCATCGACCGGTCGCCCTGCATGTGTTTTCTATTAAAATTGCGTTTGTTCTTTTCTTCTAACAGATTTCATCTTCTTCTCAAAACCCTCAAGTGCGAAAAAATTTCTCCCTTCTTCTATAAACTTCAATCCTTCACCAAATTCTTCAATTGTTGTTGCTAATCACTTCCATTTTTCAAGAATTTCACATATATGGCTCCTCCAAGAGATTCTACTACCAAAATCCAAAACCCAAGCGTAGAAGGGCCGAAGAGGGAACTTCAAATACCCGACAAGGTTTAACAAAGGGTAATACCAGATACCCAAAGAAATATAGCTCAAGAACATGTTGAGAATCAAAATTCCCAACTCTCCCGAGTCGACCGGTGCCTGGAAGATTGCATTTTTCTCTGTTTTGCACACATGAGGGCAACTGGTCCAGGTGCCCGTCGACCGGTCGACCTGTGCAATTTTGTGCTATATTCGTCAAACTTTTATTTCTATTCGACCGGTCGCCCTATATGTTTATCATCAAATTCTAACTGTTATACAACAGACAACTTTTCCTCAAATTGTGGGGTTGATTTCTAACAGCTATAATCTTGATTTTAATTGTATATTTTTGTAGAAATCAGTCCCCAAGAGGAGCATATCCTTGATCAATCATCTTCTATAAATAGAGGAAGGTTTGGAGCAACAAGAAACAAAAATTACTACTACACAACAAGGGATATACTCAAGCATATATTTTGTTCTTCATTTTCAATATTCTTGTTGTAATAGCCTAAGGTCTTTCACTTTCACATCTTGAGGTCTAGGCTTGATTCTTGATTACACTTGACTCAAAGTTGTATACTTCATTATCGAGTTGTAATCTTTAATTTGTGTTCGTCATTCAAACACAAGATATCCTTGTGAGTGTTCTTGTGGTAAGAGCACACTTGGGTGATCTTAGGTGTTGAAGAGTGTGGTGCTCTTCATAGGTGAAAGAAGATTGTGGTAATCTTCTTGTGGAAGAGTTTGGTACTCTTCGAGGTGTTGGAGAGTTTGGTGATCTTCAAGTCGGAAGATTGTAGTAATATTCACAAGGCGCCATTGAAGAAAGATTGTGGTAATCTTCAACGGAGATTGTGGTAATCTTCAAAGAGGTGTTGTAAGGTTATGTTGTAATAGTTTTGGTAACTATTTATAAAATTCTTTTTCTTTTCGAAATCCATCCCGGGGATACTGGGGTGGTAGAGGATTAGGCCCTAGGTGGGTTGAACCTCTTTAAATCAACGTGTGTTGTTTACTTCCCGCACTTCCTTTATTGTCTTTGTTGTTTCATTCGAAAAAGAGGGCATAATCGAGAAAATGGGCATAATCTATTTACCCCCCTCTAGATTATCGTAGCCACTTGGACTTACAATTACCAACTATTGCTTCATGGACCATTGAGAAGTTTAAGAAAAGAATTTCTAGAGAGTTAGATCATAGAGGTTTTGGGCAGGGCTACGTGGATGGACCATACGTTGATGGGGGTTCGTTGCAACATGAAACAGAGGGATTGTGGTAAAGAGAAATAGTCATCTCTACCAAGAAGCTTTTTAGTGACGGTTAGATATATATATATATATATATATATATATATATATTTGGCTTATTATGTTTATTCTCTGCTTGGGCAGAGATTATAATTATATTTGCCTACATAGTTCATGTTTATTGTGTACTTAGTTTACATATGTTGTATACTTAGGTGTAGTATATATATTTTGCTTATTTCGTTGATTCTCTGCTTGTGCAAAGATTGTATACTTATATTTGTATGCATAGTTCAGGTTTATTGTATACTTAGTATTTATATGTGTTGGGATTTGGTCCAGCATCCTGCCTGCAATGGGCTTTAAAAGAGGCGCGAGGCGCAGCCCGCGATTCAAACTCGTGAGCGCTGGATTGCATAGTTAAAGGATAGCTTAAAAGGATATGATTTGGACTACCTATACCAACAGATGCATCTTTTTTCTCGGTACCCATCACATAGAAACTCACGAGGTTAAGTGTGCTTGGCCTCGGGAGTAGACATGGGATGGGTGACCCCCGGGAAGTTTTCGAGTGCGCGTGAGTGAGGACAAAGCGTGCTAGAAAAGATTCGTGTTGGTTTGTGGGGACGATCGTCAATTCGAGTAGCGCTAGAGGTCCAACAAGCGGTATCGGAGCAGTCACGAGTTTGAATTCCCTTGGAAGCACGCTGCGCAGATGGAGGTTGCCAGGAGCGGTGGAATTAAGATGTTGGCGCAGCAATGAGGTAAACGGACGTAATCTGAAGGGTAGGTTGCAGTGGCGTAACTCGTAAAACGGATCGAATGAAGGTGTAGGTTATTTGGTGGACGGAATCAAGGGTAGGTTGCCAGGTAGCCGGAATCGAGGTAAAAATGGACGAATCGAAGGTGTAGGTTCTTTGGGTGGACCAGAATCGAAGGGTAAGTTGCCAAGTGGCGGGATCGAGGTAAAAGATCGAATCAAGGTGTAGGTTGTTGGGCGGCCGGAATCGAGAGGTCGGGCGTGACGCGATGCTTGAATCGAAGAAGTTGGCGTTAGAAGCGAGGAAGTTTGGCGGACGACGGAGGTTGCCAATCGGAGCCGAGATCTTTGCCAGTCTTTGGGAGGGGATTATTGGGATTTGGTCTAGCATCCTGCCTGCAATGGGCTTTAAAAGAGGCGCAAGGCACGGCTCGCGATTTGAACTCGTGTATTTGGATTGCATAGTTAAAGGATAGCTTAAAAGGATATGATTTGGACTACCTATACCAACAGATGCATCTTCTTTTCTGGTATCCATCACATAGAAACTCTGAGGTTAAGCGTGCTTGGCTTGGAGTAGACATGGGATGGGTGACCCCCTGAGAAGTTTTCCAGGGTGCGCGTGAGTGAGGACAAAGCGCGCTAGAAAAGATTCGTGTTGGTTTGTGGGGACAGTCGCCAATCCGAGTAGCGCTAGAGGTCCAACAATGTGTTGTATACTTAGTTGTAGTATATATATTTTGTTCATTTTCTGCTTGGGCAGAGATTATATAATTATATTTGCATACATAGTTCAGATTTATTGTATACTTAGTTTGCATATGTTGTATTTTTAGTTCTATGTGTAGTATTTATCATGTGTTTTGGTTTGTTTGTATATTTAGTCGATTGTTATTGCATATTTAGTTAGGTTTAATTGTATATATAGTAACATATTATTTTTATACATTAAGTCCATGTTATGCACAAGTAGGTATAGTATATTTATAAGGGTTAATTACAAAAAGTACCCTTAAGGTTTGACCTAATTACAAAAAACCCAATTAACTTTCAAAATTACAAAAAGTACCCCTGAAGTTTTATTGTGTCTAATATTTACCCCTTCATAAGTAAAAAATATTTCAAAATACCCCCTCACATTTATAAAAACATTACAGTTAGCCCCTTAATTTTAACACTAAATCAAACCTCAGGGGTACTTTTTGTAATTTTAAAAATTAGCTGGTTTTTTTTGTAATTAGATCAAACCTCAATGGTACTTTTTGCAATTATCCCTATTTATAATTGCATACTTAGTTTATATTTTGATGAGAATCCATCTACGAAGGATCTGGGCAACACCAAATGCAAGTTATCTCGAGTTCTTGAAGACTATGTAATTGAGTTCTTGAGTTCTTATATGTGTTTTATCATTAGGTGTTTATTTTCATTGTTTTGAGTCATTTTGTTATTTTGGAGGCCAAAAAACCTTTAAGGTCGCGACTTAAGTTGTTATTACGAGTTTGGGTCGAGCAGGGATCAAATTTGAGGGCGAAGTCACGAGGAAACATTTGCACTCACGCACGACCACGACGCACGCCCGTGCATTGCCGTATGACCAAGACGCATGCCCGTACGTGAGCCCATGAGTGATGCCGCACATTGAAGGAGCCTTCGACTTAACGCATGAACCAATGCATGGCCCGTGTGTGTGCCCGTGCGTGGCGTCAATTTGACGCATGTCCCAGCGCACGGCCCGTGCATGAGCCCGTGCGCCTGTCCGGGAATTTGTGTTTTTATTTTGTTTTGTTTCCTTTTTGGGTTTGGACTTATTTTTCTTTCTAGTTTGTTTAGGGTTTGCTTTGAGTCGCCTATATACGGCAAACACTTGTTTATTTTCAGAACAACTTTGATATTGAATATTGAATTGAGATTTTTCTCTCCAACCCTTTGGGTTTTTCCAAGAGCTTCAAGATTGTTCGTCTTATTGTGATTACGTACTTATCAAGCGAACTTACACATTAGTTTGTGGCGTCTACGCATACCGAGATTCTTGCTTTTCTAAGTAACGGGTCAGGGTTTCCACCAATCTTAACCGAACTAGTGAAGATCTTGGGTTAACAACATATTGTTGTTGGATCGTATGCACAATTGTTGTTGTGGTTCACATCAGTAATGATGAGAATCCATCTACAAACATATTTTTGCTACAACATATTCGACGGTACTCATGGAGAACAAGTGTTTGCTTGTATTGTATAGCTTGTGTTGTATCTTGTTGCTTCAAATCTTCCTCTATTTATAGGAAAGGTCTTAAACATTGATAGGCTACTCATGGAGAGTGAAATCTGTAAAGAAAATGTAGATTAAATCAAGAATATAGCTATTACAAATCAATCCCACAATTTCATGAAAAGTTGTCTCCCACAAGCTCAAAATCATCAGATTTTGAGCGGGTCGATAGGTCGAGTAGTAGAAAGATTTGAAAATCACTCCGTTGACGTAGAGACCCACACAGGTCAACCGGGGGGTCGATCTGTCCCTGGAAATTCTTTTTGACGGAGACAGAAGAGAATAGAGAGAAAACCACACAGGTCGACCCATCCCTTGTGAAATTTTGTGAGAAAAAAACTTCTGACAATGTTCAGGAACCGGTCGATCCACAGATCGACCGGTTGACCTCATTCTAGGGAGTTATGGTCCGTCAAAAAAAATTTTGACTTCATTTTTCGGGCACCATTTTACCTTGATAGTATTCGGTAATTGTTAAAAACACTTAGAAACATAAAAATCACTTTTTATATTGCCCGAAATGAATCATTTTGAATAGTCAAAAATAAACTTCAATAAATACTCCGAAAAATAATTTAAAAACGATTGGGAGTATTTGGACAACAATAGGAGACATTGTTTTGGTGTAAAAACTCAGTTGAACAAAATCAACAAAATCATAGAGACCCACACAGGTTAACCGGGGGGTCGACCTGTCCCTGGAAATTCATTTTGACGGAGACAGGAGAGAATAGAGAGAAAACCACACAGGTCGACCCATCCCTTGTGAAATTTTGTGAGAAAGAAACTTGTGACAATGTTCAGGAACCGGTTGATCCACAGATCGGCCGGTTGACCTCATTCTAGGGAGTTATGGTCCGTCAAAAAAAATTTTGACTTCATTTTTCGGGCACCATTTTACCTCGATAGTATTCGGTAATTGTTAATAACACTTAGAAACATAAAAATCACTTTTTATATTGCCCGAAACGAATTATTTTGAATAGTCAAAAATAAACTTCAATAAATACTCCGAAAAATAATTTAAAAACGATTGGGAGTATTTGGACAACAATAGGAGACATTGTTTTGGTGTAAAAACTCAGTTGAACAAAATCAACAAAATCATGATAAAAAATATTTATCTAACAAACTCCCCCTTTTTGGTGATTACAAGCCAAAACAATTTTAGAAGATCGATTTTTAGAACAAAACATATTTTATCAGTCTAAATAAACAATCCATATTAGGCAACGCTAATCATGAATAAAAACACAAGGATAGGAGCAAAGAAATTTCAAAAACATTTTATAAAAGCTCCCCCTATCAACTTGCACAACAAGAGTAAGTAGAAGCAAATGCCTAAAAGCTAAAAGCTCAGTTTTTACACTTTGAGCTTGAATATGATGAGCTTAAAAGCTCCCCCTATCAACTTGCACAACAAGAGTAAGTAGAAGCAAACGACTAAAACCTAAAAGCTCAGCTTTTACACTTTGAGCTTGAATATGATGAGTTTAGAAGATCCCCCTATCAAAAAGAAATCATTAGACATGTATAAGAGTCCATAATACATCCAATGGACTAAGTTACATCCACAACTTTTGGCTTTTTCAATCACAACTTATAGCTTTTTCTGCGAGATTTTTCTAGCTTCTTTGAGCTAATGAGCTTATTTCATGTTTCTCCCCCTTTGGAATCATCAAAAGGAATGTTAACACGAAAAAAATATCATATATTCATAACAAAGTGCGCAATTGAACCGATTTATCGAGCTTTTGAACATGAAGCTTAAAATTCCAAAGAGTAAGGGAAAATTTGATGAGAAGGTATGTAAGAGCTCATTTGAATGATAAAACATGATCTCTATAAACTTATAAGACTTTTGAAATCGAGAGAATCATGTAAGTGAAGAGATTTTCGTTGAAACATTTTATCGAGCGCTTGGCTTGCGTACAATAAAAACGAGGATGTATATAATGCTTATAAATGCAATCATGCCCCAAAAATCATCACAAATCATAATACTACAAGTATAATCCATCATCAAACATAATTCCCATCACAAATATACAATAATGCATCAAAATACCAAAATGTAAGCATTTTCTCAAGAGTTCAACCTAATTGAGATTAAAAGGAAATTAAACTTACCAATCAATCGGAGAAGTTGGGTATCAAGGATGATATACCAATAATATAAACTAAAAAGTATAGAATTTACAAGAAGGAAATTATTTTGAGTGAATTGTGTGTGAAATTTGCAAAGAGCTTCAATTTGGGAAAAAAAAAGCAAAAATGACAGTGTAGGACAAAAACAATTTTAACTCTGCAGCAACCCTGGTTGACCGATCGACCAGGTGGGCGACTGGTCCCTGTGACCTAGTCGACTGATCGACCACTAGGTCGACTGGTGTCTGAATCCCAGTCCAGTCTCCGTACGAATTTTGAGCCGAAAATCCAATTTTTCACCTCTAAGTTTTAAAAACGTATAAAATGCAATCATAGACCTTATTCAATATACATTATGCCTAAACGAGCTCGAATTGAAACAAAATACACGGTGGTAAGCGGTTTTGTAAAAATATCCGCGAGTTGATCTTGAGACGGAACAAAATACATCTCAATTTTTTGTTTTGAAACACAATCCCTTAGAAAATGATGACGAATCTTAATATGTTTAGTACGGTTATGATGAATCGGGTTTTGAGCAATATTTATAGCGGATGTATTATCACAAAAAATAGAAATATTTTCAAAAGAACATTTGTAATCCGCTAAGGTTTGTTTCATCCAAAGCAATTAAGTACAACAAAAGGTCGCGGAAATGTATTCGGCTTCAGCCGTTGATAATGAAACATAATTTTGCTTTTTCGAAAACCAAGAAACAAGGCAATCGCCTATCAATTGACATGATCCAGATGTGCTTTTGCGATCATCAATATTTCCCGCGTAGTTTGAATCACTATATCCTTTAAGAGAAAAATTTTCGTTCTTTGGATAAAACAAGCCATATTGAATAGTGTCTTTCAAATATCGAAAAATTCTTTTAACGACACTCATATGAGATTCTTTGGACACTACAAGAAATCTGGTCAAAGACATCGGTTTTTAGCTGATGTCTATGTAAAAATCAACCGATGTCGTAATCGATGATGTTAAAAGTATACCTCTTCCACATCGGTTTTAAGGATACAAAAAGCGATGTTGGTATGTAATAAAGACATCGTTTTTTAACCGATGTTGTTAACTTGCGATTTGCTAGCTTTTTATGAAGTGTCATCAGGTTTTGACCGATGTTGTTGACTTCTTTGAGATCGGTGGAGAACCGATGTTATAAATGATTTAACATCGTCCCAGAATCGATTTTGTTCTTACAAAAATGATGTTATTTTATTGGGTTCAACATCAATTTTGGTAGAACAATATCGGTTACAGACCGATGTGTTAAATCTTTTAGAAATCGGCTATAAACCGATGTGTTAAATCTTTTAGAAATCGGCCATAAACCGATGTGTTAAATCTTTTGGAAATCGGCCATAAACCGATGTTGAATAGCTAAACAAGAATTATTTTTTAATTTAAAAACAATTGCCCACCATTTTATTGAAATGGTTTTGCATCAACAATCATCTCCCTCACAACGGGAGAAACAACCATCACACCACCAGAGCAAATATACAACAACCATCACACCACCAGAGCAAATATACAACAACCATCAAACATGAAAGCAATTCATCCAATCACATCAAAATAATTTCCAAAAGGATAACACTAGTATCAACAAGTCCAAACAACACATACTAAACTACACAACTTCAAAAGTGTCAATATACCAATTAACATCAAGTCCTAATAAGCACATGATCGGTACATACACTACACACATAAATATAACAATTTCAAAATGGTATAATAATATCCAGTTTCCCAATATTTTAAAGAAGGCATCAAAAGACTCCAAATTCGCTAACTTCTCCGCCTTCATGCAAAAACTAGATGAGCTGAATCATCCAGGAGTACAAAATGTACAACTAACAACTATTACTTCTGATCGCCTGCACAATACAATTAAAAGATTATAACTCAAAAGCAGAAAGTAATTCAAATTTTAAAGACATGCATAATAAAATACTCAAAATAAATCTATGTAACAATTTTAAGTATTCAATAATATTAGAGGAAAATCTTGACCAAAACATAATCCTAGCAAGCATTCCGCCCACTCATTACGCACTTCATCGATTTCTTCGGCGGAGTACTCACCCTTTGATTGCTATGAACAAAACAGGTGGATATTGTCAATAAAAACCAAGTGATAGATCATCTAAAGCTATTTGAAACATGCAATATGAAAGTGAGGTTTCTATTACCAATGATCGGAGCGAAGACTTGTCAATGGTTGTAATTTTCTGAAAAATTATGTCTCTCATGAACCGCATGACATAAAAGCCACATTGCTTCTCATCCGGTTGTCGAGGTGCCTATGTTAAAAAGTATTTGATAATTACTAATCCAAATACAAGCAAGACAAATGCTAATTATAATATCTATGACATACCTTGACAATTTCCCATAGAGGAAGTTTCTTTCCTCTCCGTCCCTTCTCCGAATTAAACAACGCGAATGCCCTGCATACAAACTATATATGATAGCAAGAAAACAAATACTATTCGCTTTGGAAATTCTAAAATACTATAAAGAACTTACGTATTGATAACATATTTCCAATTAGGATCACGCATCCGATGACAAAGTTGATCCATGTAAGCAACAGCATCATTGTAAGGGTCTATCAACGTCAGAATCCAATGTTCACTATGAACAACACATATATTAGTGTGTCTACCTTCGATCATTTGTGACCAACACAATTATTAAAAGCATTGTGAAAAAGGGGAATGTCACTGATCTACATTTCCCTACAATCCATGCAAAGTAATATTAATTCTTTTTTTCTAAAGAAATTAAAGAGATTCAGGAATGGGAGACACTTTCCTGAGAAAATGTCATAGACAAGAAGCAGTTACATACATAAATATTGAAACTAGTAGAGTACACAAGGAACAGAAATGTAGCCCATGCATTAGCATGATAAAACATTGCACATTTTAATGAGTACAACATCCCCTGAAACAGAAACCTAATAAACTTTAAGAACAAAACAAATAATACAATAAAAGGACTCCAAATTTCAGTTTAATCTTGACTTCCCCAGAAAACAAAGTAAAATAAAAACTCCAAATTCCAGTTTAATCGGGTTGAAAGATAATACAACCAAACTCGACTAATCACCGGTGTCATAAGAATACCAAAAAAAATCAATAAAAGGGCTCTACAACCAAACTCAACTAATCAAGAATCGATAAATCACTTCTCATTACAATGAAACAATTCAAAAGTATCAATTCACCAATTCACTTCTCATGACCGGAAACAACAATGAAATCTTTAAGAAAGTACTAACTAACAGGTTTTCAATTATCAGATTAATTTTCTTAATTTAAGAAAGTACTAACAAAGAAGTTTTCAATAAACATAAATTTAAAGCTTACTCACCCCACATTACAAGGCACGATTAATAGTTGTTTTGGTGATGTATCAAGCATTCTGTTTGCTAAAAACGTGCCCTTTGGTCCAAAGTCTCCTGGTGTCGGGATGTATTTGTCAATGCCACATGTGCTACTCCACTTGGATTCACAAATTTGTAATCATGGAGCTTTTTATCTTCCTTTAACAATTTATATAAATACCTATCAAAGGAAAATAAAATAAAATGTGTCAATGCTAGTTGATAGGAAAAAAAAAAGTAAAAATCCAACAATACTCCCTAACTTACCAAATGTATGCAATAATACAATTTCCAGAAATTGGATCCAACAAACAGAATTGAGTAATGTCATCCTGGAAGACATATAGTCTGCAACTTTGACCAAACACATCCTCTTCTAACTCTTTCATCAGACCACGCCCATGGATAAGAGCGCCTTGAGAATAACCAGACAAGATAGCAAGCATTTTTGGCATATTCATGAAATCAAGAACTTGATCTTTTTTTCAGTTTTTTGTCAATCTTGTTCTTCTTAATAGGCTCCTAATAATTGAAAATATAGTTAATTTAGAAAATATTAGGAATGTCAAAATTTTGATAATTTAAACAGATATATAATGTCACATTTACCTCATCTTGCATATGAATTAAATGCATCGCCAAGCTACATGGCCGCCAACCGCATCACCGATATTATCACAAGCACTGGATTTGCACGGGTAACAAGGCATTTTCATCCATTGCGTGGTCAATCGAGACACACATGCAATTGGAGGGCATTGGAATTCCACCAAGAAAACTGTCAGGTCCATTGTGAGACAATTGTCCCATATCTTTGAAATATCATTCGTTGATTCCAACGACGGTGCTCGCTTTTCCCTGCTTGAGTATGTGAGCCAAAAAGAGAAGTTCGTAAAGCCTATTTAAGACTCATTACAAATAAATAAATGACCTTTGTTATATTGACCTTTAACTCATCATTCAACCTTCTCACATTCAACTTCATCTTTGATAACATCACACTCAGATTTCACGGTGCAACTAGCTTTCTCCTCGTGCTCAGCGTTTACCTTTATGCCCACCGTACAATAATGCTTCCACTTTTTGTAGTCTTGATTCACATTCAGAAACCTTTTTCCTTGTCTCTATCAACTCTTTTTGTTGTGTAATATAAAGATCATGGTCCACTACTTTCTTGCCTCTAGCAACACCAAAGTAAACAGACGGTGTGACACTTCCTCCAATTCCCCTCACACGTCCGGAATGTTCTTCAGAATTTAGTGCCGCGGTGAGGAGATCTTCTGTTGGTTTCTTAAACGCAAGCTTTCCCTCCTTCTTTTACGCTATGAGATCATCCTGTCATAGAGCACTGAGGATATAGAGGTTTCTCGGCATCCTCAAGCAACTTTTTGAAATGATCTGGATTCTCCACAAATTCGTTGGTAGCTTGTACCATCTCAACAGTTTCATCAGCAAAAAAAACATTTCCACCTTCCCCAACCACATCATTCTCATTCCTCAAGTCCTCGAACGTAGATTTTTCCCCATGCCATATGAATCTTTCGTATGTCAAATCTATACCATTGACATAAACATGGGCCCTAATTGTGTCAGCATTGCCTCTTTTCACACTACCACATCTTGCACAAATGCGGGGTATATAATTCGATCAACAAAGATTCTTCTTGGCAAATTCCAAGAAAGATTCTAGCCCAACCGCAAACTCACGTGTCACCCTACCCTTTGACATCCATGATTTGTCCATTTCTTAATTGCTACTACGCAGTTTATGCTTCTATATCAAAGAAAATAGTAAATTTGCTTCATTATAAGGACATAGCTTAATTGAGATAGTAAATTACATACATCTTTTTGTTAAGTTTTATCTTAAATTTTATATTATTAATAATTTTCAATATTATATTTTGTATTATAAATACATATTATTTATAATTTTTTACATTATATATGTTAAATATAATATTAAATACATAAAGTTATATTATTTTATGTAATATATATATATATAATATACATTAAATATATTAAAAATAAATAAAAAATACCCGCGGGGCGGGGCGGGGCGGGGTGGAGATTTTAGCTTAATTGCTACAAAAATAGATAAGTGCACAAAGACTACTCTCTGTTCTAGCATAGCAAACAAGAATATTCTGAGATAAATGTTGTTTTAGGAAAATAACAAAACATAGAAAACAACTTTTACATACATGGTTTTTTCTAGATTTATTATTTATTTCAAATACACCTTGCATAGGTGTAATACATCCATTTAAACACCACTAATTAGCTAGTAGAGGAGAAAATAAAATAAGATGTAAGGAAGCTAATGGTAATGCGGTTTGATGCACAAGCATATTAATTAACAAAGAAAAAGCCAATGCTAGCAAAAAGGTTAACACTGTAAGTAACTAACAATGTGAATCAGAATATAAAGAGCATCATGATATAGTAAAAGATGAGCAGAGCACTTACTTGTAGATGCAACAATTTCAAACGTGGTAAGTTTGCCTCTTGAAATTGGATAAGGGTTTATCTCTAGCCCACTGACCTTGACAACATATTCCTTCACTCCTTATATCGCAATTTATTCAAATGACAAAGGCCGACAAATATGCAACAAAAAAAAGAAGACAAAACGATAAATGTCGTGAGTTCCCAATTGACCTTAATTTTTACACTTTGTCACAATTATAGAGGAAATAAATTGTTTCAAGCATTCAAGAAAATTCTCCTTATTGCTTACCAATTACTTGTGACATAGTTCCAGGTGATTAAACAAACATAAACTAGTTTTGATTTATTTTACTAAATACTAATGAGTAAGAATTAGCATGGCCACTAACTCCACTACAAATTCATACGAACCACCCCCAAATAAAACCGACAAAATGTGTTTAAAAACATAATAGTGGTAAAAAAAATAAAAAGTAAGAAAATATTAAAATAAAATAGGTGACTCAAACTTCAAAGTCGTCTCTTTATATTCATTTCACCAACATAAAACATAGTAATTAAGAAAATAAATAAATAAAACCTATTTAAAAGGCCGACATCAAAATCCTATATTCCTATCCCTAGAGAGTTCAAGTACATAAAAGAATTCAAAGCAACTCATGAGCAAAAGAAATTACTATCACCACTCTCAGCAAACCAAAATAGACTCATACACAAATTCTATTTTTTATAGGATTATTTATTAGATATAAGTAGGTGGCTAAGGCTTATTGTTTTTAGTAAGAGTATTATGCAGTAAACAAGGAAATAATATTATTAATGAATACATAAACCACAACAAAGAGAATTAAATTCAGAATTTCTATAATTTAGAATTAAATTACGCAAAATATTTTCTCCCAATTCCAATATTAAGATTCTAGGGTTTTCATATTTGGGGAGTGAAATAAAAAATAGAAAAAGAGACATTAGGACAAATGAGGCGGTCGGTGGTGGATTGATGACGAACAGACGGACGGGACGGGGGAGGGGGCCGGGCTGCAGAGAGCGGGACTTGGTTTTAGTCCCTTGGGAGGCCGGTGACGGGGAAAGGTGATGACTTAGTCTCGAGCTTCAGCCTTGCGTCGGAGTGGGGGCGAGAACGGAGGACATTGGCGAGGGAGAGGGTTTGGTTGGAGGTTCTACTGAAACGGAGTTGGAGGGTTTGGAGGGATGGGTTTGGTTCTTTGGTGTTAGAAACAGAGAAGAAGACGGGTTGGGGCCTGGAGGGTTGGGTTGGAGGGAATTCCTCATAAATTATATTACTAATTGATAATTAGAAAAAGTTTGGTCTAATTACCAAAAAATAATTATTTTTTAAAACACAAATATTCCCTTAAGGAATAACACACATAGTACTAATAACTATTTCTTTTAAAATATGAATTTAGGAAATTTCTCATAAATAATTAGGAAATTTAGAATTCCTCATAAATAATTTGGAAATTTAGAATTCCTCATAAATAATTTGGAAAAATTAATTTATTTTTGTTTTAAAGTTTCTTTTTTGAATTTTTTTATTTTAAAGTGATAAATATTGAGTAATAACATCTAATTTAAACAAATGATGTTAATAGTGATGTTATAAACCAATAAAGGGTGGATAAAGACATCTCTTGAAATAGAAAAAATAGATAAAAAAAATAGTATAATCGATATTTTATATTTTTATCTCTTATAAAAGTGTATATAATATTTTTATAAAATATGTATTTGTTATCCATTAGTATATTTAATTCATTAAAATTAATAATATAAATAGAAAAATATTTTTTTCATTTTTTTATTTTTTTTTAATTTTTGGCGGGCCGGCCTGCCCAACCCACAGCCCAAGGCGGGTTGGGTTGGGCTGTGGTTTTCTTGGCCCGCCCCGCCCTGCCAAGTGGCGGGTTTTGGCGCACCCTGCCGGCCCGTTTCGACAGCTCTAGGGTATACTGCAATGATTTTATAAATATGAATGGGGATTTTGAAATTATTTTGCTTATGAAGGAGTTAAACGTTAGATAAAATAAAACCTTAGAGTGTTTTTGTAATTTCAAAAAATAGCTGGGTTATTTTGTAATTAGGTCAAACCTCAAGGGTACTTTTTGTAATTAACCCTTTATTTTAGAGTAATAATAATTGAGTTTTAACATCTAATTTAACTAAATGATGTTAATAGTGATGTTATAAACAAATATAAGGTGGTCAAAGACATCTGTTGGAATAACCGATCTTAAACATGATGTTATAAACCAAAAAAGGGGTGGTCAAAGACATCAGCTCCTAAAGACGATGTGTAATAGCGAAAAAATCCGCTCATACACATCGCTTCACTTAAAACATGATGTTGTATAGTGTAAGACATCATGAAATTCATGAAAACGATGTCTTTTAAGCGATGTCTTTGACCGGATTTCTTGTAGTGGGAATTGCTTTGAAAATGAGCACATAGGCATACGGCATGAAGAATATCGAGTCTACTTGCGGTTAAATAAAGTAAACTACCAATCATACCTTGATACTTTGATTCATCAACCAACTTGCCTTTTTCATCCTTATCAAGCTTGACATTGGTTGCCATTGAAGTAGTGACGGTTCTTCCTTCTTCGATGCCGAACTTCTTTAGAAGTTCTTTTATATACTTTGATTGTGAAAGATAAATACCTTCTTGACATTGCTTAATTTGAAGTCCAAGGAAGAAATTTAGCTCCACCATACTCATCTCGAATTCACTTGCATCAACTTAGAAACTTTCTTGCACAAAGATTCATTAGTAGCACCAAATATAATATCATCAACATAAATTTGAACTAGTAAGCAATCTTGCCCTTTTTCAAAAACAAAAAGAGTAGTATCAACCTTAACTCTTGTAAAACCATTTTGCAAAAGAAAAGAACTAAGTCTATCACACCATGCCCAGGGTGCTTGTTTTCAACCATATAAGGCATTTTTAAGTTTATAAATATTATTTGGCCTAGAAAATTTTTCAAATCTCGGAGGTTATTTTACATAGACTTCTTCTTGAATAAAACCATTTAAAAAAGTGGATTTAACATCCATTGGTAAAGCTTGAAATTTTTAAAACAAGAATAGGCAAGTAAATGCGAATAGCTTCTAAATGTGCAACGGGTGAAAAAGTTTCATCATAATCAATACCTTCTTCTTGACAATACCCTTGAGCTACTAACCTTGCCTTATTACGAACAATATTGCCTTGGTCATCGAGTTTGTTCCGGAATATCCATTTAGTACCAATAATTATTTGTGGTAGAGAACACGGTACTAATTCCCAAATATCATTTCTTTCAAATTGATTCAACTCCTCTTGCATTTCTAAAAACCAATAATCATCTTCAATTGCTTCCTTAGTATTTTTAGGCTCTTTTTGAGAAATAAGAACTTTCTCGGCAAACTTTCTTCTAGTCATCACTTTATTAAGAGGATCACCAATAATGAGATATTTTGGGTGATCTCCTTTAAATTTTAATGCAACGGAAAGATCCGAAGTGTCTCCATTATCCTCTTGGTGAACAATAGAAGTGGGGGGTTGATCATTTGAAGGTTGATCACTTTGACTACCATCTTGAACAATTGGTTCAATAACATCCTCTTCATCACTTTCATCATTGAGTATCCTTTCAACTCCCGAGGCTTCATTGAATTTGACATGGATAGATTCTTCAACAACCATACTAGTCTTATTGTAAACCCGATATGTTTTGCTCTTGGTTGAGTACCCCATAAATATTCCTTCATCGTCCTTAGGATCAAGTTTTCCAATTGATCCTTAGTATTTAAAATAAAACACTTACACCCAAATATTTTGAAATAACTAATATTTGGAGTTCTTCCTTTCCAAAGCTCATACAGTGTTTTATTCAACTTAGGACGAATGTAAACACGATTAATAACATAACATGTGGTACTTACAGCTTCGGCCCAAAAATATTTTGGAAGTGAAAATTCATTTACCATGGACCGACTCATTTCTTGAAGAGTCTGATTTTTCCTTTCAGCTACTCCATTTTGTTGCGGTGTTCTTGGAGCCGAAAAATTGTGAGCATATCCTTGGTTTCACATAAGATTCTAAATTGACAAAGATGAAATTCACCACCTCGATCACTTCGAATAGATTTAATAGTATCTTCCCTTTCATTCTCAATAAGTCTACACAACTTAACAAACTCATTAACGGCATCGCTTTTATTTGCAAGAAAAATAGCCCAAGTATATCTAGAAAAATCATCGATTACAACAAAAGTGTAATGTTTTCCACTTAAACTAGTCGTACCAATATCCCCATACAAATCAAGATGAAGTGATTGTAGAGGCTTGGTTGTGGAAATTTCATTTTTAGGCTTAAAACTACTTTTAACTAATTTGTTCTTTTGACAAGTGTCACATAAGCCAAGATTTTCAAAATTCAATTTGGGTAGTCCTTTTACATTTTGGTTTTTGTAAATAGTTTTCAAATTCTAGTATCCAACATATCCAAGTCGCCTATGTCATAAACTAGTTAAATCATTATTGGCGACAAGACAAGAAACATTTTGACTAACCAAATCACTTGTGCAAATTTTGTAAAGATTGTCTTTTCTATTTGTTTCATAAATAATTTTATCATTTTTAAGAATAAGGAATTTTTATTTATTGTAATTTGAATCACAAAGTTGGCTACCACTTATCAAATTGAACTTAAGTCCTTCGACTAAAATAACATTACTAAGAGAGAAATAAGAATTACCAATTTCTCCATTTCCAAGAATTCTTCCTTTGTCATTCCCGAACATGAGCATACCCTCTTCTTGGAGCTTGATGTTGGTAAAAAGTTCTCTTCTTTCGGTCATATGGCGCGAGCATCCGCTGTCCACGAGCCATTTTCAATCCTCCTTTATGGTTATAGCCTCTAGCACCTACAAACGAATTATTTTTAGGTACCCTATAATTTTGGGGTCCATGGGGGTTAGTTTTGAGACCTTTGGGTCTCCAATAATAGCTAAAGTTATTTTTCAATTTACAATTATTTTCATAGTGTCCACTTTTACCACAATAAAAACAAGTAATGATACGAGGACTACTAGCACGTATAACCTTGATCATTTTTCTTAGAAATATTTTGAAAATGTTTATAACCAACTTCTAATTTTGAATGCTCACTTCTTTGTGCATCTAGAATTTTTGTAACATTATCGGCTTAAATTAAATCTATGCACATCCTTTTTTAATTTTTCAATCTCATTTGTGAGCATTTGATTTTTGGAATCAATAGTATAAACCTTTGCAAGAGTAATAGCATGAGCATGATCAAGTGATTCATAAGAAGTAAATAATTTATCCTTTTCTAATTTAAGCTTTTTATACTACTTTTTCAAAGTCTTGTATTTAACAATCATATTTTGAAACTCATTTTGCAATTCATCATAATCACATTGTAATTCATCAACTAAAGAAAAAGATGAGGAATTAGAGCGTACCTCATTATTTTCAACATCTATGGCCATGAGACCATGTTCGGATTCTTCTTCCTCGTTGGACGTAGCGAGTAGCTCATCCCAAGTTTTGGCATCCGCATTTAGAGCCTTCTTTTTAGGAAAAGGTTTTTTCTTCTTTTGCTCCTCTTCCACCAATTTCGGGCAATCGGCTATGTAGTGCCTGTGTTTTCCACATTTGAAGCAAGAGTTGTCTCTTGATTTTCTTGCCTTATTTTTGTTCACAAATTTGGCAAAATTCCGAACAAGAACGGACGTCTCCTCATCATCCTCGTGATTAGTGTGAGTTTTGCATGTATTTTGGGGCATATATATGGCTATAATTGTTTATAAACATGCAATAACTCATATGAAATAGTATATATTCGCTCTTTGTGGAAAAGTTATTACGCTTTGCTTGTTTTGTAGGAATTTAATGAGATTTGAAGTAATTTTGTGGCAAATACGAGCATTGCGATATAGAAAAATTAAGAATCGAGTGAATACATCGAATTGGAAGCCAAATCGAGAAGAAGTTATGTATTAATTTCCATTGTTTCGGGTCATTTAAGTGGTCAAAGCCATATTGTGGGACAACTATATTGAGTATAAAGTCACAGTAATGAGTCGTGTGGCAAAATAAGCATGGATGATCAAACAACGAGGGGACTGATCTCAAGAAACGTCCAAACGCGTCTGGAATTTCCAGCACTGGCAGAGTTTAGTATTTTGGCCATAACGCATTCTACAAAATTGATATCGAGCTGATTCCAGTGGCTACGGAACGCTACGAGATAGGGCTACAACGCTTATGAAGAACCCATAAGAAAAATCGGAATTTTGAGTGGGCATATTTTGGCTTGACGCACGACCCGTGCGTCATTAAAAGGCTTCAGCATTTCTTACGGCATCACGCACGACCAGGTCGTGCGTGAGGCACACGACCCATGCGTGGGTTGGTGAAAAGTGATTTATTATGGCCTGGCATACGACCAGGTCGTGCGTGGGGCGCAGGGCTCATGCGTCTGTGCTGGAATGTCCAAATTTGACAGCACATTGACTTAGGCTTCTAAAAGGGTATAAATACCATTTTTTGGGGCACACACCAGGGGAGAAGAGCTGGGAATACACCCATGAATACAAGAAAAACATCATCTTCATCAAGGAGGAATCAAGGGAAGAATCAGGTCGAATTGGAGCTTGAGGATTGATGATAAATCGAGAGATTATCCATTTCCCTAAGTTTTCTCATTCTTTGTAGTTAATCTTTCATTTTAGCTTCTTATGAATATGAACAATTTGTCTATGAGTTGCTAATTTGTAATGAGTAGCTAAACATCTTGTGATTTCTGGGTTTTGGAAGTAGATTAATTGAACTCTTGTTGAATGTTTTAGACTTAGTTAAAGTTATTATCTTGAAAGCCTATTTGAGTATTTTGTTCTTATTCTTGTTTTATCATTTGGCCAATGATTTAGCATGTTTGATGTATTGATTCATAATTCGAGAGATGAGCTTCAATACTAGATATTGAGTACTTGACATGAATATGTGCATAATCGAGAGGTTTGTGATATTTGTGAGGATTTATGATCTTTGGTGCATTTGGGAGTTGTATATCTATTATTGAGTAGAGATGCTAGCATAAATATTTTAATCTACGTTTTATATACATCTCGAGAGGGGGGATAAAATACTTGTGTGATCGTCTTATAGGTATATTGATAATAACTTTGGCTTTGAATAATTTGAACAACAAGAGGGATATTAATTGAAACCATGACCTGGGAATCCCTTTCATTCTCTTGATAATTCCATATTTATTCTTGACTTGTATTTTTGTGGTTATTCTTGTCTTAACTCCACAACAACTATTCAACTACGATCGTCTAAATAAAAATAAGATTTTGGTTCAATACTTAGCGCACTAATTTATTAGTCTCCGTGGATACGACCTTGCTTACCCTATTCTATAAACTACACCGTACACTTGCGGTGAAACTAAAAAATAAGGCGAACAAATTTTTGGTGCCGTTGACGGGGACTAATACAACTTTTGGTGCTAATATTGCGGTAGATAGAATTATTTTTAATTTTGACATTTTTCTTTCGTTTTATTTTATTTTATTTTATTTTGTAAATTCTACTTCTACAATGTTTGATTTGTTTCTTTGAGTTGGTGCAGGTAGTGCACGAACACTCGCTCGGATGAAGGAAGCCAATTATTTCAGTAACTGGAATTCCTACAGTTACTGGGATAATCTACTCCTAAGTACTATTATCCGGATTGGAGGAATCACGAAGATTTTTCATATGTTAACACGAAGAATGTGATTCAACCAATATCAAGCTTCAATGTAATGAATGGATTTACTAATGCAGAGGCAAAGCCATCCATGGGGGACATTCTTGTTACGGTTATGAGTCAAACGAGTTCATTTATAAGTGAGACAAGGAACCGGTTCAATGCACATGAGGCTAAGCTGGACAAGATGGAAGCACATATAGAACAATTGGCTAATACTTTAGGTACACAAATGAAAAATATTGAAACCCAAATTGGCCTATTAGCTACGATCGTTGGTGGACAACATCAAAAGAGCCAATTTCCGAGCACCGCTGAAGTCAACTCAGAGGAACAAAGTAGTGCCATTCATCTAAGGAGTGGTACCAAATATGAGGAGCCGAAGATCCTGGACAAGCAAGAAAGTTTGGAACCACACACGAACCGTGTGTCTATGCACGTTCAGCCCGTGCGTGGTGCCAAAAAGGAGCAAAAATAGGACAGGGAGTACACAACCTATACGTGTACGCCCGGACAGAGCATGCGAGATGCCATAAGAAAATTATTCCAGAAGGGGACGAGCACAGACTATGTGTACGAGCATGGAAAACATGAGCGTAATATAGATCAAAACATTCAGACACCAGAACTCCAATTCTTACTTGGAAACCCCAAGTATGCATTACTAGATGCAAACAATGCAAAAACGGTTCTTGACCACGACTTAAAGCAGTTTATATATGCATTTAAAGGGGGTACAAATCGAAATTAACAGACGTCGAACTAAAAACGTTAAATATAACGCTTGTTGGGAGGCAACCCAACAGTTTGTGGTGTGATTTTTGTTTTTTTTGTTTTCTTTTTATATTAAAAAAATTGAAAATACCTGATTTTGCTTCGCAGTTACACACGGGCAGGGTGTGTGCTTACGCACGGCCCGTACATCCATCTACTAAGAGGGGTACGAGTTTATGCGAGTTGAGATATCGAGGCGAAGTGCAGGAGGATGCTACAGAGATTCATAAGGCGACCACAACGTTGGGGCCACTTTCCGCCACCACCTCCACAGTGAATCAGGTAAATCCACACTTTTCAATATTGAAATTCTATCTTTCCTTGCGCGTGATATAATTCCATTCAAGTTTGGGGGAGATATAGTTATTTTGATATGAAATGTGTGGATAAAAAATATTTGCATTTTTGTGTGTTTTTCATATAGTTGCATGTAGAGCACTTTAGGATGCATTTGCATTAGAAGTGATAGGTGTGAGTTTTGCATGTATTTTGAGGTATAAATATGACTAAAATGGTGATTAAACATGCAATAACATGTATGAAATGGTATATATTCGCTCTTTGTGGAAAAAGATATTACGCTTGCTTGTTCTGTAGGAATTTAATGATATTTGGAGTGATTTTGTGACAAATACGAGCATTGCTACCTAGAATCATCAAGAATCGAGCGATTACACCCAATTGGAAGCCAACTATGTGGAGTCTAGAGTCATAGTGATGAGTCGTGTGTCAAAAGAAGCATGGATGATCAAACAACAAGGAGATTTATCTCAAGGAACATCCAAACGCGTATGGAATTTCCAAGATGGGCAGGTTTAGTATTTTGGCCATAACTCTCTCTAAAAAATTGATATTGAGGTGATTCAAGTGGCTATGGAAAGCTAAGAGAGAGGGCTACAACTCTTCTCAAGACCCTGCAATAAAATTCGGACGTTTGGGTGGCGCACGGGTAACCCGTGCGTGGACGCACGACCGTGCGCCCCTCTGAGATCGGATGTTTTCTATGGGATGGCGCACGGGTAGAGCCGTGCATGGGCGCGCACGACCCGTGCGTGCTTGCAGAAAACTCCAAAAATGACAGCAAATTGACCTAGACTTCAAAAAGGGTATAAATACCACTTCTTGGGGCGCACACCAAGGGAGAAAAGGCTGGGAATACACCCAAGAACACAAGAAACACATCAATTTCATCAAGGAAGAATCAAGGGAAGAATCGGGTTGAAACGGAGCTTGAGGATTGAAGATAAATCGAGAGATTATCCATTTCCCTAAGTTTTCTCATTCTTTGTGCTTTAATCTTTCATTTTAGCTTCTTATGAATATGAACAATTTGTCTATGAGTTGTTTATTTGTAATGGGTAGCTAAACATCTTGTGATTTCCGGGTTTTGGAAGTAGATTAATTGAACTCTTGTTGAATATTTTAATCTTAGTTGAAGTTATTGTCTTGAAGTCTATTTGAGTACTTTGAGCTTATTCTTGTTTTATCACTTGGCCAATGATTTAACATGTTTGATATATTGATTCATAATTCGAGAGATGAGTTTCAATATTAGATCTTGAGTACTTGACACGAATATTTGCATGAATCGAGAGGTTTGTAGATTTTTGTGAGGACATTTGATCTTTTGTGCATTTGGGAGTTGTGTATCTTATGTTGAGTAGAGATGCTAGCATAGATATTTCAATCTACACTTTATATACATCTCAAGAGGGAGGATAAAATACCGTTGTGATCGTCTTATAGGTGTATTGATAATAACTTTGGCTTTGATTAAATCGGACAACAAGAGGAATATTAATTGAAACCATAATCCGGGAATCCATTTCATTCTCTTGATAATTCCATTATTCTTAGTATCTTGTATTCTTGTGGTTATTCTTGTCTTTACCTCCACAACAATCATCCAATTTCGATTGTCTAAATAAAAATAAGTCTATTTTGGTTAAATACTTAGCGCATAAATTTATTAGTCTCCGTGGATGCGACCTTGCTTACCCTATTCTATAAACTACACCGTACACTTGCGGTGAAGCTAAAAATAAGGCGAACAAGTTTTTGGCGCCGTTGCCGGGGACTAATACAATTTTTGGTGCTAATATTGCGATAGATAGAATTATTTTTAATTTAGACATTTTTTATTTTATTTCATTTTTCTTTTGTAAATTCTACTTCTACAATATTTGATTTGTTTTTTTGAATTGGTATAGGTGCACCCGTTCGGATGGAAGATGCAAAACTATCTTTGGAAGACGTCCTCATTTCATTCATGAATCAAACGACTTCTTTTATGAGTCAAATAAATTTATTCATGAGGGAAATGGGAAATAGCCTTAATAAAAACGAAGCAAAGATGGACAAGATGAAGTTGCAATTGACACAATTGGCCAATACTTTGGATTCACGATTGAAAAATCTTGAGACTCAAATGGGCCAATTAGCTAAAATTGTTAGTGGGCAACATCAAAAGAGCGATTTTAAGCACCATCAAGCCAACTCGAAGGAACAATATAGTGCCATTCATCAAAGGAGTGGTAGTGCGAATACGAGGAGCCACGATTAAATCGGGAGTATTTCTATCTCTCACTCAATTGAAGATCCTCATCTTGATAAAAATATGTGCACTCTAGATGTAAGCTTCACTACAGATGTATCAAATTTTAAGAAGCATACACTTGAAGGAACAATGTTTGAAAATGGTGATCAATTCACATGTTCTACAGACTTCATGATATATAATGTGAGTAAAGATAGAAATATCTTTACGATGATTGATAAACCATTTTTCATCATTAGGAGCACATTTCTTGATTTCCAAAAGACCATCAACATTGTGATCTGAATCATCCACATCTTAAATACATGAAGGATCACCTATACTTTTGGAAAATACGAAGGCGTGGCATGATCGACACTTGTTTTGGATCCGGTTGAGTAAAACAAAAGTCCGGCTAAAGACTTTAAATTTAGCGCTTGTTGGGAGGCAACCCAACGGTTTGTGGTGTGATTTTTGTTTTTGTTTTTTTTTTTTTTTTTGTAAAAAAAAAACCTGAGTGTTGTTGTACGTCATCACGCACGGGTGACCCGTGTGCTAGGCGCACGCCCGTGCATGCCTGGAGGGAGGAATAATGTGGCTTCGTCATGAAGCACGGGCAGCCCGTGTGCAAGGCGCATGACCCGTGCGTCCTTCAGCTGAGATAATATTAAGGTACAAAATTTGAAGTGATGGTTGAAGGAAGAAGTCCTAGCGATATGAGGAGATGCCAAGGAGGGCCACCACCCGCACAATGAATCAGGTAAATCCACACAATTTTATATAGAAATTCTATCTTCTCTTACGTGCGATATAATTTCATTTAAGTTTGGGGGGAGAGATAGTTATTTTGATATGAAATGTGTGGATTAAAAAAAAATTGCATTTTTGTGTGTTTTCATATAGTTGCATGTAGAGCATTTTAGGTTGCATTGCATTAGAAGCACGTTTACAGCTTTAGCACGTTTATTGCTTTAATAGAGTTTAGAGAGTGAGTTGACCAATATTGAGATTCTCGTGCTCTATTTTGAAAATTTTGTATTGTTTGGATTGGGTGTTGAGTACGAGTGATTGAGCCATGAATAGATGATATTGAGCATGTGGATATTGAGAACATGGTTTGATGCTTTGAATTACGTATTTGCAAGCTCTGTGAGCTTTTGAGCCTTTTTAACGCTTTCTTCATATGCGAGTCTTGTTGATTGATTTGAGTGTATCATTCATGTTGTTAGAATTCTAGAACTTGCTCGGTATCTCTGTCAAGGTCACATGTTGTATGCGTGTGAAAATGATCAAAGGCCATTTTTGTTAGCCCTTCAAGCCTTTTGCTTACCTAATGATGATATTGAAATCCCTAGTTAGCCAACTTGAGCCTATTGCCTAATTTCTTGATAACAACAATTCAAGCCTTAATTTGATATATTTGTTACCCTACACTTGAGCGTATAACATTGAGTAAAGGGAATGAATGAGGTTGAATGAGTTGGAATTGAAAAATTGGATAATTGTACAAAATTGGTTGATGGGAACAAAAGAGGAAGAAAAGGAGGAGAAAAGAAATGTTGAAAATTCATAAAAGAGTCGGAAAAAAAAATTGACTTTATGATGTGAGTTTTCATTGAATGAACTTGGAAGCTAAGAATTGTATGTGAGGTGATAATGTTTACAAAAGAAAAGGGGATGGATAGAAGAAGAGTTGGTGAAAATGAGAGATGATTTGGGTAGCATATTAAGCTTTAATGTAGATGATTTATATGCTCACCGGTCTATACGCTCGAGTTTGAGTCACTCTATCTATATTTTCCTACCCTAACCAAAGAGCCTTCATTACAACCAAAGAGAAAAAGTCCTTTTTGATTCACAAATTGCATACATTCTAGTGGCAGAGATATGAGACGATTTGCAAGCTTATGGTAATTCTTCAACATTGAATTGAATTGAGCGTAAACACGTCCTATATTCATGTGAGATGAGAGTATACACTTGATCTTGAGAGAAGTGATTCAAAGCATTTACCATGGTTTATTTGATGTGTGCTCTATGTTAGATGTTTGAGGCTTGGTTGATTCGTTACTTGACACCTACGATAAACAATGCGAATTTTATGGAGTTGTTGTGCGTTGTACTTTTCATTACTCCCAATCATGTGTTGTCTAGTTTTTAAAAGCGTTGGGATGACCAACAGTTTAAGTTTGGGGATTTTGATAGGTGTGAGTTTTGCATGTATTTTGAGGTATAAATATGACTAAAATGGTGATTAAACATGCAATAACATGTATGAAATGGTATATATTCGCTCTTTGTGGAAAAAGATATTACGCTTGCTTGTTTTGTAGGAATTTAACGATATTTGGAGTGATTTTGTGACAAATACGAGCATTGATACCTAGAATCATCAAGAATCGAGCGATTACACCCAATTGGAAGCCAACTATGTGGAGTCTAGAGTCATAGTGATGAGTCGTGTGTCAAAAGAAGCATGGATGATCAAAAAACAAGGAGATTTATCTCAAGGAACATCCAAACGCGTATGGAATTTCTAAAGACTGGCGGGGTTTAGTATGTTGGCCATAACTCTCTCTACAAAATTGATATTGAGGTGATTCAAGTGGCTATGGAAAGCTAAGAGAGAGGGCTACAACTCTTCTGAAGACCCTGCAAGAAAATTCGGACGTTTGGGTGGCGCACGGGTAACCCGTGCGTGGGACGCACGACCGTGCCCCACAGACCGGATGTTTTCTATGGGATGGCGCACGGGTAGCCGTGCATGGGCGCACGACCCGTGCGTGCTCAGAGACTGGGTGTTTTCTACGAAATGGCGCACGGGTAGCCCGTGCGTGGGCGCACGACCGTGCGTGCTTGCGAAAAACTCCAAAAATGACAACAAATTGACTAGACTTCAAAAAGGGTATAAATACCACTTGGGGCGCACACCAATGGAGAAAAGGCTGGGAATACACCCAAGAACACAAGAAACACATCAATTTCATCAAGGAAGAATCAAGGGAAGAATCGGGTTGAAACGGAGCTTGAGGATTGAAGATAAATCGAGAGATTATCCATTTCCCTAAGTTTTCTCATTCTTTGTGCTTTAATCTTTCATTTTAGCTTCTTATGAATATGAACAATTTGTCTATGAGTTGTTTATTTGTAATGGGTAGCTAAACATCTTGTGATTTCCGGGTTTTGGAAGTAGATTAATTGAACTCTTGTTGAATATTTTAATCTTAGTTGAAGTTATTGTCTTGAAGTCTATTTGAGTACTTTGAGCTTATTCTTGTTTTATCACTTGACCAATGATTTAACATGTTTGATATATTGATTCATAATTCGAGAGATGAGTTTCAATATTAGATCTTGAGTAATTGACACGAATATTTGCATGAATCGAGAGGTTTGTAGATTTTTGTGAGGACATTTGATCTTTTGTGCATTTGGGAGTTGTGTATCTTATGTTGAGTAGAGATGCTAGCATAGATATTTCAATCTACACTTTATATACATCTCGAGAGGGAGGATAAAATACCGTTGTGATCGTCTTATAGGTGTATTGATAATAACTTTGGCTTTGATTAAATCGGACAACAAGAGGAATATTAATTGAAACCATAATCCGGGAATTCATTTCATTCTCTTGATAATTCCATTATTCTTAGTATCTTGTATTGTTGTGGTTATTCTTGTCTTTACCTCCACAACAATCATCCAATTTCGATCGTCTAAATAAAAATAAGTCTATTTTGGTTCAATACTTAGCGCATAAATTTATTAGTCTCCGTGGATACGACCTTGCTTACCCTATTCTATAAACTACACCGTACACTTGCGGTGAAGCTAAAAATAAGGCGAACAAGAAGCACATTTACTGTTTTAGCACGTTTATTGCTTTCATAGATTTTAGAGAGTGAGTTGACTGTTGATGAGACTCATGCTTTATTTTGAAAAATTTGTATTGTTTGGATCGGATGTTGAGTATGAGTTGATTAAGCCATGAATAGATGATATTGAACATGCGGATATTGAGAACATGGTTTAGTGCTTTGAATTACGTATTTACAAACCTGTGAGCTTTTGAGCCTTTACTACTTTCATCATATGTAGTCTGGTTTGTGATTTGAGTGTATCATTCATGTTGTTAGAATTCTAGAACTTGCTCTGGTATCTCTGTCAAAGTCACATGTTGTATGCGAATTGTGAAAATGATTAAAGGCCATTTTTGTTAGCCCTTCAAGCCTTTTGCTTACCTAATGATGTTGAAATTCCTAGTTAACCAACTTGAGCCTATTGCCTAATTTTTGATAGCTACAATTCAAGCCTTATCTTGATATATTTGTTACCCTACACTTGAGCGTATAGCATTTGAGTAAAAGGATTGAATAAGGGTGAATGGGTAAAATCAAATTTTAGGTGGTGTTAGAATTGGTTGATGGGAACAAAAATGGAAGAAAATGAGAAGAAAAGAAATGTTGAAAACTCATAAAAGAGTCGGAAAACAAATTTGACTTTATAATGTGAGTTTTCTTTGAATGAACCTGGAGGCTAGTAATTGCAATGGGAGGTGATAATGTTTTACAAAAGAAATAGGATGGAGATAAAAAGAGTTGACGAAAATGAGACATGATTTGAGTAGCATATTGAGATTTAATGTAGATGATTTATATGCTCACCGGTCTATACGCTCGAGTTTGAGTCACTCTATTCATATTTTCCTACCTTAACCAAATAGCCTTTACTACAACCAAAAGAAAAAGTCCTTTTTGATTCCCAAAATTGCATACATTCGAGTGGCGGAGATATGAGACGGTTTGCAAGCCTATGGTAATTCTGCAACATTGAATTGATTTGAGCGTAAATACGTCCTATATTCATTTCAGATGGGAGTATACACTCGATCTTTGTGAGGAGTTATTCATAGCATTTACCATTATTTCTTTGATGTGTGCTCTATGTTAGATGTTTGAGGCTTATTTGATTCGTTGCTTGATACTTATGATGAACAATACGAATTTTATGGAGTTGTGTGTGCGTTTTACTTTTCATTCCTCCCAATTATGTTTAGTTTTATTTTAAAGCGTTGACCCGGGATGGTCAACGATTTAAGTTTAGGGATTTGATTAGTGTGAGTTTTGCATGTATTTTGGGGCATATTTATGGCTATAATTGTTTATAAACATGCAATAACTCATATGAAATGGTATATATTCGCTCTTTGTGGAAAAGGTATTACGCTTTGCTTGTTTTGTAGGAATTTAATGAGATTTGAAGTAATTTTGTGTCAAATACGAGCATTGTGAAATAGAAACATCAAGAATCGAGTGAATACACCGAATTGGAAGCCAAATCGAGAAGAAGTTATGTATTAATTTCCGTTGTTTCGAGTCATTTGAGTGGTCAAAGCCATATTGTGGGCCAACTATATTGAGTATAAAGTCATAGTAATGAGTCGTGTGGCAAAATAAGCATGGATGATCAAACAACGAGGGGATTGATCTCAAGAAACGTCCAAACGCGTCTGGAATTCCAGCACTGGCAGGGTTTAGTATTGTGGCCATAACTCACTCTACAAAATTGGTATTGATCTGACTCAAGTGGCTAAAGAAAGCTAAGAGATAGGGTTACAACTCTTATGAAGACCACATAAGCAAATTCAGAATTTGGAGTGGGCATATTTCAGCTTGACGTGCGACCCTGGCGTGGGACGCACGACCCGTGCGTCATTCGAAGGTTTCAGCATTTCTTACGGCATCACGCACGACCCATGCGTGGGTAGGTGAAAAGTGATTTCTTATGGCCTGACGCACGACTAGTTCGTGCGTGGGGCGCACGGCCCGTGCGTCTGTGCTGGAATGTCCAAATTTGACATCACATTCACCTAGGCTTCTAAAAGGGTATAAATACCACTTTCTGGGGCGCACGCCAAGGGAGAAGAGCTGGGAATACACCCAAGAATACAAGAAAAACATCATCTTCATCAAGGAGAAATCAAGGGAAGAATCGGGTCGAATCATAGCTTGAGGATTGAAGATTGTAGGTCCCAAGGGGTGTAAGTGTAAGGTTTAGAAGGGGGGTTGAATAAACCTTACCAAATTTTCGATTTAGTCCTTTTAAATCTCTGAGTTGATACTACACAATTTGTGTCCTTGATCTCTTGATGGATCAACTTAGTCACCAAGAGAGTTAATCACTCAACAAACTCAACTAATTTGTTGATGGAGTAACTCATTTGTTAGCTCTAAATTAACTCGATTGTAGTTTTGTTTTCATTGGAAGACTTAACACCCTTAAGTAAGAGTTTAGTGCTTGGTTTAGTACTTATAATTTATCAAGTGGATAGCAAATTTATCGTGAGATATAAGCGATTAAAATTGCAAGAATTAAAGTCTTTGAAATGTAAATGACACAATGAAATTTTTATAGAGGTTCGAAGATGGGGTAATTCTTCTACTCATCTCTTCTCCAACTCTGGAGGAATCCACTAGGTAATGATCGGTTTACAAAGTGGTAATCCGGATACAAGTCTTGATCACGGTGACTTGATCCTTTGGGACTCTGAGACGCCTTGATCACTCGGGGCTTCTCGTACGACTGCGACTCGGCTTCTTCACAGGCGGTTGCCTTGCTACTACAACTCACTTGCTCAAGCTCTTTGGATTTGATCACGAAGCCCTCCAAAAGCTTAAGACTTGGCTCAACCTTGAACCTTCCTACAATCCTTCCCGGAATGTAGACCCCTTGTTTTCCAGTATTTTCCTCTTCAACGATTGAAGTTATCTTTCCTTCACGGTGAGTGTTGGATTGATGTTCTTCGTAATGTAGGCTTGAGGATTGAGAATATTTCAGTTTTTCTAATATGCTTGTATATCTCACATATGTGTCATCTATGTATGTCTTCTTTCTCAAACAAACTCCTCGGCCTTTTATAGTGAACTTTCAAAAATTTGCCCGTTGAAGAGATAGGCTTATTTTTTAAAGTCACTTGCGATCGTTGGCTTGTCTTGTTGCGATTCTTGGAATTGCCATTTCCTCGTATGAATTGTTCTTTCACCTTTTCGAGTTCGACACGGTGTAGTGCTTCCCATTGGTTCATTCCTTTTGCACGCTTCGGGGATCGAGCACTCGAGAAAGGTGGTATGGAGATATTACTTGTTTAAGTAATTCTCTTGATTTCGTGCAACGGATCTTTTACGATTATCTCGACTTGATTTGCATTTCCTTGCTTTCCTCGGGTGACTTAGAGTCGCCTTCCAATCATGGATGACTCTTTGTCACTTCAACTTGAGACTTGGCTTTTCTTGAGTTGACTTGGTGATGCTCCACTGTTGCATCTCACCGCTTCTTGATAGAGTTCCGTCTACTCTTCTATGCCATACTCACCAGTATGTATCAAGCAGAGTCTTCCTTCCGATCTTGATTGTCTTCTTGCATGTTAGGGCGTAGGCGACTTAACTCACTTGGCTAGCTCTATTCATTACAATGCATTTTACAACAAGAATTGGGGTGCCAACTTTCTATTCTAAGTTTTACATGGCATTCATCAAAATCTAAACAATAAAATTTCTAACAATTTCCCCCTTTTTGATGATGCCAAAACTTAAACCATACAAAAATGCAAATAACAAAGATACATACAGAGATAGTGTATTGACATAGAATGTATGCGCGTTTAATCAATCTTTTTATTGATCATATCATTCTTGTACTTAACCTGTTTGTTTACAAGGTGTATCGAGTATATAATTGTCTTCACAAAAAAAAAAAGAATTTATAGCTTTATTACGAGAAGACTTACATTGTGTGTATTTACATAATAAAATACACGAAGGGTTGACAAAGAACACTTCATCTCCTTTGTCTCCTTCTTTCATCTTGTTCAAGATCTTCTCTCTTCTTCTCTTCTTCTCGTCTTTCGACTTCCTTCTTTTTCTTTTCATATGCCTTCCTGGCACCTTCATCTTTTCTTATTCTTTCTTGTCTCTCCCGCCATAGCATTGAGTTTGTCTCTTGTTTTCTTCTTCTATTCTTTTTGCATACTCGGCGTTAGTTTTAGCCACTTTCAAATTTGCCACTTGGTCAAGCCCATTGATAGATCCCTCCTTTCTTTCCCGGATCTACGTATTCAATATTCTTGGGCGAGGCCAGGTCCAAGCTTCTTCCTCCATCGCCGCTTCTTCATCTACCTGCGGGCGTATCTTTCTTGGTCTTCTTCTTTCCGGTGAGTGACTAGAAGAGTGACCAAAGCAGAGGATCGCTTAGGAAGTCTCTTTGCTGTCGGCCTTCTTCACATAATGTGAGACCCTTTTCCCAAGACAAGTCCCAAGCTTGAGCCATAGACATATTTGCAAAGTATCCTTGATTCGAGCGTTTTGAATTCGTCAACCGATCGTGGCTCGTGTCCGACATCCGAAATGGCATAAGTGTCTCATCTCTTTCACCGGAATGCCTCCGTGTTCTTTCAAGATGTTCATAACTCTAGCATCCATTCTTCCTTCCACTTCCTTCATCCCCGCTTCAATGTTGTTTTCTCTTCTCGGCCATAGATGCAGAGTGTTGGAGTGGCGAGTCACGAGGAGTTTGCTCGCTTATAATGTCATTTGTGTGAGGACCTGTTGAGGGGTTTGTGCAATCATCAAGGTCATATCTTTTGATCCTTCCCCCTCGCAGATTTTCCTTTCTTTTGTTTCAAAATTTCTTGGTGATTTTCCTTCTTAGTTGTTCCCTTCTCATTTTGCTCCTTTCTTTTCGGCTTGATTTTCTTTGCTTTAAGGTATTCCTCTTCCCCCTTTTTGGCATCATCAAAGGATAGAGGAACCCCAGGGAGGGAACATCTTTGGCGAGCATGAAGTCGAGCCTGCGGATAGTCGAAGTTCTGCTTAAAGTCCGCTGCGTTGTAAGCGGCAAAGACGAATTCGGATCGAGTAGCGTTGGACTCTCTTTGAAATCGGCTTCATCTCGGCCATGAGAAGGCTGAATTTTCTAGTCATGTGTTCTTCCAAACGTGTAGATCATTTGTATTTCGCTCACGCAGTAGACTTTATCTCAAAGAAGATGAGCTTCATGCATGTGCTCAATATGTTCTCTTAGCTTCGTTTTTGCATCAAGCATTTTCACTCTCCACACTAGCGACTTGTTGAACAATGTCTGAAGTATCTCACTTGTTCCACACGCATTGTTTTCTCTTTGTTGCCACCATTCCCCGATTTTGATTTGTTATGCCTCTCAAGTCGGCTGTAAGGGTGGCATCTCTGTTGTCGATCGCATATCCAAAGAGGCGATGCCTCTCCATCCGTTCAACCTCAGCAAATAGTGCCTTGAACACTTCTCGTACTTGATTGATTCTTCTGTTGAAGTTGATGGCCATGCATCAAAATCATAATCATTTGGAACAATGGTGTCCGATGGAAGAACATGAGCTGGTTTGTGATAGCGTGCTTGTTCGTTTCGACTCTTCGTGGAGTTCGTATCTCCAAAGTGAAAAAGGGAAAGATTCTACAAAAGATTCATCGCCGCCAACGGGATCGCATTCGATGATGAGCGGTGCGCATGAAGTTCTTTTGGGAATCGATCTCTTGCAGCTTGAGGAGCTCGCTCGGTGGATCTTTGGTTCAACGGGTTTTGTTGTGAAGTAGTCGGTTCTTGAGCCTCATTTGTCTCAACAGCCTTCGTTGGTCTCGTTCTTTGAGCTGGTTCTTAATGACTTCGTTGGTCTCGGTGATTTTTCCAAGTGCGAGATCGGTCCTCGGCCTTATCGATGGCGTCATCGGACGATGATGAGATTTCCATTGGTGGCTCATCATCAAAGTTAAAGGTTTGAGTAGTCTTGGGATCGACTTACTCGTGCTTGGAACACCCGCAGTGAGTCTTTTGGATTTGGCATGGGGATGACTCGGCTTCTTCTTCGCTTTCTCGATCCCGGAAAGGATACATCAGGATTATCCGGGAATCATGAAGTGCGCTTATCTCCTTCTCGGATGGGTCGATTATAGCGGGAGGGATGTTCTCTACTTGACTTCTTTTGGGAAGCCTCAACCTCCGTGGGCCTTCATTACCTCCGGCCAGTCTCTCTTTGCGGCAATGAGGCCTTGGTCCTCCCTTTCGGCGTGTCATTTGTCTTAGGGTCTTCTGCGGTGGCATCCATTGGAGTCTCAACCTCATGGATTGCACTTTCATCGCCCAGTGTTAACTCCCGGGGCCATTCCATCTCAGTGCCTCGACCGCATCGGCGTCATTAGCCTTTACGAGCGGTTGGTACCTCGGTGAGAGTCTCAATGCCCGAGCTTCGTTGATGGCAACTTGTTGTTCTTCTTGTGTTTGTATTTTCTCTACTTCGCCTCCTTGATTCGTTGTGGAGTCATCTCAAAGATCCTCCGACCTTGCTGCGGTGGAGGGAGTTTCCCTCTCGGTGGCGCACTTTGGTGAGTGACTTGGAATGGGGTCACTCGTCTCCAAGCTCCCGGCTGTTTCGATTGATTGTTCGATCGTTGGGGTAGGTGGTAACACACCTTCAATAGGGGTTGGCTCATTGGGGTCCCCATTGTCCCGGTTCATCGCCATTTCCCTTATTGCCTTCTTCCGAGTGAGTGGGGAAGTGGTAGCAGCAACAACATTGGCGATTTGTTGAACCACTCCCATTGGATCAATTTCAGTGTGTTCGGAGGACTCTCCTGGTCCCTCCATCAATCTTTGCTCGTGCAGGATTCTTGATTCGTCGCAATGCTTGTTGCATTTGCAAATCTTACGTAGCGTGACATTCTCTTGATCCTCATCACTATCCGAGAAGACATCAAGGAGAGGATGTGTGTGTTACGTAGTGGTGGAGATAGGGCGGATGCTTGTCTTCTCACGTGCCTCGACCTTCCTCGCCTTGCTTTTCTCTCTTCTTTTCCTTGTAAATCTGCAGGATATCTAAGCGATTGTCTTCATCAAGTGTTGGGGCACGTTTTTAGTCAAGGAAATTTAGCGGTTCCTCTTCTTCTTCTATAAACTCGGGCCGTTGGAACTGTTCCTTGACTTACTCAACTTCCATTTCCTCCACTCACGCAGACGATTTTGGATGTCCGGGTAAGGTGGAGATAGGATCATTACATCACTATCCGCCCCGCTCTAGCGAGTTCTTTCTTGTGCTTGGTGTGTGAATTACTGTTGTGTCTTGAGTTGCCTCGTTGATCGCCTTGGCCAGACTTGGATGTTTTATCAATTACATCCGGAGACTCTACTTCTCCAATAGTCTCCGGTATCTTTTCTAGCCGAGTAATCGACTCAGTTGGTTTCTCCGATTCGGGGATCGCTTGATGATTCTTCTTCGTCTCCTTGTTTGTACCGAGAGGAATTTGGTTTTAGAGACGGTGTCCTCTCGAGTCTTGAGCGGCCGGGGCGTCTTTGGTGTCTTTTTTGGGAGCGGGCCGTCGTGGCTTCTCGGTTCTCTCTCTTTTGACGATCGGAGAAGGTATTTGTGAGTCCTTCTCGACCGCTGCCTGCAGGGCGGGAGACACGGCTTTGGGGCGGGTGACTTCGGGCTGCGAGGGGCGGGAGCATGTTTGGTTTTCTTTCTTTGCGGGGGCGGCGATCTTCTTTAGCAGTGCAGGGGCAGCTTTCTTCTTCTTTGGAGAGGAAAAGCAGTTTGTATCTTTGGTCGGTGATTCCCCCTCACCGTGTGTCGACTCTCTTGGCGTAAGCTCTCTTGTGCGCCAGAGAGGTTTGCTCGAACATCCTCTTGTTAACATGGAATGCCTTCCCATGTCTAAGAGGGACTCCTTTCACCTCCATTAGCCGGCCAATCACTAGGCCATATCCTGGGATCCTCCAAATGTGCATCTTCTTTGAAGGATTTGTTCCCACGTTCTGGCAGAGTCTGCTGAGACAAACTCAGCCCAGTTTATCTTCTTTTATGCGATGATTGCAGCCATTACAATCAGCTTTGCCTTTGACAGTTGGTCAAAGCTGCCAAACTTGATGTTGATACATTTGGCAACTATGTCCAACAGCTTGTGATAGTCCTCCTTCAGCAGTCTCTTGTTTGCTGTAAACACAATTTTATCAGCAAAGTCAGGCTTGGCTATTTCTTTCCAAGCTTCAGCCAGGTTTACATCATCAACCGTTAATCTCTGATGCTCCTTCTGCTGGTAGTGAGCAGTGGTCAGCCAAATCCTTGGCAGAGATAGTCAGCTGCTTTCCGTGTACAGATGACTTGATTCCTTCATCGTGAATCTCAGCATTCACGTAGAATTGTGCGACTTCCTCCACATATGTCATCGGGTATTCTAACGTCAGAAACGGTTTCAGACCGGACGTTTCTAACTTTTCAGCGATTTTCTTCACTAGGGTGTCGTCGGACCCCTGTTTCATCATTCCGTCGAAATCCACCGTAGAGCCGGTGTGGATTTGCTTCCCTAACTTGGTAAAGTCATAAGTTGGTGCCATTTTCAGGATTGTATCAAGGAAAAACTCAGAAATTGATTTGAAGATAGATAGGGTTTTGAGAGAATTTTGCCTTTGCTTTTGAGAGAAAGAAATGAACAGTTTTTAGAAGTGTGAGAGAGAAAACGGACGAAAATGGTTTAAATATGGTTTATGAAAGGACGTGCGGGTGGTTTTTGAAATGTGATCGAAATCAACGGCTTAGATTTTGCACGCCTATTTAGCATTTCATGTCTCGTATTTAATGCGGCAGCATTTATATCCAATCATAAGCTTGGTGTGCAGCTTTATGTCTGTACACATCATCATTATGCTGACGTATTTCTTAAAACATTCCCGCTTAGTCAAAACGACAGCGTTTTTGTCACTTTGCTCATAAGTTATTCAGCTTATCCCTTAGCTGATTTAACTCTACTTCTCACAGTTCTCTTAGTGACTCAGCTATCAGCTGACTCGGTGTAATCTGTCTTTCCGACATACTGGTGATTCTTGGTGATTTCATTTCGACTCTTTTTCACCCCTTTTTCTGTTCCATTTCTCTTCTTTGATTCGTCTGAGTGTCAGCTCAGCTCAATTAATCCCAACTCATGTTTGAGTTCTTCAAATCTTGACTCACATAATGGTTTTGTGAAGATGTCAGCTAGTTGTTTATCAGTTGAAATATATTCCAGGATGATATCTTTCTTTTCAACATGATCTCTTTGAAGTGATATCGACATCAATATGCTTTGTTCTTGAATGCAACACAGATTTTGAGTAATTGCAATTGCACTTGTGTTATCACACATGATTGGAATTTCGTTTTCCTCAATTTCATAGTCTCTCATTTCTTTGTCTCATCCATAGGACTTGGGCACATGTTTGCCCGCATCTATGTATTCCGCCTCATTTTGTAGAGGTGGTATTTCGCCTTTGTGTAGAGGTGGCTATTGAGTTTTGCTTCTTGCTAAACCAGAAATCACTTTGTTTCTAGCATTTGACATGTGCTGAAGTGCTCTTCCTATCAACTCGCATCCAAAGATAGTCGAATCGAATAGCCAATTAGCTTGAATCCACCTTCCTTTGGATACCATAGGCCTACTTCTTGGCTTCCTTTCAAGTATCTCAATATTCTCTTTCTTTCTTTGTCATATGGCTTTCTTTTGGAGCAGATTGAAATCTTGCACATACACCTACAAAGAAAGGTGATGTCCGGCTCTTCTTTGTGAGATAGAGCGTTGATCCAATAAGTGCTGCTCAGTATCTTGTTTGATCTACAGGCTTGCCATCTGCATCCATGTCCATTTTGGTGATGTGTTCATTGGGATTTTCACGAAGACTTCTCTTCCATACCAAATTTTTCATTAAATCTCTCGGTGTATTTTGTCGACTTATGAAGGTTCCATCCTTCATTTGTTTCACTTGGAGTCCAAGGAAGAATGTCACTCTCCCATCATGCTCATTTCAAATTTACTTTGCATGAGGTTTGAAAACTTTTCACGACTCTTTGTTTGTGGATCCAAAGATGATGTCATCAACATATATTTGAACAAGTAGAATACTTTTCTTGTCTTGAATTCGAAAAGTGTTCTATCTACTTTTCCTTTTGTGAATCCATTTTCGATTAGGAATTGTGACAAGGTATCATACCATGCTCGGGTGCCTGCTTCAATCCATACGAGCTTTCTTGAGTTTGTATACCTTATCTCCAAGAGTCTTTGTTCAAATCCTGGAGGTTGTTCAACATACACTTCTTCTTCCAATAAACCATTTAGGAATGCACTTTTTACATCCATCCGATATACAATGAAATTCTTGTGAGTTGCATAGGCAAGAAACATCCTTATAGCTTCCAATCTTGCTACGAGGGCAAATGTTTCATCAAAATCTATCCCTTCTTCTTGGCAATATCCTTTGGCTACTAGTCTTGCTTTGTTTCTTACCACAGAACCTTCCTCGTTCATCTTATTTCTGAACACCCATTTGGTTCCAATAACATTTTGATGTATGGGTTTTTGTACTAATTCCCATACTTTATTTCTCTCAAACCGATTGACTCTTCTTGCATAGCTTGAATCCAATGTGTGTCGTCCAATGCTTGGGACACATCTTTGGGCTCTATTTGCGAGATGAAGCATGTGAACATGGCTTCTTGTTGAGTTCGATCTTGTTTTGACACCTTCTCTTATATCTCCAATGACAAGTTCGTGGATGGTCTCTCGGCCATCTTACATCAGGTTGGAGTAAGTTAGCTGGATTGATTGACTTGCGGTTTGTGTTGGTGTGGCCACTCTCTCGTTATCACTTAGTTTGCAAATTTTCCGGCTATTTTTGAGATTCAACAATCTCATCTTCTTCGAATTGATAATCCCGGCTTCGGCTTCAAGCAGGACTCTTCGTATGGTTGGATGATTCGCTTATCTTATCGGTGACTCTTCAATGTCTTCTCCATTTACATTTGGCTCATCGAATACCACATGAATGGATTCTTCGTAACCATAGTTCTTTTGTTGAGTATTCGTAGGATTTGCTTTGGTGAGTATCCTAAGAAGATACCTTCATCGACTTTAGCATCAAAAGCCTTTAGATTGTCTTTGCCATTGTTGTGGATGAAGCATTTACATCCAAATATTCGAAATATGCAACATTTGGTTTTCTTCGGTCCGGATCTCATAGGGAGTCTTTGTTTGTCTATTTATCATACATCTGTTTTGGGTGTAGCAAGTCGTGTTGATTGCTTCACCCAAAATCTTTTTGGTAACCCCGCTTGACTAACATGGTCCTTGCCGCTTCTTTGAGGGTTCTATTCTTCTTTTCGCAACTCCATTCTCTTTGTGGAGTCCTTGCTGCGATAGTTCATGACCAATACCATTCTCAATACAATCGAGTTTTTATTCCATTGACAAACTCGGTTCCTTCTATCCGATCTTATTTTGATAATGGTTTGACTCTTCTCGTTTTGAATCCTCTTCATCATTTGTGGTAGTTTTTGTAGAGTTTCTTTCTTCTTGCACATGAATATTGTCCATGTATATCTTGAATAGTCATCTACTACCACCAAGGTGTATTTCTTTCCACTTATCTTTGTTTGGTTCCTTTGGGCCAAATAGATCCATATGAAGCGAGATGCAATATTCTTGTTGAGGATGGGCATGTCTTTTCTTTGAATGACGATTTGATTTGCTTTCCTTCGACATGCATCACATATACTCTCCTTCTTGATATCGAGTCCGGAAGTCCTTCTACAAGATGACTTCTTGCCGCCTTGTTAATTCTTTTGAAATTCGGGTGACTGAACTTTTTGTGCCCGCCAACTTGATTCAATTTGTGCTCTTTGCTAGTAGGCAGTCGGGTGTTGCGATTGACCAATCCACTACATACATATTTTTTTGTCTACATCCTTGCAAAGACAACTTCATTTGATTCAATATCTTTGATTTGGCATATTCCCATGTTGAATCCAACGTTGTAACCCTTGTCACAGAGTTGATCGATGCTTAGCGAGGTTAAAGTTGAGTCCTTCAACATATGCAACGTCTGTGATTTCTAATCCATTCATCTTGATGGTTCCAATGCCTCTTATTTCACCAGGAGCTTCATTTTATCCAAATATGACTTTTGCTCCTTTAACTTCCTTGAATTTTGTGATTTTTCTTGTTTCTGTCATGTATCCGGAACAACCACTATCCATGTACCAGGTTCCTTGGCACTGTTTGTTCTTGAACCGCAATCAAGGAAATTAAGTTTTAGGTACCCATACTTGTCCGGGTCCTGAGGGGTTAGAATTGTAAGATGATCCAACCAACTTATAGCCAAATGATTTGACTCTAAGGGGTTGCCATCTATCAGTGCCATAATCATAATTAATCCTGGCAAATTGCTTGGGGATTCTAGGTTCATACAGTTGTCTCTTTTGTCTGTATGCCTGTATATGTGTTTTAGCAGTTGCCTTCCTTGGGTAATTGTGGTGACTTTGAGTGTGATGCTTAGGTGCATAGGTGTCTTTGATGAAAGCTCTTATACTTTTGGAATGGCCTCTCTTGAGTTCTTGGCCTTTGCCATTTGGGCTTATATTCCATAAGTTTATGCCGATAGTTCACATTATTCCAATCGGCTTGGCTTGGATATTTTCTACCATTCCCATCATATGTATTTCTTTTATGGATTTTTGGGATTTTTGGTAGCTCTGCTTCTTTTTACAAAGTATTTTACGTTAGGAGTTTCTTTGAGGACTCGGTGAATCTCTTCTCAGTTGTCCTTTCAAAGACACTCAACTCGGGTTTTTTCTTTTCCTTTGTAACCAAGGCCGTTTGCTTGTTATTGTGCTTTGGAGTGAATGTGTGTGCAACATTTAGAGTTTTGGATTTTTCGGACTCTTCATGACTTGAAGATCCTTTTTCCAAAATTACTTTTGAGGTTTGACATAGCACAGAGGAATTAAATCCTAAGCCTGTCTTGTCTCCACATTCTCTTTGACTCATGATAAGATCATCCAATGATTTAGATGCCTTAGTGAATGAGGCAATAACATTCTTGAGGTCATTCTCCTCTTTTCTATAGCGGCAATTTCTCGCTACTAATTTAGCATTTTCAGCCTTTAAACTTTCATTCTCATCAGCTATTTGACTTAGAGTACTCGGCTCCTTAGTCGACTTTGAGTTTGACTTTTGAGTAATTTGTTTTCCTCATTCAATAGTGTGTGTGAGGATTTAATGTGTTCAAAATCTTTCATCATTTTGCCTAATGAATCATAAAGATCGAGTGGGTGATGAAGTGTGTGTGTCGATCACTATCACTAGTGTAATGCGAGTTTGTTGAGTTAGATTGTACCTCATCTTCTTGATCTTGTTCTTTGGCCATCAAGCGGATCAAGGCTTCTTCTTCAGAGTCACTTGAGTAGTCGGCTTCTTTGCTCTCAATCATTGTTGTTTCTCTTGACTTGGTTTGTTTATTGATCTCGTGACCATCATTCCTTTTTCTTTTCTTGTCTTCTTTCTCTCGAAGATCTTCCTTTCTTCTTCATCCCTGTGCTTGTTGACTACAGGATATGGACAAATCAATGGCATAGTGACCTGGTTGTCTACGATTCCAACATAGATACTCAACCTTTTGATCACTCTTTCCATCCTTGGATTGTCGCCCTTTGATACTCAACTTTTTGATGATATGTTCTCTTGGTTGGCCTATCATCCCTTGATTTGGAGGGAGTCAATGTCTTCCGGAAGATTCACCCTTTCCTCTCTTGTAGTTCTTATTAAAGAACTTGTTAAATCTTTTAACCATCGGGCTATTTCTTCCGGGTCAATGTCCTCTTTGACCTCGGCTCTCTTCCCATCTTTAACAATTAGAGCAAATTTGTTTTGGGTACAAATTGTCTCTTCCTGGTCTTTTCTTCTCACTCAAACTCGTAGGCTTTGAGGTCCGAGAATAACTCATGGTTGGATGTCTTTGATAGGTCCATGGAATGTCTCAAGTGCCATGACCTTCATTTCCCATTCACTGGAAGACTTTTTAGGATCTTCATACACATTTCTTCTGTGTATATTCCTTTCCAAGTGCAGATGACTCATTTGTGATTTCGTGAACCGAGCGTCTAGTTGATCCAGGTTCTCTCCCGAGATCATTTTGAAGTTCTCAAATTTCTGTACAGCCACTGATAATTTGTTTTCTTTGATTTGCTCGAGCCTTCACAAATCAATGTCACTTGTCCTGCATTTCTTTAGCCGTTTTGCATGATTTGACTTTGTTGAACATGGCTTTGTCCAAGGTTTTGTAGAGGATGTCCTTGGCTACATTGTCCAGGTTATATCTTTTTCTGTCATCATTTGTCCATTCAGTTCTTGGTTTTTCAACCATGACTGGTCTAGGAGCAACATCTTTTTCTCCTTCAGCTGCAACTCTTCGTACAGTTGTGTTCACCTTTAAGATTTGCAGAGGCCCATCTTCTATCACTATCCACATTTCATCATGTAATGCTGATAGATGAGCCTGCATACGAATTTTCCAATCATCAAATTCTTCGATAGTGAACATAGGGATGCGTGTCAAATTTGCTTCCATGATAATAACTTTTAATAATAAAAAGAGTTTTGAAGATTTAAGTACTAAAGCAGACTTTGAAAAGTTTAGAGATCTAGTTCAATAACCAGTGCGGAGGGTTCAATGAACCAACCGCTCTGATACCACTTGTAGGTCCCAAGGGGGGTGTAAGTGTAAGGTTTAGAAGGGGGTTGAATAAACCTTACCAAATTTTCGATTTAGTCCTTTTAAATCTACTGAGTTGATACTACACGCAGTTGTGTCCTTGATGGACCCAACTTAGTCACTCAAGAGAGTTAATCACTCAACAAACTCAATCGAGTTGTTGATGGAGTAACTCAGTTGTTAGCTCTAAATTAACTCGATTGTGGTTTTGTTTTTTTGAAGACTTAACACCCTTAAGTAAGAGTTTAGTGCTTGGTTTAGTACTTATAATTTATCAAGTGGATAGCAAATTTATCAACAGATATAAGCGAGTTAAAATTGCAAGAATTAAAGTGTTGAAATGTAAATGACACAATGAAATTTTTATAGAGGTTCGAAGATGGGGTAATTCTTCTACTCCTCTCTTCTCCAACTCCGGAGTAATCCACTAGGTAATGATCGGTTTACAAAGTGGTAAGTCCGGATACAAGTCTTGATCACACACCGACTTGATCCTTTGGGACTCGATCGAGACGCCTTGATCACTCACCGGTGGCTTCTCGACGACTCGCCTTCTTCACGGGGCATTTTGCGCTTGCTACTACTGACTCACTTGCTCAAGCTCTTTGGATTTGATCACGAAGCCCTCCAAAAGCTTAAGACTTGGCTCAACCTTGAACCTTCCTACAATCCTTCCCGGAATGTAGACCCCTTTGTTTTATTTTCCTCTTCAACCGATTGAAGTTATCTTTCCTTCACAGGTGAGTGTTGGATTGATGTTCTTCGTAATGTAGGCTTGAGGATTGAGAATATTTTGAGTTTTTCTAATATGCTTGTATATCTCACATATGTGTCATCTATGTATGTCTTCTTTCTCAAACAAACTCCTCGGCCTTTTATAGTGAACTTTCAAAAATTTGCCCGTTGAAGAGATAGGCTTATTTTTGAAAGTCACTTGCGATCGTTGGCTTGTCTTGTTGCGAGTTCTTGGAATTGCCATTTCCTCGTATGAATTGTTCTTTCACCTTTTCGTAGTTCGACACGGTGTAGTGCTTCCCATTGGTTCATTCCTTTTGCACGCTCGGGACTCGAGCACTCCGAGAAAGGTGGTATGGAGATATTACTTGTTTAAGTAATTCTCTTGATTTCTCGTGCAACGGATCTTTTACGATTATCTCGACTTGACCGCATTTCATTGCTTTCCTCGGGTGACTTAGAGTCGACTTCCAATCATGGATGACTCTTCGTCACTTCAACTTGAGACTTGGCTTTTCTTGAGTTGACTTGATCGATGCTCCACTGTGCATCTCACCGCTTCTTCTTGATAGAGTTCCGTCTACTCTTCTATGCCATACTCACAGATGTATCAAAGCGAGTCTTCCTTCCAGTCTTGATTGTCTTCTTGCATGTTAGGGCGTAGGCGATTTAACTCGGCTTGGCGGCTCTATTCATTACAATGCATTTTACAACAAGAATTGGGGTGCCAACTTTCTATTCTAAGTTTTACATGGCATTCATCAAAATCTAAACAATAAAATTCCTAACAATTTCCCCCTTTTTGATGATGCCAAAACTTAAACCATACAAAAATGCAAATAACAAAGATACATACAGATAGTGTATTGACATAGAATGTATGCTTGTGAGAATCAATCTTTTTATTGATCATATCATTCTTGTACTTAACACAATGTTTACAAGGTGTATCGTGAGTATATAATTGTCTTCACAAAAAAAAAAGAATTTATAGCTTTATTACGAGAAGACTTACATTGTGTGTATTTACATAATAAAATACGAAGGGTTGACAAAGAACACTTCATTTATTTCGTTGTCTCCTTCTTTCATCTTGTTCAAGATCTTCTTCTCTTCTTCTCTTCTTTCTTCGTCATTTTCCTTCTTTTTCTTTTCATATGCCTTCCTGGCAAACTTCATCTTTTCTTATTCTTTCCTGTCTCTCCGCCATAGCCGAGTTTGTCTCTTGTTTTCTTCTTCTATTCTTTTTGCATACTCGGCGTTAGTTTTAGCCACTTTCAAATTTGCCACTTGGTCAAGCCCAGCCCAAAGAGATCCCTCCTTTCTTTCCCCGGATCTACGTATTCAATATTCTTGGCGAGGCCAGTCCAAGCTTCTTCCTCCATCGCCGCTTCTTCCTTTACCTCTCGGGCGTATCTTGTCTTGGGGTCTTCTTTCTTTCGGTGAGTGACTAGCAGAGTGACTGACAGAGAGTGATCGCTTAGGAAGTCTCACGCTTTTGCTGTCGCCTTCTTCACATAATGTGAGACCCTTTTCCCAAGATACAAGTCCTAAGCTTGAGCCATAGACATATTTGCAAAGTATCCTTCGATTCGAGCGTTTTGAATTCGTCAACCGATCGTGGCTCTGTCCCGACATCCGAAATGGCATAAGTGTCTCTGTCTCTTGGAATGCCTCGTGTTCTTTCAAGATGTTCATAACTCTAGCATCCATTCTTCCTTCCACTTTCTTCATCCCTCGCTTCAATTGTTTTTCTCTTCTCGGCCATAGATACAAAGCAGAGTGTTGGAGTGGCGAGTCACAGGGAGTTTCTTCGCTTATAATGTCATTTGTGACAGACCCGTTGAGGGGTTTGTGCAATCATCAAGGTCATATCTTTTGATCCTTCCCCTCGCCAGATTTTCCTTTCTTTTGTTTCAAAATTTCTTGGTGATTTTCCCTTCTTAGTTGTTCCCTTCTCACCGCTCCTTTCTTTTCACTTCAGATTTTCTTTGCTTTAAGGTATTCCTCTTCCCCTTTTTGGCATCATCAAAGGATAGAGGAACCCGGGGAACATCTTTGGCGAGCATGAAGTCGAGCTGCGGATAGTCGAAGTTCGCTTAAAAGTCCGCTGCGTTGTAAGCAAAGACGGAATTCGGATCGAGTAGCGTTGGACTCTGCTGAAATCACTTCATCTCGGCCATGAGAAGGCTGAATTTTCTAGTCATGTGTTCTTCCAAACGTATTTGTAGATCATTTGTATTTCGCTCACGCAGTAGCTTTATCTCAAGAAGATGAGCTTCATGCATGTGCTCAATATGTTCTCTTAGCTTCGTTTTGCATCAAGCATTTTGACTCTCCACACTAGCGACTTGTTGAACAATGTCCTCAAGTATCTCACTTGTTCCACACGCATTGTTTCTGTTTGTTGCCACCATTCCCGATTCCTCGATTATGCCTCTCAAGTGGGCCGTAAGTGGTGGCATCTCTGTTGTCGATCGCATATCCAAAGAGGCCTCGATGCCTCTCCATCCGTTCAACCTCAGCAAATAGTGCCTTGAACACTTCCGTTTGATTGATTCTTCTGTTGAAGGCGATGGCCCATGCAAAGATCAAAATCATAATCACCGAACAATGGTGTCACGATGGAAGAACATGAGCTGGTTTGTGATAGCGTGCTTGTTCGTTTTTCGACTCTTCGTGGAGTTCTCGTATCTCCAAAGTGAAAAGGGAAAGATTCTACAAAAGATTCATCGCCGCCAACCGGGATCTGTTCGATGATGAGCGGTGCGCATGAAGTTCTTTTGGGAATCGATCCGCTGCAGCCTTGAGGAGCCGCTCGGTGGATTGGTTCAACCGGGTTTTGTTGTGAAGTAGTCCCGTTTTCCGAGCTCACTGTCTCAACAGCCTTCGTTGGTCTCGTTCTTGAGCTCATTTGTCTTAATGACCGTTGGTCTCGGTGATTTTTCCAATTGCATAGATCGGGTCTCGGCCTTATCGATGGCGTCATCGGACGATGATGAGATTTCCATTGGTGGCTCATCATCAAAGTTAAAGGTTTGACGAGTAGTCTTGGGATCGACTTACTCGTGCTTGGAACACCCGCACCGTGAGTCTTTTGGATTTGCAGGGATGACTCGGCTCTTCTTCTTCGCCTTTCGATCCCGAAAGGATACATCGGGATTATCCGGGAATCATGAAGTGCGCTTATCTCCTTCTCGGATGGGTCGATTATAGCGGGAGGGATGTTCTCTACTTGACTTCTTTACCCCAGGAAGTCTCAACCTCCCGTGGCCTTCATTACCTCCGGCAGTCTCTCTACCGCAGCGAGGTTTTGGTCCTCCCTTTCGATGTGTCACTGTCTTAGGGTCTTCTCGCGGTGGCATCCATTGGAGTCTCAACCTCATGGATTGCACTTTCATCGCCCAGTGTTAACTCCAGGGCCATTCCATCATGTGCCTCGATCGCATCGCAGCGTCGCGTCATTAGCCTTTCTCGAGCGGTTGGTACCTCGGTGAGGGTCTCAACGCCCGAGCTTCGTTGATGGCAACTTGTTGTTCTTCTTGTGTTTGTATTTTCTCTACTTCGCCTCCTTGATTCGTTGTGGAGTCATCTCAAACATCCTCCGACCTTGCCGCAGTGGAGGAGTTTCCTCTCGGTGGCGCACCAGTGAGTGACTTGGAATGGGGTCACTCGTCTCCAAGCTCCCTACTGTTTCGATTGATTGTTCACCCGTTGGGGTAGGTGGTAACACACCTTCAATAGGGGTTGGCTCGATGGGGTCCCCATTGTCCCGGTTCATCGCCATTTCCCTTATTGCTTCTTCCGAGTGAGTGAGTGGGAAGTGGTAGCAAAGAACAACATTGGCGATTTGTTGAACCACTCCCATTGGATCAATTTCGATTGTGTTCGGAGGACTCTCCTGGTCCCTCCATCAATCTTTGCTCGTCGGCAGGATTCTTGATTCGTGCAATGCTTGTTGCATTTGCAAATCTTCGTCAGCGGGCAAAAAGATTCTCTTGATCCTCATCACTATCCGAGAAGACATCAAGGAGAGGATGTGTGTGTTCGTGGTGCGGGAGATAGGCGGATGCTTGTCTTCTCACGTGCCTCGCCTTCCGACTTGCTTTTCTCTCTTCTTTTCCTTGTAAATCTGCAGGATATCTAAGCGATTGTCTTCATCAAGTCTTTGGGGCACGATTTTAGTCCAAGGAAATTTAGTTCCTCTTCTTCTTCTATAAACTCGGGCCGTTGAACTGTTCCCTTGACTTACTCAACTTCCATTTCCTCCACTCACGCAGACGATTTTGGATGTCCGGGTAAGGTGGAGATAGGATCATTACATCACTATCCGCTCTAGTGAGTTCTTTCTTGTGCTTCAATTTGTGTGAATTACTGTTTGTGTCTTGAGTTGCCTCGTTGATCGCCTTCACAGACTTGGATGTTTTATCAATTACATCCGGAGACTCTACTTCTCCAAAGTAGTCTCCCAGATCTTTTCTAGCCGAGTAACCCGACTCAGTTGGTTTCTCTCGATTGATCGCTTGATGATTCTTCTTCGTCTCCTTGTTTGTACGGAGAGGAATTTACGGTTGAGACGGTGTCCTCTCGAGTCTTGAGCGGCCGGGGCTTGAGTCTTGGTGTCTTTTTTTGGGGAGCGGGACGTCGTGGCTTCTCGGTTCTCCTCTTTTGACGATCGGAGAAGGTATTTGTGAGTCCTTCTCGGCCCGCTCGCGGGCGGGAGACACGGCCGCTTTGGGGCGGGTGACTGCTGCAGGGCGGGGAGCATGTTTGGTTTTCTTTCTTTGCGGGGGCGTGATCTTCTTAGCATTTGCAGGGGGCTTTCTTCTTTTGGAGAGGAAACAAATTGTGAACTTCGGTGGTCACCGATTCCCCCCCTCACAGTGTCGCTCTCTTGGCGTAAGCTCTCTTAAATGCGCTGAGAGGTTTGCTCGAACATCCTCTTGTTAACATGGAATGCCTTCCCATGTCTAAGAGGGACTCCTTTCACCTCCATTAGCCGGCCAATCACTAGGCCATATCCTAGGATCCTCCAAATGTGCCATCTTCTTTGAAGGATTTGTTCCCACGTTCGCGAGTCCGTAGACAAACTCACCTAGATTATCTTTTTTCTGCGATGATTGCGGCCATTACAATCAGCTTTGCCTTTGTGATTGGTCAAAGTGCCAAACTTGATGTTGATACATTTGGCAACTATGTCCAATGACTTGTGATAGTCCTCCTTCAAGATCTCTTGTTTGTTGTAAACACAATTTTATCAAGCAAAAAGTCGCTTGGCTATTTTTTTCCAAGCTTGACCAGGTTTACATCAGCCGTTAATCTCGATGCTCCTTCCTGGTAGTAGTGAGCGGTGGTCGGTCAAATCCGCGAGAGATAGTCACCGCTTCCGTGGTATCTGAGATGACTTGATTCCTTCATCGTGAATCTCGGCATTCACGAGAATTGTGCGACTTACTCCATATATGTCATCGGGTATTCTAACGTCGTAAACGGTTTCGCACCGGGACGTTTTAACTTTTCAGCGATTTTCTTCACTAGGGTGTCGTCGGACCCTGTTTCATCATTCGTCGAAATCCACCGTAGAGGTGTGGATTTGCTTCCTAACTTGGTAAAGTCATAAGTTGGTGCCATTTTCAGGATTGTATCAAGGAAAACTTAAATTGATTTGAAGATAGATAGGGTTTTGAGAGAATTTTGCCTTTGCTTTTGAGAGAAAGAAATGAACAGTTTTTAGAAGTGTGAGAGAGAAAACGGACGAAAATGGTTTAAATATGGTTTATGAAAGGACGTGCGGGTGGTTTTTTAAATGTGATCGAAATCAACGGCTTAGATTTTGCACGCCTATTTAGCATTTCATGTCTCGTATTTAATGCGGCAAAGATTTATATCCAATCATAAGCTTGGTGTGCGGCTTTATGTCCGTACACATCATCATTATCGACGTATTTCTTAAAACATTCCCGCTTAGTCAAAACGACAGCGTTTTTGTCACTTTGCTCATAAGTTATTCACTTATCCCTTAGCCGATTTAACTCTACTTATCACAGATTCTCTTAGTGACTCAACCTATCACCGACTCGATGTAATTTGTTTTCCGAAACGACCTGGTGATTCGAGTGATTTGCATTTCGACTCTTTTTCACCCCTTTTCTGTTCCATTTCTCTTCTTTGATTCGTCTGAGTGTCATTTCACCAATTAATCCCAACTCATGTTTGAGTTCTTCAAATCTTGACTCACATAATGGTTTTGTGAAGATGTCGGCTAGTTGTTTATCGGTTGAAATATATTCCAGGATGATATCTTTCTTTTCAACATGATCTCTTACGAAGTGATATCCGACATCAATATGCTTTGTTCTTGAATGCAACACGAGATTTTGAGTAATTGCAATTGCACTTGTGTTATCACACATGATTGGAATTTCGTTTTCCTCAATTTCATAGTCTCTCATTCTTTGTCTCATCCATAGGACTTGGGCAACTTGTTTGCCCGCATCTATGTATTCGCCTCATTTGTAGAGGTGGTATTCGCCTCAGTGTAGAGGTGGCTATTGAGTTTTGCTTCTTGCTAAACCAGGAAATCACTGTTTCTAGCATTTGACATGTGCCTCGAAGTGCTCTTCCTATCAACTCGCATCCAAAGATAGAATCAATAGCCAATTAGCTTGAATCCACCTTCCTTTGGATACCATAGGCCTACTTCTTGGCTTCCTTTCAAGTATCTCAATATTCTTTCTTTCTTTTGTCATATGGCTTTCTTTTGGAGCGATTGAAATCTTGCACATACACCTACAAAGAAAGGTGATGTCCGCCCGCTTCTTTGTGAGATAGAGCGTTGATCCAATAAGTGCTCTCGTATCTTGTTTGATCTCTGAGCTTGCCATCCGCATCCATGTCCATTTTGATGATGTGTTCATTGGGATTTTCACTGAAGACTTCTCTTCCATACCAAATTTTTCATTAAATCTCTGGTGTATTTTGTCCGACTTATGAAGGTTCCATCCTTGTTTGTTTCACTTGGAGTCCGAGGAAGAATGTCGACTCTCCCATCATGCTCATTTCAAATTTACTTTGCATGAGGTTTGAAAACTTTTCACACGACTCTTTGTTTGTGGATCCAAAGATGATGTCATCAACATATATTTGAACAAGTAGAATACTCTTCTTGTCTTGAATTAAGAAAAGTGTTCTATCTACTTTTCCTTTTGTGAATCCATTTTCGGTTAGGAATTGTGACAAGGTATCATACCATGCTCGGGTGCCTGCTTCAATCCATACAGAGCTTTCTTGAGTTTGTATACCTTATCTCCAAGAGTCTTCTGTTCAAATCCTGGAGGTTGTTCAACATACACTTCTTCTTCCAATAAACCATTTAGGAATGCACTTTTTACATCCATCGATATACAATGAAATTCTTGTGAGTTGCATAGGCAAGAAACATCCTTATAGCTTCCAATCTTGCTACGAGGGGCAAATGTTTCATCAAAATCTATCCCTTCTTCTTGGCAATATCCTTTGGCTACTAGTCTTGCTTTCTTTCTTACCACGTAACCTTCCTCGTTCATCTTATTTCGAACACCCATTTGGTTCCAATAACATTTTGATGTATGGGTTTTGTACTAATTCCCATACTTTATTTCTCTCAAACCGATTGACTCTTCTTGCATAGCTTGAATCCAATGTGTGTCGTCCAATGCTTGGGACACATCTTTGGGCTCTATTTTGCGAGATGAAGCATGTGAACATGGCTTCTTGTTGAGTTCGATCTTGTTTTGACACCTTCTCTTATATCTCCAATGACAAGTTCTCGTGGATGGTCTCTCGGCCATCTTACATCGAGTTGGAGTAAGTTAGCTGGATTGATTGACTTGTTTGTGTTGGTGTGGTGACTCTCTCGTTATCACTTAGCCGCAAATTTTCCGGTTTTTTGAGATTCAGCAATCTCATCTTCTTTCTCAATTTATAATCCCGGCTTGACAGCAGGACTCTTCGTATGGTTGGATGATTCACTTATCGGTGACTCTTCAATGTCTTCTCCATTTACATTTGGCTCATCGAATACCACATGAATGGATTCTTCCCGTAACCATGGTTCTTTTGTTGAGTATTCGTAGGCTTTGCTTTGTTTGAGTATCCTAAGAAGATACCTTCATCAGCTTTAGCATCAAAAGCCTTTAGATTGTCTTTGCCATTGTTGTGGATGAAGCATTTACATCCAAATATTCTCAAATATGCAACATTTGGTTTTCTTCCATCCGGATCTCATAGGAGTCTTTGTCATTTGTCATTTATTTATCATACATCTGTTTTGGGTGTAGCAAGTCGTGTTGATTGCTTCAGCCCAAAATCTTTTGGTAACCCGCTTCTTGACTAACATGGTCCTTTTGCTTCTTTGAGGGTTCTATTCCTTCTTTCTCGCAACTCCATTTCACGCTTTGTGGAGTCCTTGTGTGCGATAGTTCATGACCAATACCATTCTCAATACAATATCGAGTTATTATTCCATTGACAAACTCGGTTCCTCTATCTCGATCTTATTTTGATAATGGTTTGACTCTTCTCGTTTTGAATCCTCTTCATCAATTTGTGGTAGTTTTTGTAGAGTTTCTTTCTTCTTGCACATGAATATTGTCCATGTATATCTTGAATAGTCATCTACTACCACCAAGGTGTATTTCTTTCCACTTATGTTTGGTTCCACTGGGCCAAATAGATCCATATGAAGCAGATGCAATATTCTTGTTGAGGATGGGCATGTCTTTTTCTTTGAATGACGATTTGATTTGCTTTCCTTCTAACATGCATCACATATACTCTCCTTCTTGTATATCGAGTCTGAAGTCCTTCTACAAGATGACTTCTTGCCAGCCTTGTTAATTGTTTTGAAATTCGGGTGACTCGGCTTTTTGTGCCACATTAACTTGATTCAATTTGTGCTCTTTTGCTAAGAGGCAGTCTTGGGTGTTGCAGTTGACCAATCCACTACATACATATTTTTTCTGTCTACATCCTTGCAAAGACAACTTCATTTGATTCAATATCTTTGATTTGGCATATTCCCATGTTGAATCCAACGTTGTAACCCTTGTCACAGAGTTGATGATGTTTAGCAGTTAAAGTTGAGTCCTTCAACATATGCAACGTCTGTGATTTCTAATCCATTCATCTTGATGGTTCCAATGCCTCTTATTTCACCAGGAGCTTCATTTCCTCCAAATATGACTTTTGCTCCTTTAACTTCCTTGAATTTTGACAGATTTTTCTTGTTTTCTCGTCATGTGTCCGGAACAACCACTATCCATGTACCAGGTTCCTTGGCACTCAGTACATTGTTCCTTGAACCGCAATCAAGGAAATTAAGTTTTAGGTACCCATACTTGTCCGGGTCCGAGGGGTTAGAATTGTAAGATGATCCAACCAACTTATAGCCAAATGATTTGACTCTAAGGGGTTGCCATCTATCGATGCCATAATCATAATTAATCCTGGCAAATTGCTTGGGGATTCTAGGTTCATACGATTGTCTCTTTTGTCGTATGCCTGTATATGTGTTTTAGCAAGATTTGCCTTCCTTGGGTAATTGTGGTGACTTTGAGTGTGATGCTTAGGTGCATAGGTGTCTTTGATGAAAGCTCTTATACTTTTGGAATGGCCTCTCTTTGAGTTCTTGGCCTTTGCCATTTGGGCTTATATTCCATAAGTTTTATCTTTGATAGTTCACATTATTCCAATCAGCTTGGCTTGGATATTTTCTACCATTCCCATCATATGTATTTCTTTTATGGATTTTCTGGGATTTTTGGTAGCTCGCTTCCTTTTTACAAAGTATTTTCTGTTAGGAGTTTTTGAGGGACTCAGTGAATCTCTTCTCGGTTGTCCTTTTCAAAGACACTCAACTCGGGTTGTTTTCCTTTTCCTTTGTAACCAAGGCCAGTTTGCTTGTTATTGTGCTTTGGAGTGAATGTGTGTGCAACATTTAGAGTTTTGGATTTTTCGGACTCATCATGACTTGAAGATCCTTTTTCCAAAATTACTTTTGAGGTTTGACATAGCACAGAGGAATTAAATCCTAAGCCTTTGTCTTGTCTCCACATTCTCTTTGACTCATGATAAGATCATCCAATGATTTAGATGCCTTAGTGAATGAGGCAATAACATTCTTGAGGTCATTCTCCCTCTTTTCTATAGCAGCAATTTCTCGCTACTAATTTAGCATTTTCAAACCTTTTAAACTTTCATTCTCATCACTATTTGACTTAGAGTACTCGGCTCCTTAGTCGCTTTGAGTTTTGACTTTTGAGTAGGCTGTTTTCCTCATTCAATAGTGTGTGTGAGGATTTAATGTGTTCAAAATCTTTCATCATTTTGCCTAATGAATCATAAAGATCGAGTGGGTGATGAAGTGTGTGTGTCACGATCACTATCACTAGTGTACGAGTTTGTTGAGTTAGATTGTACCTCATCTTCTTGATCTTGTTCTTTGGCCATCAAGCGGATCAAGGCTTCTTCTTGAGTCACTTGAGTAGTCACCTTCGCTTTCTCTCGAATTAGTTGTTTCTCTTGACTTGTTTTTTTTCTCAAGTGCCCATCATTGCCTTTTTCTTTTCTTGTCTTCTTTCTCTCGAAGATCTTCTTTTTTTTCTTCATCCTGTCTTGTTGACTACAGGATATGGACGATCAATGGCATAGTGACTGGTTGTCTCGAGCCCAACATAGATACTCAACCTTTTGATCGGCTCTTTCCATCCTTGGATTGTCGACCCTTTGATACTCAACTTTTTGATGATATGTTCTCTTGGTTGGCCTATCATCCCTTGATTTGGAGGAGTGAATGTCTTCCGGAAGATTCACCCTTTCCTCTCTTGTAGTTCTTATTAAAGAACTTGTTAAATCTTTTAACCATCGGGCTATTTCTTCCGGGTCAATGACCTCTTTGACCTCGGCTCTCTTCCCATCTTTAACAATTAGAGCAGTTGTTTTGGGTACTGTTGTCTCTTCCTGGTCTTTTCTTCTCACTCAAACTCGTAGGCTTTGAGGTCCGAGAATAACTCATGGTTGGATGTCTTTGATAGGTCCATGGAATGTCTCGGTGCCATGACCTTCATTTCCCATTCATTTGGAAGACTTTTTAGGATCTTCATACACATTTCATCGTGTATATTCATTTCCAAGTGCATACTCATTTGTGATTTCGTGAACCGAGCGTCTAGTTGATCCAGGTTCTCTCCGAGATCATTTTGAAGTTCTCAAATTTCTGTACGACCATCGATAATTTGTTTTCTTTGATTTGCTTCGAGCCTTCACAAATCAATGTCACTTGTCCTGCATTTCTTTAGCCGTTTTGCATGATTTGACTTTGTTGAACATGGCTTTGTCCAAGGTTTTGTAGAGGATGTCCTTGGCTACATTGTCCAGGTTATATCTTTTTTATGTCATCATTTGTCCATTCAGTTCTTGGTTTTTCAACCATGATCGGTCTAGGAGCAACATCTTTTTCTCCTTCACCGCAACTCTTCGCAGTTGTGTTCACCTTTAAGATTTGAGAGGCCCATCTTCTATCACTATCCACATTTCATCATGTAATCTTTGATAGATGAGCACGCATACGAATTTTCCAATCATCAAATTCTTCGATAGTGAACATAGGGATGCGTGTCAAATTTGCTTCCATGATAATAACTTTTAATAATAAAAAGAGTTTTGAAGATTTAAGTACTAAAGCGGACTTTGAAAAGTTTAGAGATCTAGTTCAATAACCGGTGCGGAGGGTTCAATGAACCAACCGCTCACGATACCACTTGTAGGTCCCAAGGGGTGTAAGTGTAAGGTTTAGAAGGGGGTTGAATAAACCTTACCAAATTTTCGATTTAGTCCTTTTAAATCTACGAGTTGATACTACACACATTTTGTGTCCTTGATGGACAATCAACTTAGTCACTCAAGAGTTAATCACTCAACAAACTCAACGAGTTGTTGATGGAGTAACTCAGTTGTTAGCTCTAAATTAACTCGATTGTGGTTTTGTTTTTATTGGAAGACTTAACACCCTTAAGTAAGAGTTTAGTGCTTGGTTTAGTACTTATAATTTATCAAGTGGATAGCAAATTTATCAAGCAAATATAAGCGAGTTAAAATTGCAAGAATTAAAGTGTTGAAATGTAAATGACACAATGAATTTTTTATAGAGGTTCGAAGATGGGGTAATTCTTCTACTCCTCTCTTCTCCAACTCCCGGAGGAATCCACTAGGTAATGATCGTTTACAAAGTGGTGATCCCGGATACAAGTCTTGATCACACGGCCGACTTGATCCTTTGGGACTCGATGCCCGAGACGCCTTGATCACTCGGTGGCTTCTCGACGACTCGCCTTCTTCACAGGGTTTTGCCTTGCTACTACTGACTCACTTGCTCAAGCTCTTTGGATTTGATCACGAAGCCCTCCAAAAGCTTAGACTTGGCTCAACCGTGAACCTTCCTACAATCCTTCCCGGAATGTAGACCCTTTGTTTTCGAGTATTTTCCTCTTCAACCGATTGAAGTTATCTTTCCTTCACGGTGAGTGTTGGATTGATGTTCTTCGTAATGTAGGCTTGAGGATTGAGAATATTTGCTTTTTCTAATATGCTTGTATATCTCACATATGTGTCATCTATGTATGTCTTCTTTCTCAAACAAACTCCTCGGCCTTTTTATAGTGAACTTTCAAAAATTTGCCCGTTGAAGAGATAGGCTTATTTTTGAAAGTCACTTGCAAATCGTTGGCTTGTCTTGTTGCGAGTTCTTGGAATTGCCATTTCCTCGTATGAATTATTCTTTCACCTTTTCGAGTTTTGACACGGTGTAGTGCTTCCCATTCGTTCATTCCTTTTGCACGCTTCGACCGAGCACTCGAGAAAGGTGGTATGGAGATATTACTTGTTTAAGTAATTCTCTTGATTTCGTGGCAACGTATCTTTTACGATTATCTCGACTTATTTGCATTTCCTTGCTTTCCTCGGGTGACTTAGAGTCGCCTTCCAATCATGGATGACTCTTCATCACTTCAACTTGAGACTTGGCTTTTCTTGAGTTGACTTGGTGATGCTCCACTCATTTGCATCTCACCGCTTCTTGAGAGAGTTCCGTCTACTCTTCTATGCCATACTCGATTGTATCAAAGCAAGAGTCTTCCTTCCATCTTGATTGTCTTCTTGCATGTTAGGGCGTATGGATTTAACTTCGGCTTGGCACTTATTCATTACAATGCATTTTACAACAAGAATTGGGGTGCCAACTTTCTATTCTAAGTTTTACATGGCATTCATCAAAATCTAAACAATAAAATTCCTAACAAAGATAAATCGAGAGATTATCCATTTCCTAAGTTTTCTTATTCTTTGTAGTTAATCTTTCATTTTAGCTTCTTATAAATATGAACAATTTGTCTATAAGTTATTTATTTGTAATGAGTAGCTAAACATCTTGTGATATCCGGGTTTTGGAAGTAGATTAATTGAACTCTTGTTGAATGTTTTAGACTTAGTTAAAGTTATTGTCTTGAAAGCCTATTTGAGTACTTTGTTCTTATTCTTGTTTTATCATTTGGCCAATGATTTAGCATGTTTGATGTATTGATTCATAATTCGAGAGATGAACATCAATACTAGATCTTGAGTACTTGACATGAATATGTGCATAATCGAGAGGTTTGCGATATTTGTGAGGATTTATGATCTTTGGTGCATTTGGGAGTTGTATATCTATTATTGAGTAGAGATGCTAGCATAGATATTTCAATCTACGTTTTATATACATCTCGAGAGGGGGGGTAAAATACTTGTGTGATCGTCTTACAGGTATATTGATAATAACTTTGGCTTTGATTAATTCGGACAACAAGAGGGATATTAATTGAAACCATGACCCGGGAATCCCTTTCATTCTCTTGATAATTCCATATTTATTCTTGACTTGTATTTTTGTGGTTATTTCTATCTCAACTTCCACAACAACCATTAATATTCGATCGTCTAAATAAAAATAAAACTATCTTGGTTCAATACTTAGCGCATTAATTTATTGCTTTATGTGGATACGACCTTGCTTACCCTATTTCTATAAACTACACCGTACACTTGCGGTGAAGATAAAAAATAAGGCTTAACACCTCATCGCTAGCATAATATGAAATATTAGAAGAAGTTAAGCCTTTAGGAATGATTTGCATACCCGATTTAGAGGTGGATGGTTGAGAATTTTTCCTCTCCTTAAGATAGACTTCATAATTGAGGAGGTTCCCAATGAGCTCATCAAACTTGAGTGTTTCGAGATTTTATGCTTCCGTGATTGCCGTCACTTTTTTGGACCATGAGCCGGGAAGAGCATTTAAGACTTTGGTGACCTTATCTTCTTCGGATATGATTTTCCCAAGTGCCACAAGAGGATTGACAATGTCGCCAAGACTTTCCACCATTTTTATATGTTTTCACTATCATGCATATTGAAATATTCAAAGTCTTTAACAAGCATAGTTTTTCTTGCTTGCTTTACTTTCTTTGTGCCCTCATATATAGTTTTCAATTTTTCCCATACTTCATGTGCAGACCTTATTCCTTTAATACAGTTGTACTCGGTGGTGGTGAGCGAGTGATGTAAAATATTTATGGCCTTACCGTTTAGATAGAATGACTTCTTGTCGTTGTCATCAAATTCTTTAAAGATTTTGAGTGTCGTGGTACCATCCTCCAATTTCTTGGTTGGTTGATCTATCCCTTCAATAATCGCATTCCAAATATCAAACCCGCACTTGTAGAAAGCATTTCATTCGGTCTTTCCAAAAAGCGTAGTTGTTGGCGTCGAATAGTGGTGGCTTGTTGGTGGAGGCGCGGTGGTAAGGTAGGTTTTGTTCGTAGCCATGGATCTTTCCTCTATACTCGCGATGTGAAACGAGTTTGCCAAAGAGTTTGGCTTTGATACCACTTGTTATTCCAAGTGGCTACGATAATCTAGAGGGGGTGAATAGATTATGCCAATTTTCCGAATATTGCCCTCTTTTTCAAATGTATAAAAGATGACAAGAATGTAAATGAGGGAAAATAAATAACACACGTTGATTTATAGTAGTTCAACCCACCTAGGGCCTAATCTACTACCACTCTAGTATATCCGAAGTAGATTTCGAGAAAGAAAAAGAATTTTATTAATAGTTATCAAAACTATTATATCACCACCTTGAAGAGCATCACACTCTTCTTACAACGCCGTCTTGAAGATTACCACAATCTTCTTTCACCTATAAAGAGTACCACACTCTTCAACACCTAAAAAATACCCAAGTGTGCTCTTACCACAAGAACACTAACAAGGATATCTTATTTTGGATAATTGAAACAAATTCAAGATTACAACTCGATAATGAAGTATACAACTTTGAAGTGCAAGTGTAATTAAGAATAAAGCCTAGTACTCAAGATGTGCAAGTGAAAGACCTAGGCTAAGTAGAACAAGAATATGACAATGAAAAACAAGTGTTTGGTTGTATTATATAGCTTGTGTTGTTGTGTTGTATCTTGTTGCTTCAAATCTTCCTCTATTTATATGAGAGGTCTTGAACATTGATAGGCTCCTCTTGGAGAGTAAAATCTGTAAAGAAAATGCAGATTAAATCAAGAATATAGCTGTTACAAATTAATCCCACAATTTCATGAAAAGTTGTCTCCCACAAGCTCAAAATCGTCAGATTTTGAGCGGGTCGACCGGTGGGTTGATCGATCGAGCAGTAGAAAGATTTGAAAATCAGTCTGTTGACGTAGAGACCCACATAGGTCGACCTATAGGTCGATCTGTCCTTGGGAATTCATTTTGACGGAGACAGAAGAGAACATAGAGCAAACCACACGAGTCGACCGGATGGGTCGACCCATCCCTGGTGAAATTTTGCGAGAAAGAAACTTGTGACAATGTTCAAGCACCGGTCGACCTATGGCTCGACCGGTTGACCTCATTCCAGGGAGTTCGGTCCATCAAAAAACATTCCGACTTCATTTTTCGGGTACCATTTTACCTTGATGGTATTCGGTAATTGTTAAAAACACTTTGAAACATAAAAATCACTTTTATATCGCTCGAACGAATTGTTTTGAATAGTCGAAAATAAACTTCAAGAAATACTTCGAAAAATTATTTAAAAATGATTGGGAGTATTTGGACAAGAATAGGAGACATTGTTTTGGTGTAAAAACTCAGTTAAACAAAACCATCAAAATCATGTTAAAAATATTTTTCTAACATATATTTGTTCATATCTTGGCCATTGATTATTTATTTTTCATGGTGTAGATCTGTTCTTACAATCTCACCGAGGAGGGTGGTCTCACATGATCTTCTCCCTACATTTATATTTGCAATTTTGCATGAAGATTGGAGCTCGAGAATGGAGATATTAATGATATATTGAAAATTAGAGACCTTAATATGCTTCTTCAAATCAACATTAGTGACATAAAGACAGAAACTCTATCTTATGACATCCTTACTACGAATTAGGGATAGTTACAAAAACACCCAGAGGTTTGGGCTAATTGCAAAAAGAACTATCATGTTTGATTTTGTCTTAAATTTAAAGGGCTAACTGTAATATTTTAAAATAGAATCAATCTTCAATGCTTTTTTTCAATTTTCAAAAAAAAAAACTAAGGTTCAGGCTAATTACGAAAAACTCCAGAAATATTTCAAAATGACAAAAAAAACCTCAGATTTGATTGTCTTAAATCTAAAGGGGTAACTCTAATATTTTTACAAATATTAGGGGGATTCTTGAAATATTTTTTGTTTATGAAGGGGGAAAATGTAAGACGGAATCAAACCTCAAAAGAGGTTTTATTTAATTTTCACAAACTTGTGGAGTTTTTATAATTAGCCACTACAAGAAATTAATTTTTTGCCGACGGAATAAATCGGTCGTCGTTTACCAAGAGACTACCGATGGATTATCGACAAATATGCATTTACAAAATTACCGTTTTAATACCGACGACGGATTGCCGATGGAATATAGCGACGATAATAGTCTCTCGTTAATCAGAGGTAATTTTCGGAAAAGTTTACCGCCAACTTTCGGACGGAATAGAGATGGATTACAGGCCAATCATGTACCGGCAAAAATGTCTATCGTTATTTACCGCGGATTAGCGACAAAATTTCTTATAAATGTTTATCGACGGATTGTTCCATCGTTATTAGCGACGGACCATTTTTGTTGGTATTTACCAACGGATTAACGAGAGATTGGCGGACGGATTTTGATAAAAAAAAATAAAAAATAATAAAAAATTAATTGTAAGACCAAACTAAAAGGTATATTTCACAAGATGTATAAACAGATGAACACAAAAGACCACAACAATTGGATGAGCACACTCATGTAACTATGTTGATATGATACACAAATAGGACTTACAAAACAACCTTGCATAAACTGAAAATTACAGATTTGAACACATTGTAAATTCAGAAAACTGAGAATAAGTAAGAAGGCTAAATTGCAATTTCTGTAAATATAGAGTTGGTAATAATGGTCTAAAAATTAGGATTTGCAAAAACAAAGTCGTGCAACTTCTAAATAACTCTCGATTTATGTCCTTTAGTCACTGAAAATTGGAAGATTTGCCAGAAAACTAAACGTGTCCACAATTCTAGCTAAATCAGCTGATGTGGGAACCGATTTCGCTTATGTAGACTTCCTCCTTGATTGAGATAAGAACTTAGGGAAGAAAAATTCACTTGGATGATGTCCATATAAGCAAAATTAGTTTTCACATCAACGCCAAAGCAGATTTGGCAGTAAAGATGGATAAGTGGATTATTCGCAAATTTTTCAATTTATGTCGACCAAACGACTGAAATCGAGGGTTTTATAGAAGTTTCAAGATTTTTTTCACAAACCGTGATTTATGTATGACCATTAAGAAAGAAAGACGAACCAAAAACAGGGTTAAACACCCTGATCATTATTCACAAGAACTGCTGAACCTACAACCCTCCCACACAACGTTTTCCTCAGCTTTTTAATCACCTTCAGCATCAAACGAATCGTGTGTCCAACGAGCAGTAAAGCCATCAAGCAAACCCACACAATCACAGAGTACCCGACCACATTCAAAATCCACTTACTTGCTTCCTCATCAGGAGGCGTCAACATTGTAATCGACAAGGCATAAGTTAGCGCGATCGCTGTAATCGCAATCCACGTGATCACCATCAGAATCCACATAAAAGTTCTACGTCTCAACGGCAATCCACTCATCAGAAGCAATATGATGCTGAGAGAGGCAATAAAGCCCGTCGTGTTGACAATATAGAATCTCGGGTATCCCTTCGGATAATTACGTGCCATTATTGAAAAACCAGCAACGTGAGGATGAGGCACGGGATCGCCTTGTAAATCGACCGAGCTGTCATCTTGCCAGACACCACTTGGAGGGTTAACTCCGACTTGAAAAGCCACAGTTGCTATTAGTGAGGCCACAACCATTAACGCACTTTTCGTTTTCTCTAGCCAATCATCCTGCTGCTTAAGTAGCCTCTCCCAACTGTTCTTTTGTATGTTTTGATTAACATTTAAGGGTATATTAGTCTCGGAGGTTCGAAAGATTTCAGCTTTTTTAAGTGATTCTTCGATATCTGAATCTCTCACGTCCCTTCTGCTTTTGATCAAAACGTCAAGCGCTGTCATCCCATTAAGATTTAAAGCATTCACTTCAAGTGCAGCCACATTCATCAAAAAGTTGATGGTCTGTTGAACAAGTTGTAAATTTTAGATTATAACATGATACCAGATGCATAGAGCCAACAAATTATCGGGTAAATACAGTAGGGGCATGTGGCAAAATTAGTCATTTTTAAATTCTGTTCGGCAAAATCACCTTGTATCTTTCTGGGCAACTATGAAATTCTGCGTATTGAGAACTAAATACAAAAGTTTTTTTAAAGATACAAGATGATTTTGCCGAACAGAATTTAAAATTGACTAATTTTGCCACACCCCACTGGACTAAAATTGCAATTTACCCCTACAACTATTTATACATGGACATTAGATATCTTTGTTGCATACCTCAACTTGCTTATCAGCCACAGCTAGATGCAGGACAGTATTTCCATCACTATCTCTAGCGTTTATGAACTCTGGCTCACATATATTCTCCACCAGGAGCTTCAGAGCCTCCAGCTGGTAATATTTCACACACAAATGCAAAATATTTTCTCCTCCATACACCTCCACTCGGGCCGCATCACGTCTTGCTTGAAGCAACACCTTCAAGACTTCAAGCCGGCCTTTGATTGCCGCTAAATGGAGGGGCGTTAGCCCGTTTCTATCCCGGGCCATGCACGTTCGAGGATTAACCGATATCAGGGCCCTGACCACATCAACATGGCCTTTAGCTGATGCCAAATGAAGAGGAGATGATTGATGTAAATTTAACTCACTTGTGAGCTCAGGCTTTTTACTTATGATTTCCTTTACAAAATCAATATGGCCCAAAAGTGCTGCTACATGCAAAGGAGTCTCAGAGAAATTGTTAACTTCAATCCTATCAAGAATTAGTGGATCATCATTTAGAAGCTTTTGCAGTGAATTTATGTTCCCTTTTGCTGCAGCTTCAAATAGCTTTGTTTCCAGGCTGATCTCCATCTCTTCTGTGTAGGAATTAGGCAGTCAACATTTTGCATGCATAAATAAAAGGGTACATTTCGAAAGGGATAATTACAAATCACACCCCTCAAGAGGGGGTATTTGTAATTTTTAAAGATAACTGGAGTTATTTGTAAGCTATAATTACGAAAGACTCCCTAAGGTTTGGCCTAATTACAAAAAACAAAAAAACAGACATGTTTTAAAATTACAAAAAAACTCATCATGTTTGATTAAATCTTAAATTTAAGGCAGAACTATAATAATTTTAGAAACATCATGGGCTTTTTGAAATATTTTTTGCTTATGAAGGAAGAAAATATAAGATAAATCAAAATTCAAGGGCCTTTTTGTAATTTTCAAAAAAATTTGGTTTTTTTTTGTAATTAGTCCGAAACTCAGGAAGATTTTTGTAATTATCCCTATTTGTAATTAGGCTCAGAGGCGATTTTGTAATTATCCCTAAAAGTAATGAAAGTGACAACCCCATTTCCTACCAGCATCAAGAAATTAACTTTCAAGTATTTGATCCCTGGGTAGAGTGGTGTAGAGCAAGATTCAATGTAAATCTATATATATATATATATATATATATATATATATATATATAAAAGTGTGAATAGCTTTCAAGATTTATTGAAAAAATTAATTTGCCAAAAATATCCTCATGACAAAGTTACCTTTAATTGGGCAATTAAGTAGTTTTCTATATTGATTTGTTTTTATTTGTTTAATTTTCTTAATAATTGAATACATCTACAACAAAAGAAAAAAGAGTGTAAATTTACAGTGGAATGAAGAGGAAAAAATAAATAAATAAAATTAATTTATTTTGTTTGATTCTAAATAAATAGTAGTACAAATATATTTTTTAAAAATTTACTTTAGGTTGCAAATATAAAATCATAACCTTATCATCTATCACTCTCACTATATTGTGGGATAACAATTTTTTCGCAATAGAATACATGACACATTTTTGTAGGAAAAAAATCGGAATTTGCAACCATTGAGAATTTCAGGGAAGTTTATGTATTTTTCCGTAGAAAAATATCTAGTTTTAAGATTAGTGAAATAGTAATTTTTTTGTTTTCCAAACTTTGATCATTAATATTTATCTCTATTTTTCGGTAATTATGGATTGGCGATTTAACATGATTTGAATTCAATTATCAATTTATTTAATTTATTTAATCTTTTGATTAAATAAATTCAATCAGATTGTAATAATGTAAAACTAAACTTGAAGACAAACATATCATAAGATTATACTCAAACAAAAAGAAAAAAACTAGCAGAGAGTTATATGTTTCAAATTAATGAAGTGAGATTTTAAATATCAAGGTATAATGAATTAAATAAGAGTAATATTTGTTACATTTTGATTAAAAAAAAAAAGAAGATAAAAATATACACTGTTTTATTATAAAAAATTAGCTTACTATGTTGAACTATACCAAATAAGTAAAGGATTATTTTAACTTAAGGTTTGAATCTTTGTCAACCACATCCCCATATTTAGAAAAGAAAATATATGACAATTTTGTTTAAAATCAATATCCATATTGCCATCTTTTTGGAAAAAAGGTATGGCATTTTAAATTCAACCTAGTAGTTATCTATAATATATTTATGAAAACAAAATGATTGAGACCAATTTCAATTATTGCAGTCTCTTGATCAACACCATGAGGTGTTAGATAATTTTAGTATATAATTAAGAGTAAATATAATTTTTATTATTATAGCATATTTGCTATATGAGCATGCTGCTATTATATCTGATTCCAATTAAGTTGCATTTAAATGGATGAATTATTAGATAAATGTTTCTATCATGATTTTGATGATTTTGTTTAACTAAGTTTTTACACCAAAACAATGTTCCTAAATATTGTCCAAATACTCCAAATTGATTTAAAATATTTTTACTAATTTTTTGGAGTATTTCTTAAAGTTTATTTTTGACAAAAATCGGACAACATGTCATTTTGAGGTCGGCCTGGTCGAACAAGAGGTCGGCCGAGGTGTCGAAAGAATGAAAATCGAGAAACAGAACATTACAGACTTGAAATATTGAGGAGGGGGACCGGTCCAACCAAGGGTCGACCGGTCGACCCCTAGGGGGGCCGGTCGGACCCCCCCTGGACCGGTCGGCCCCCCTCCATCCTGTGTCTGGATCGCACTATCTACTTTTTAACGTTCGAAATTTATACATAGCGACCGGTCGCGCTATATGTTTTTGACAACAGATTCAAACCGTTGGTAATCCATTATCAGCAAGATTTACTTTATCAATTTTGTACATTATTTCTACATCTTGTGATCTTCCTTTTGTAGAAAAAAGTGAAGAAGGAGTAGCATATGTTTGTGAAGACTCTCCTATAAATAGAAGATAATTTTGAAGACACAAAAACAACAACACAACAAGAAAATCTGTAAATTTCTAAGCTTTCATATTCAACACTCTTGTTGTATTTATAGCCTAAGTATTTCACTTTCACATTTTGAGGTCTAGGCTTATTTCTTGATTACACTTGCACTCAAAATTGTATTATTCATTATCGAGTTGTAATCTTTAATTTGTGGTCATCATTCAACACAAGATATCCTTGTGAGTGTTCTTGTGGTAAGAACACACTTGGGTGATCTAGGTGTTAGGTGCAAGAAGATTGTGGTAATCTTCTTAATTGAAGAGTTTGGTGCTCTTTGAGGTGTTGAAGAATTTGGTGTTCTTCAAGGTTGAAGATTGTGGTAATCTTCACAAAGTGCCGTAGAAGATTGTGGTAATCTTCAAGGGAGATTGTGGTAATCTCCAAAGAGGTGTTGTAAGGTGATGTTGTATTAATTGTGGTAATTAATAAAATCTTTTTTCTTTTTGAAATCCATCCCGGAGATACTTGGGTGGTAGAGGATTAGGCCCTAGGTGGGATGAACCTCTATAAATCGACGTGTGTTGTATATTTCCCGCACATACATTCTTGTCATTGCTTAATCATTTGAAAAAGAGGGCGTAATTCGGAAAATCGTCATAATCTATTCACCCCCCCCCCCTCTAGATTATCGTAGTCACTTGAACTAATGAATTTGAACTTAAAAGGAGGAATTTGGAGAAAATGTTAAGGATATATATTTACTTACAGTAAAATAAAAATTAAAAAAAAATTTATTGTATAAGCTTTGATGTTACGTAAAATGTTATTAGTTTTAAGATAACCAAAATGTAAGGTGTTATAAAAATTATATTAAAAATATATATTGGTATGTAAGTTAAAGTTGCATCGATTAAATATTTAATTATTTTACTATTTATAATGACAAAATTTAAATTATTATACTTGTGTCGAAAAGTATTCTTAATTTACTAAAATTTACAAAAATGTCATTTAACATTTGGGGTTCAACAATTTTTAGCAATTTATTTCACAATATGTACTAACAAGTCAATTAGAAGCTGATCATCCAGTACATAAAACATAATATACTCGCTTTAATTTAGTCTAAGAAAAATACTTGTATCTAATTAATAACTTATATATTAAAAGGGCAAATAGATTAACACTACAAAATAAAAACAAACACAAATAGTTACTTCAACAACTTCACCCAAAAAAAAAAAAGAATTATAGGGAAAAAATGGACAGTTATTATGTCACTATATTTAACACATAAAATGATGATTATGTAATTAAGTGAAGAAATTGAATAAAAGGACGTGAAATTGTTAATGCTCGATGCACTTCTTTCATGATGCAAACTAAACAAAATAATATATTGAGATAATAAATAAGAGACTAACTAACAATAATGAAATGGAGCACTGAAGAATAGCAAAATATTAATAGGAACTAAAACTATAGCGAAAAAAATTGTCAAAAAATGGTGAGGGGAGATAGAATAATTAATGTGTGTAATCTTATATATAAAATGTTTTGGTTGGATTATAGTAAAACTTAAATAGAAATCTATATAAAACTAAATAAATAAATAAAATGGAAAAGGGTCGTAGGCCATGATTATGAAAACAAATACATAGCTAGATAATGAAATTTTAAGTTGGAACTAGAGGTGGGTTTTATAAGAAAAAAAGTCGGGGTGGGATTAGAGGGCGGGGGCAGGCACCTTATACGTGGCTCCTCCACTGGTTGAAAAATTATCATATCAACAATGTTATACATGTACTCACAATACGTAGATATTTTGTGCAGTATATAAATAATTTTATTTATAGGATATGTATTATTGTTTCAAAGGAATTACTGATAAAGTGGAAAACAAATCGTACATCCTCATGATATGATTGTTTTAAAATATTTGCATCACTTTTCAAAAATAAAAAAAATGTCACTTGCAATAAATATAATGAGAAAGATGTTAAAACAATACCAATTTATTAATCATATATCATGTATGTTAAGTCGATATAATTAATCTAAGTACTCTTTTGTTTTGGTTTGGATATTTAATGTTTTTTTCTTGACATTGTTCAAGTAGTTTATTGTCCATTTGAAATATGGATATCTTATCATTTCTCTTATATTGATAAATAATCGCATTCTACTTAATCAAACATGATTGATTTTATTTTTATTTTATTTTTCATGCTTAAACTGCATTTGAACTTGCACTTTGTAGTATTATTAATGTATTGATAGAATATTTTACAAATTAATATTTAAATAATTATATATGTACAATTAAAAAAATATGCCAATTTCATTGCCTATAATACTTATTTTTATGACAATTATGTTGTCATGTAAGAAAGCTACCAATTGGCGATAATGAAATATTCAGTAACTTAAACACTCATTTATTACAATAAACTTAGTTGTCACCAAAAAATCTAATCTTTGACGATGTACAGTTTGTCATTAAAAATACACTATAATGATGACTTGTATCGTCACAAATATTTTCTAAACTTGTCACTGTATAAATTTATTATGTGACGATACATTTTGTCACCACATATTAATTTTTATGACGGACGATTTCATCATTATTTCGGTGCAATTAGCGCTAATAAGCTTTTGTCATATATAGCGATTGTTTCCATGACAAACAAAATCATCACGTTACATATTCTTTTGATGACAACACATATCTCGTCGTTGAATTGTAATTATTGGTGACACATTATTTTGTCATTATAAATATACATTAAGTGACACGCAATATTTCGTAACGTTAAATCACATCTTTCATGACAAGCTGTGTAATATATGATGAAATTATAAATACAATTGTGACACCAAAATTCGTCATTAGAATTTGATGAATTCGGCAATGCGATCATTTTCGTCACTAAAAGTTAATGCTATGATGACAAAAACATGCTTTTGTCATTAAAAATATATTTTTTTGTGACAAAGAAACAATATAAATGAGTAAAAATTTATCGTTTATGTGACGATATAGGCGTCACAATAAATGATACAAATCGTGACAAGTGTTATTAGCGTGGCCAAAGGTTAATTTTGTAGTGACAAATTGCAAATACGTCATGTATACCTTTTATGACGGGGCTACACTGACGATCTTTATGACGCTCAATTTTCGTCACCAAATACATTTAGTGACGAAAAAATAGGTTTATATGACGATATTTTTCGTCATGAAATGTGTGATTTCTTGTAGTGTACTTAAATATTTTATTCATCCATCACATACCAATCATTATCTCATGAATTTTAATTTAAAATATTATTGAATTCCGTACAATGTGCTTTCATTATTATATTTGAGGAGAGGTAGATACTATATATATATATATATATATATAGGATGCCAAATAAGTGAATATTTAACATTGATTGAACATATAAGAATATCATATTATAGATGACTTTTTTTTTAATATTTTACTTTTCCTTTTTCGTTGATGTATAGTTTGCATTGCTGATGAAAATAGATCGGGGTTCAGCCATTTATATGATATAAAAGTGTGATTTTTCTTTTAATTTGAAATGATTTATTGACCATTTTGAATTGTAATTGATTAGTTTTTTTATATACTCGTTTCCAATTATATATAATATTTAAATTAATCAGGAAGAATATGATTAGTCAAAAAATTATTGGGAGATAAGCTTATAAACAATAAATGGAATTTCAATTTATCATCGCTCTTAGCAACAACACAGATGGTGAATGGAAAAATGAATATTGTAGCTGAGCAGATTCAAAAGATAACACCAATTTCAAAGGTGAAGAAAAGGAAGAAGGCATCCATATGTCAACTAGTCATGTTTGAGCTAAGAATGCTTTAAAAAATGAATTTGCAAAAGAAGCTCAAAGCCGAGTATGAAGAAAAATGAGACAACAATTAAAACAAGAAATAAATATATACAAATAATTTAAGTTTAATTTTATGATCAAAACACGTGAGCGAGATTTACTATAAATAAAAAATAATTTAATCAAAAATAATTCTAACTATAAGATTTGATTTTAATTAAATTAACAAAATTATTTGGATAACGTGCAGCGCACGTACACTTTACTAGTCAGTAAAAATCTCCAAATAAAGAGCTTCTGATTTTATGCTAATTCCCTCGCAATCAATTAAGCTTTTGTCACAACAAAGAAAATAAAGTGGAAATACTAACTTAAATTACATTACAAATTTACAGTATGCATTACCAATGAACTACAACAGAACAGAAGCAACAATTATTACAGATGATATGTATGGAAATTGAAATCAAGAAATTCAAAATCAAGAAAATTTATGCTTAATTTGTGAGCAAAAATGTTTACCTTTGGAAATAAAAAGCAAGATTTTAGATGGTTTCTCTTCTTGCTATAAAGTTACAATTCTTCCTTTTTTTCCAGTCTCTTATAATCTGTACAAGAAGTTCCACTTGGAATAAATGAAGCAAGTACATAAACAACCTACTCTGTAGTCTGTACTGCCACAACAAATGCATGCATGCACCCATTTTATAGTTGGTCTCAAGGACTATATATCAAACTTCAAAGTCAACTGTCCAGAAAGTAAATCCAAAAAGGATAATAGAAATTCCAAGTAAACCAATAGAAAATTTTGTGGAAAAATTTGGTTGGACAATCTTAGCTAATGAATCTTCCCTTTAAGTTCCAAGAAACTAAGGACAATTGAAGAAAAAAAAGAAAATTTCAGCGATTTGATTTTTCTAACACAAAAAGTGGCAGTACTAAAAGGATATTTATGCCACGTCTCATATATATTGCCGTGCAAGACTATTATATGTGACTGCCAGAATTCTTGTGGCCTTATCTTTTCGGGTTATTGTTTTAATATAATCTTTTGTATTTTTCTTCCTTTTTCGAGCTAGGTAATTACATATGATGATTCATCATATTACACGTGTCAAAAATTTGTCATGAAAAAACAAAAATATTGTGAGACCACCTTATTTTTCTTGTATAAATGGACAAACAACTCACAATTTCACAGCTCATTAGTCGTGCGTAGACAGTGACGAAAGCCAGAAATTTTATGTAGGAGGCCCAACTAGAGGTGTAAAGAAGAGTGAAATGAGTCGTAGAGAATATGTGAATCTGATTTGTTTGAAATTTTATCGAGATTTAAAAATTGTGTTTGAGTTTCGTTTGATTATTAATCGAACCGAGCTCCAACAAGCTTTAGTCGAGTCGAGCAAAAATCAAGTTCGAGTAGCTTGATATTTTTACACATATTTTATTATTTTTTACTAATCGAGTAGGGCTCGAACTCGAGCTCGAGTCGAGCTTTACGTCTTATCGAACAAAAACGTATTCAAATTTGGTTCATTATGTTAACGAACCGAGCACAAACGAGCTTTTAACGATTGCTCTCGAATTGAATATCAAGTAATTTGGTTCGTTTTTCAGCCCTAGGCCCAACTAACATTAATATAAAAATAAAATACAATACATCAACTCTAAAATAAAACTATAAATAAGAACCAATTATGTGTTAATTCAATTACATCTTAATATTCAAAAATAAATAGCATAATACGATTACATCAACATATCATAACATTTATCGTATATCGATTCATATTGATTCATACTCATCTCGAATTTGAATTCTTTAATTGGAATTTGATAATAAACCATAAATCATCTCAAAAGAAACAAATAGAGACACAAGAAAATAATGTCAAAATTCGAGTTCAAGTTTATATATAACTTAGTAAAAAAATGTACAATTTTTTGTGAAATGTGCAAAAATGATCAATACTCAAAGTTTTTTCAAATATTCATAAATGGGAAGGGGGAACAAGAATAGAGGAATTGGAAACTCCGTTCCCTTTTTCTTATTTTTTGTATTTTTTTGCAAGGTTATAGACTAAAATTACTAAAATACCCTTGCAAATTTTCAATATTTTGGGCCCCCCTTGGCCTCGTCCCTGTGTGTAGGGATGTCAATGGGGTGAGTTCAAACCCAGACCTGCAGTGAACCCGCCCCGCATGGGGCGGGTCTAGACCCAGTCAATCAGGTAACGGGGCGGGTAATATATTTATTTTTCTAGACCCGACCGAATCCGAGGCGGGTAGCGGGTCCAACTAGACCCGCCCCATATAAAAACATATATATTAGATTATTAATATTAATTATATATATGTAACAGATGATTGATTGAGTTTATATATTATTTTGAGTTATTTGGGCATTTGAGAGCGCAACAACAATATTTCCGGGCTTCCGGCCGACGACTGAATCTTCAGCTTTTTAGGTCCAGAAGAAAAAGGTTTCGCAGGCTCCCTGGTTATCTGATTCATAACCTATTCAGTGTGTAAGCTCTAATATTCTTAAACCATCTAAATCAGTATTAGTTTGTTAAGGGAAACGAAGACAAAGATTAACAATTAACAGCGTATTCTGCTTGCATATGTCCTATTCTCTGAACTTGTAATATTAAAAAGGAAATTAATGGTTTGATTCTGCCATGTGGATTCATTCATTTATGTGGAATTTGTAACTTCCTAGCTAAGTGGGTACAAGTGATGTCAAGTATTGTAGCAGCTTTAGTGGCGAGTCCAACGGGTCTAGATTCACCGGGCCCGGGCCTTTGGCGGGGCAGAGTGGGGCCTAGGTCTCGATTTTTCTTAGCGGGGTGAGTCTCGGGTTTGGTCAAACCCCTCCCGTTGCCATCTCTAGTCGTGCGAGACTAAATAAATGTGTGCTTGACATTTGCCCCCGATTGGTGGACTCCAATTTTAGGTTTGTTGTTTTTAGCACGCATTGATTTTTCAATCTTATGCCACTCAACGATGACAATTTACCAACTGATCATTAAAACTAGATATATCGTATTTCACCTCATCACAATATATTTTTTTTAGGCAAAAACCTTGAAGCACTGATATGGATATGAGACACGGGTACGGTACGATACGGGTACGAGAATACGACATATTCTAAAATTTTAAGGATACGGGTACGGCATATATATCTTTATATATAATTATATTTTTATATTATTATAAATATAGACGTACTAAGTACAATAAAAAAATCGTGTTTCAACATTCAAACAATAAAATTTCATGAATATTCAAATATAATATTTTTTCTCATTTATAAACACACAAATACAAAAAAGTCTGATACCTACTAAATTGACAAAATTCAACAATTAATTATCATATTTGCATAATATTGTTACAACTTTATTAAAAAATATAGTCAATTTCTTTCTTTTCCAAAAGTTTGACCCCATAAACTATATTGTACTACATTTTGTGAAGAGGAAAGGACAATATAGGTGAACCCACTACTCCACCCTCTCAACCCTTCTCTCTCATTTCTTCCGATTGTATCTACTTCCATCGTTTCATTCATTTATAGAGGAAAGAATGTAAATTGAATGGTGAAAACTCAAGATTGAAGATAAATTAAAAGTGCATAATTGATTTTATGGAAGAGAGAAGGCCTCCACACAACAAACAGCGGCGGATTTAGGGGGGACAAGGAGGGGCTATTGCCCCCCCAAAATTTTTCAAAATTTCATTTTCCCCCCCAAAAATTTTCAAAAAAAAATTTTTTTAGTTAAAATATATGACTTTGCCCCCCCAAAATTTTGACAAAAACTTCAAATAGTTGTTTTTTACAATATAAAAGCCTATTAATTATGGTTAATATATAAGTATTTTTTTTCATTGTTTAAATTTATATACTCGATCCGTTTTTCGCCCCCCCAAAGTTAAAATCCTGCGTTCGCCGCTGACAACAAATAGGGGAAACAACATCGCGGCTCATGAGGGGATGGATGATAAAATCGCGTGGTATTTTTTGCTATTTTGTTCTTCCCATCTATAGATCTACATGAAATTTTGAAGGACACGACTTTTCCATACAGTGGCGAAGCTAGCTTACGACCAGTGCGGTCAGCGGACCGCACTGGATCTTGGAGTGGCACTGCTAAATTTTGAGTTAGACCGCACTGAAATTCATCCAAATCTTTAGTTCGTATAAAAAATTGAGTTAAAATTTAAAAAGCCAATAAATCTTACCATCTTGGCCCAAAATATTAAGGACTACCTGAGTCAATTAAGATATATGCGTGGATGAATAAATGTCTTAAGTAGACAAAGAGACATGTTCCAAACTTGATAATAAACGGGTTTTTTTGGAGCATTTTTCGAATGAATTTTTGGATCTAAAGGTCTATTAAAAAATAATAATAGTTTTTACTTTTTAGTGGTATATTTAGAATAAACTTTTGGACAAACCACTTCTACAGAAATCAGAATTAGAGATTATGAAAACTCGCAAATAATTGTTGCTAGGTACGACATTTATATTTGCCTTTTTTTTATTAGTCCTGCCAAAACGAAAAAAATTATGACCGCACTGGCTGGAATTCTTGGCTACGCCCATGTTTCCATATGTAGATTTACACGAATTCTAGAAGGATATAACTTTGTTCTCTCAGACACGGGTGTTGGGGTATTTTTTCTTTTTTTTTTTTTCTTTTTAAATTTAGACACTTTGTGGATACATATTTATACGTGTCTAAGACGTATCGGTATCCAAAGCGTATCCGACACGGATACGTGAACTTGAGAGGAGTGTTGGTGCTTCATACGCAAAAATTTGTATGAGACCGTCTCACAGGTAAAATTCGTGAGACGGATCCATACCAGGTACCCATATCCTACCGTGGCACTTTGGGAAATTTGAGAGATCAAAGGGTAAATCAAGAAGGTGAAATTAGAACCATTTGTTAATTTGAAACTGGGCAAATCGCAAACCCTCTCTCTCTGATAATCACAACACCACTACTCATCCAGCTCTTCCACCATTGTCGCAAGCCCTCAGATAGTATTGCCGTTGCTTCTGCGTACGACAACTTTTAACGCCGCTGCTTTCGCTTGTAGTCACTGTACTCTTCATCTCTCTCGATTTGTCTTCATAACTGAACTTCGCCAAGGTAATTGCCATGCTTTTTAGATTTTTATTTTCATTATATCTTGATTTGTCTTCATAATTAGACTTCGTAAAGATAATTACCCATATCTTGATTTGTCTTCAAATTGAACTTCGCAGAGGTAGATTCAGTTTGCTATTACCATTGGCATTCAATTGTTTGCTTTTTTTCTTTTTAATAAATTTTTGGGGATTTTTTTATGCATGTATATGTTTAAAGTTGTTGGGAGGAAAATATGAAGACTTCATTGTTAGATTCTTATAGGTACTAATTGACTGGCCATAACTTATTTTTGTGTGCTAATTGTTTTTGAAAATTCAGGGCAATGCTTACATTTGTATCAGGTGTTTGATTGTTGTTTGTCTTAGCCCCTTGGAAGTTCAGGGCAATGCTTACATTTTGGGTTTGACTTGTGTATTGGATAAGAGCTTTATCCATTTATTGAATATTTACTCTATGAAAGTGTTGCTATAGTTTCTGAATTTTGATTGGAGATGAATCCAAATATATAAATAGCATGAAACTGTATTTTAGAGCATACATGATGAAATTGGAATGGGTTAGTGTATATTTGTTTCATGATGTATTTGGTGATTTGTAACAGAAAATATTTTATTGGATATATGTGGAGAAGGGTCAAATTTCAAATTCATTTAGAAATTTCCTTATAAAAGATGACAATTTTTGTTTTGCATTTGATGAGCATTTTATAATGACAATTATAGTTTAGTATACATGCAGCATGTTGCTTCATATTGGCTTGATTTAAAGAATTCATGTATTTACTTGTTTCCTCACAGTTGCAGCATCTATTTAACTATTGTCCCACCACTTTTTCTCATTAGAACGTAAAGCGTCATGTGAGTTAAACTGTGTTCAGAAAGGGAAAAGATAACATGTAGTCTCTTAAATATGAAATTATTGTTGGAGTAGTTGTTTTTAGAAGTTGAAAGTGTTTAGACTTTGTTGGTTGTGTTCTGGAGTATTGTTTGTTAATGTCATTATAGTTGTTTCAAACCAAGGAGTTAGTTATGTGTTATTTCTTAATTCACAAGATTGACGTAGTGCAAAGGGTTGTATCTCTGTTGCTATTCTCCAAGATTTAGTATTCCCAAGATTGGCTCATACCCTATAGGTGCAAAGGGTTAATCATTTAAATATGTCGTAGATGCTAGGCCGCTGGCATTTTGACATTTCTAGAGTGGATAAGTGCTCATACTCTGAGCTTCTTCGGCATAGGATGTATATCATTATCCAATGAAAAAGCAGAAATTGTGTTTATGTTTATCAGTGTCATAATTGGTCCATTTGGTTACATAAGCTCCTAGTTTTCTATGCATGCATCTGAATTTTTTGTATCAATTACATCTCTGTTGAAACTATTTTTGATAGTACTAAGTGGAAATGTCATTTGTTTTCTTACTCTTTGTGCTTTACTGTGAAAATATCGTAATTTTAATGAAATAAGTTATGGCACAAACGGGAAAACAAAGCGTCTTCGGCCAAAACTCAAAAGAGAGTTAAGAGTTGGTGTGGTCAAAAGAGGGGAAGATATGTAATATTTTTTATGTGGAAGTATTATTTTTCACTTGAAAAGTATTAATGTTTACTCAAAAAGTATTAGTTTTTGAACCTTTCCATGTTGTGGGCCGAAGAGTACTTGAATTCAGGAAGAAGAAAATGGCGTTGTTGGAGGATGAGGAGAAGAAGAACATCAAGAAGAAGAAGACACAAAATCAATGAAGTTGCTGGTTGCTAGAAGTGTTTTTACAAGATAAATGTCTACATTGTTAGCTGAATAAAAGTTACAAAAAAAAAAATTCCATGGTAATTGTAAAAAATTGATTCGACTTGGATTAGGATTTTTGGATCAAATGACTTGGTGAATTTGAGAAGTTTGTTGATGCAAAATTACTATGTCGTTGCTAGAGCTACATTGATGTTGTTACTATTTTTTTATTTTTTATTTTTTGAAATGGGGATTAAAGGGTGAATTTTTGCACCTACCACTATACGGCTTGTGAAACATATGATGCATGCTTATCAATTCCTAGTCTTGTATTCAAGTCTACATCGTGGACTCATTATTACAAACATAATTAGTCATCACATGATGACAACTTAGAACCAATTTACTTAAATTTATCTTTTTAGTTGAAAAATGTTACTTTTTCACACGAAAAATATGTAACTTTTTTAAAGAAACGAATGACCTCAATTTCACCCAAAAAGTGACTTTTTACTTCTTGTATAATAATTTTTTTTAATAGGAAAATATTTCAATACACCATTAGATATCACAATAGCCGCATGTAATCAATTTACTTCAAGTTTCTTTCAGTTGGAAATTATTACTATTCACACAAAGTATAACTTTTTATTAAAAAAAGTATGCATTTTCACCACAAAATTATAATTTTTTATACCACAAGATATCATCATGGCAAAAAAAAATCTTTTCAATTGTAAAGTATTACTTTTTCACCCAGTATGTATTTTTAACAAAAAAATATGAGTTTCTATTTCTTGTAGATTAATTTCTTTTTAATAGAAAAGTGTTACAAGTACAAGTATTATTAGAAATTTACTTAATTTTTTATAGTTGAAAAGTGTTACCTTTCACCCTAAAAGTATGGCTTTTCACTCAAAAGTATGACTTTCTATTTCTTGTAGAATAACTATCTTTTGTTTTAATATAAAATTATTTCAATACACCCTAGAATCAGTACTTCTAAAGGGATTAGTATAATAATTTTTTAAGTGCGATTTTTTACTCGAAAATATCAATGTATTAATTTGTATTATTTTTTAAGTACTACGTCTTTTAAAATTATACGCAATTTTCTTTAAATCTATTACTTTTTACTTGAAATATAATATTTTTTACTTAAATTTTTTTACTTACTTATCACTTTAGAAGTATTAATCTTTACTTGAAAAGTATCATTTTTTACTCGAAAAGTATTACTTTTTATTGTAAAAGTATTACTTACTACATCTTTTAAAATTATACATTATTTCCTTTAAAACTATTACTTTTTACTTGAAATTTAACACCACTTATCACTTAATTAATAATTACTTTAAAATATTAATGTTTACTTGAAAAATGTCATTTTTTACTCGAAATATATCATTTTTTACTCGAGAAGTATTACTTTTTATTGTAAAAGTATTACTTACTACATCTTTTAAAATTGCACATTATTTCCTTTAATGCAAAAACTAGTGTAAGGTGGTCGCATGGTGAGATGAGTGATACTTTTAGTGTAAAAAGTGATACCTTGTCGAAATACACTAAACTTAAGTGTTTTCGGGCAAAATATCACTTTTTACACTAAAAGTATCACTTTTTACCCTAAAGTATCATTTTTTTACACTAAAAGTGCAATCTGTCGCACCGTGCGACTGTCTTACGAGAGATCTGCTCTTCCTTCAAAGTTGATATTTTTTACTTAAAACGTAATACCTTTTACTTGAAATTTTATTACTTACTAATCCCCTCAGAAGATTAATGTTTACTTGAAAAATATCATTTTTACTCGATAAAGTAATACTTTTTTATTGTAAAAGTATTACTTGCTACATCTTATAAAATTATAAACTATTTTCTTTAAAACTGTTACTTTTTATTTGAAAAACAATACCTCTTATTTTATCATAATAGTACTACTTAGTACATACTATACTTATTAAAATTATTTAGTATTTCCTTTAAATATGGGGTCGAAGTCCACACACCTACGTGTGCGTTTACTTTCTTTTTCTTTTGCTTGACCAAAAAGAACGATTGTTTATGAAAATTTTCAGAAAATATACTATTCTCTCACTTTCACTTTTTCTTATTTTTTCTATCATCAATCACATCTACACATATTTTCACAAAAAACTAATCATTATTACACATTCTCCCACAAATTTCACTATTCGTTCGCTCACACATTTCTAACTACCAATCATTATTTTACTATTCTTAAATCAAATCAACTTTCATCATTACTTTTCCATCTCATATCCAATCACAATCTCAAAATTCGTCTTTTTTCTTCTAAAATATTTTTTACCACTATTCTCTAGCAAAATGAAAATTTTCAAAATGAAAGTACATCCAATCGCGCCCTCACTTCTGGATGAAAATGAGAACCAGAGGTAATCCCGAATTCCTCACATTCTCTCCCGTCTCTACTTGTTCCCCTTCCGCATCTTTTCGCTCTTCCAGTTCCAGCTATAAATAGATGCAAACTCACACGCATTAAATGTACTTAGATTGAATACATATAAGTAAGCGCACTGATTGGTGGAATAAATTCGCGATGCAATTTTTGTGGAATAAATTCACAATGAATTTTTTTTCAAGTTAAACCTACTAATTGGTGTTTAATCGTAGTACTTTTGCATATTGGAATTAATTTTTTTTATTTTTTTTCAAAAAGCCAAAAACATGAAACATGAATTTTTGAAACAAAGCAAACAACACAAATGAGACATGGTTGTGTTGGTATTGAAGCAAGAGAACATGTACAACAACATATTATGGTCAGGGCCGTTCCTGGGTTTTAAAGGGTCCGGTGCGAAAAAAATTGGGACCCTTTGTACCCATATAAATAAAAGTAAAATATCTAATTAATCACTGTTATGGAAAATAATTTCATTGATCGAAAGATAAAATAATGAAGCATTGTATATCATTGATACAACTAATGTTAATGAGAAAATAGAAGAACTAAAGATAAAGAATTCTTACAAAAGAAAATATTTGCTTGAGATTTTTGTTGATGAATTTCTTGGAGATGTAAGCATGTGCCCCGATTTTTTTCTTTATTTTTTCTCTGTTTCTTCGTGCCTCTATTCTTATTTTTTTCTGCTACTTTGTCAATTTGTATAATTGTGTTATCTGCCTTCTTTTTCAGTTTTTCTTTTTCGTGACTTTGAGACTTGAAGGTCTCCGCCTTTTTTTTTGGTGCCCTACCCAATTTTTTTATAGGCTATTAGGCTTCCATGATTTTGATTTGAGTTGCTATTAGTTGTTTGACTCCTTTTTTTCTGGCTGATTTAATTTGGACGGAAAATGATTTTAATTTGAGTTGCTATTAGTATTTTGGGGCTGCTTTAATTTGGACTGAAATTTTGGGGCGCTCTGATATATGAGAAAGGAAAAAAAACAGGTTTATTGTTTTAGTGATGGCTAGAACACCTGACCTCAGACAAGAACAGCATGGCGCTAATACCAATGGGCTATCCACCATTTTTTTTGGTAGCCTTTGTTATGCATATAATCATATTATAAAACATTATATTAAGAAAAAATCCCGGGGGCGGGGGCCCTCGCCGGAGGGGGGCCCTGTGCGGCGGCACCGCCTCGACCGCCCCTGGGACGGCTCTGATTATGGTACAAAACCTTCGCAAATTCGTTGACAAGCAAGCGCACTTTCAGCAAAAATTTGGTGCAGAAACAGAAAATGAGCGGGAGGAAAACTGATATTTTTTATTTTTTTATTTGGGTTGGGTTGAGTTTGGTTTGGGTTTAAGTTTGGGTTTGGAATTTGGGGCTCCATCTCACGGATTTAGACCCGAGAGACGGTCTTACAAGAGACTCACTCTTTTTTTTAACGTAAAAACTCATATATGACCGTCTTACGGATCCTATTCTGTAAGACGGATCCTACAGCCCACCCGCCTGGATATAAAAAAAAATAGAAAACTGCATCTAAGACCCCTAACACGCTGGGCCCAACAGACCCAGCCCAAGTTGCACGCGCCCGCCCGCCCAAGACGCCTGGATGGGCCAGGATGGCTGGATTCGCTTAATCAAAAATTAACAAATTTGCACCAGCTGAAAATTGAACCCGGGTCTATACCAAGGCAAGGTGTTATTCTACCGCTAGACCACTGGTGCTTGTTGTGCAAATTTAGTATAATCGTGAGTATAAAGCTTCATTATCATCCCTTCAATTTAAAATTTTAAATTCTCTAAATAGGAAGTGATACTTTATCCGAAAATAGTGATACTTTTGAGTAATAAATATGATACTTTTAAGGTGAACATTGATACTTTAATTTTTACATATTCAAAAAATAAGATTTGTTGATGTACTCGTTCTAGACTCATAGCAAATTTTTTTCCATTGAAAAACTGATACTTGTGCTGGAATTAGTGATACATTTGATATTAAATATGATACTTTTATGATGGACAATGACATTTTAAAATTTTAAATTCTCTGAATAAAAAGTGATACTTTAATCGAAAATAGTGATACTTTTGAGTAAGAAATATGATATTTTTAAGGTGAACATTGACACTTTAATTCTTATATATTCAAAAAATAACATTGACTACCGAGTAATTGTCTGAGTGGCTAAAAATATGTACTCATATTAATTTCATGATTAGGAGGTTTGAATTTTGAATCGACTTTCGAATCAACTCGAATTTTGAATATGAATATTCGAATTGAATAACGAATTGGGGAATATTTTTCGAATTCTACTCGAAAATCCTATTTCGTGGTGAAATTCGAGTAAATTCGATTCGAATATCGATTCGTATTTGTATTTCAATTCGAATTCGTGTACTGACTTGAACTCAATTATAATCCAAATTTAATTTATGTATTATATATTTTAAATCTTATACACATATAAATTACATATACAAATAGAAATAATATAATTAGTTGATGGATAAACAACATTTAATTTCACAGAGCTATTATATTAAAAACGTTACAATAGAATTATAATATTGGTCTTAGTTAATTTCACAGTTCAATCTCATTTTAAAGTCTTTAATAGTTTTTGGATTCTTTTATGACGTGTTTAAACTTAAAAGAACAAAATGTTTTTATTTTTAAAAAAAAAACAATATGATTTTGATATTAACATATTTCAACCGTAAGAGTATTTTGTCTTTATTTTTGTAATATCTTTAAAATAACAATATAATTTTGATAATTTATATAGTGTGCTTATGTTTTTGTTTCATTATAGAATTCTCCTGTTAAAAATAAAATTGGAATTTTACTTGAAAATATAGGTTTTGGATATGAAAATCATGGATCTGAAACACAACTGTGCCTGGTTTATCGACAAATTTGGATTTTTGGATTGACTCGAATTCGATTCGAAAATCGACAAATCTAATTCGATGAAATTCGAATCAAAATTAATCGAATTATGATCGAATTTCGAATTGAGGTTTAAAAATTCCATTCGATTAATTTAATTTGAGAAAGTAGAAGAATTTGAAAATCAATTCGATCAACATCCCCTCGCCATAACTGCACATACTCTTACATATTTCATTATATTGATTAACATGAGTTAATTTATGTCGAGTACGCGACAAATAAAAATTCTTTTTGACGTTGTTAAGTAGTCGAATGGAATTTTATACCTCATTGTAACTGCATAATTAATTTTCTTGGTTAAATAGTGATAATTGAAGATCTTTACACACCTCGATCTGTTTCTTCGCAACTGCAAGATGCAGAACAGTGTTCCCCAGTTTATCCTTCCAATCAACCAGCCAATCATCTCTTGGTGAATTTGATAACTTAGGGTTTATGGTAAGAAGTTGCTTGGTGAATTCTAGGTGGCCTAGAAGTTTAGAAGCTGCATTTTTGTTGGTGTTGGTATTTAGTGCGCATATATAGATTCTCAAATTGTGAAATTATTAGGAATTTATGGGAGGAATTTAGTTTTCTTGGCAGCTTCAAATTTGGATTACATACTATAAGACGATCGCAACGGTATTTTATCCTCCCTCTCGAGATGTATATAAAGTGTAGATTGAAATATCTATGCTAGCATCTCTACTCAATATAAGATACGCAACTCCCAAAGGCACAAAAGATCATATATCCTCACAAATATTCACAAACCTCTCGATTATGCAAATATTCATGTCAAGTACTTAAGATCTAATATTGAAACTCATCTCTCGAATTATGAATCAATATATCTTACATGCTAAATCATTGGCCAAATGATAAAACAAGAATAAGAACAAAGTACTCAAATAGGCTTCAAGACAATAACTTTAATTAAGATTAAAATATTCAACAAGAGTTCAATTAATCTACTTCTAAAACCCGAAAATCACAAGAAGTTCAGCTACTCATTACAAACAAACAACTCATAGACAAATTGTTCATATTCATGACAAGCTAAAATGAAAGATTAAAGCACAAAGAATGAAAAAACTTAGGGAAATGGATAATCTCTCGATTAATCTTCAATCCTCAAGCTCCGATTCTTCCCTTGATTCTTCCTTGATGAAATTGATGTATTTCTTGTGTTCTTGGGTCTATTCCAGACCTTTCCTCCCCTGGTGTGTGCCCCAAAAAGTGGTATTTATACTCTTTTAGAAGCCTAGGTCAATGTGTTGTCATTTTTGGACATTCCAGTACAGACGCACGGGCCGTGCATCCCACGCACGGGTAGCCCGTGCTCGAAGCCGTAGACATGCTCAAAACCTTCAGGTGCCTTCAGGTGCGCACGGACGACCCGTGCTCCACCCAAACATCCGAATTTGCTTGCGGGGTCTTCCTAAGAGTTGTAGTCCTCTCTCTTTAGATGAAATAGTGAGAGACTTTATATTATTTGCATCTAATATTTGAGGCCATTTGGGATTTTGCTTATAAGCCGGTGTATGCTTTGCTTATAAGTAAAGTGTGTTTTTTTCCTCATATTTTCAAGAATTTATTTATCAGTGGTAATTCACTACTGCAATTGCTGATCTTTTGGTGTAAGAGCAAAAGATTGTGATTTCCAAACATTTTTGCAACATGAAAACTTTGCAAACTGCAAAGGAACCTGATACATGAGTAAAGGAAACCAAATTCTTGTACAATAAGTTCAAACATTCTCCGGGCTAGCATTCTCATTGTTCACTTCAACCAAATCTCTATATCTTCTAGGCCGCCATACTATTATCCCTTTGTTCTTCAACCACCTGTCTATCAATCGAACCGTGTTCCCAACTAGAAGAATTCCCATCACACCACTCCATACAGCTATACCAATCTCAATAACATCACTCAACGATTCCCTATCCTTTTTAGGAGTCACCACAACTATCGATACCGCGTAAGTCACAGCGATTGATGTCACCGTCAACCACATAATCACCATCAGAATCCACATGAACAGCCTTCGCCTAAATGGCAGCCCGCTTATGAGAAGCAATATCGTACTCAGTGACGAAACAAAGGCTATCGTGTTGGACCGCATGACGCTTTTATAAGACTTAGGATGATTATGGGCCATTACAGACTCTCCTGCTCTGTGTGGGTTGGTCACCATGTTGCCATTTGAATCTCGTATTAAATCTTCTTGCCAACGCCGCCTGCAGGGCTCAGCCCAGCTTAAAAGCCATCGTTGCTATGAGGATCGCCACCACCATTATGGCGTCTCGTTTTTGGTCAGCCACTTGACTGGTTGAGATTGTTTGTGAGTGTTGTGGGAATTGCAAAGTCCTGATCTGAGAATATTTCTGATTTCTGAGATTGTCTTGTCTGGTGGACTTTGTTCTAGAATGGCCATGACTGTTTGTCCCCTGGAGTTGGTTGCATTCACATCTATGTTGGTGTTTCCCACCAGATATTGGATAATCTGCAACCATTTACATTCAACTTTGAGGTGGTGGATCATCAAAGGTAATTATAGTACAGATCAATCAAGCAAAATGTTTTTGATCCTTTCAGGTGTGCATTTTAGGTTGGGATAATTACAAAAACTACCTACGAGGTTTGATTTTGTTTTAAATTTAAGGGGATAATTGTAATATTTTTACAAATGTTAAGGGGTGTTTGAAATGTTTTTGCTTATGCAGTTCTGCTTCTTCACCAGCTTTATCCAAAGCTATAAACTCAGATTCCATGGTGGACCGAGCTATACACGTTTGCTTCATGGACTTCCACGATACCGCACCACCTCCAATGGTGAATATGTATCCACTAGTTGAATAAGAATCTTTCGAATCAAATCCAACTAGCATCACTATATCCTTCAAGTACAAATTTGGATATCTTGAGTAGTATAGCCCATAATCCAAGGTATACTTCAAGTATTTTAACACTCACAGTTAACACTTTCCAATGCTCATGGCTTGGATTGCTCGTGAACCTACTCAACATATTTACAGGGTAGGCCAAGTCCGGACGTGTACAATTTGTGATGTACATCGATCGCTTATTATACGTGAGTATTCCATCGAGCCATGGTTTCGCTTTATTAGCAACTTGATTTATACTTAAATCAATGGGCGTCTTTGACGGTGAATCAAAAGCATTGAATTTCTTGAGCACTTTCTCCACATAGTGGGATTGTGACAAGATAATTCCATTAGAGTTCTCACGATTTTTATCCCAAGGATTACATCAAGAAAGTCCCCATATCCTTCATGTCAAAGTTCCTCTTTAACATTCTTTTAGTCTCCATGATAGTATCATGACTACGCCCATGATTAACAAATCGTCTACGTATAGACAAACTATGACAAATGCTTCCGATGTCCCTTTGACATATACGCATTTATCACACTCGTTGATTTTGAATCCATTTGACAACATCGTATTGTCAAACTTAAGATGCCATTGTTTTGGAGCTTGTTTCAGTCCGCACAAGGATCTTATTAACTTGCACACCTTCTTTTCTTGACCGGGTGCAACAAACCCTTCAGGTTGTTCCATGTATATTTCAAAGATCTATCTCTCCATTCGTAAACGCCGTCTTGACGTCCATCGATGAATCTCTAGATTGTGCAAAGCGCAATCGCAAGAAGCACCCGAATAGACGCAATCCTCGTTCTTTCGAGAATAGGTGTCAAAGAAGTCATATCCTTCTTTTTGTTTAAAGCCTTTGGCTACAAGCCGTGCTTTATACTTATCAATAGTTCCATCTGCTTTATACTTCTTCTTTAGGATCCATTTACATCCTAAAGGTTTATGACAAGCAGGAGATCAACCAACTCCCAGTATGGTTCTCGCGAGAATGGACTCGATTTCACTATTGATAGCTTCTTGCCGGAGAGGAGCATCCGGATCGCTTAGAGCCTCTTTAATCGAGTTTGGCTCACCATCTAACATAAATGTTATGTAATCGACCCAAAAGACTTAGCCGTCTTAGACCTCTTCTTGCGTCTCGGTTCTTCACTAAGTGGTGTTGAACCACTTGCTTAGTTTCGTGAGTTCTTTTATTAGTACTCACTTCTAATTTTTCTCTACAAGGGTAGACATCCTCAAAGAATACAACATTCCTTGATTCGATTATGGTACCTTGATCATTTCCGGATTTTTCGACTTATGTATCATAAACCTATATGCACTACTTTGGTATGCATATCCCACAAAGACACAATCAACTGTCTTTGGTCCAATTTTAACTTGTTTTGGTTCGTATTGCTACCTTAGCCAAACACCCCCACACTTTAAGGTATTTATAAGAAGGCTTACGATTTTTCCACAATTCGTAAGGTGTCTTTTTCTTTCCTTTAAGTGGTATTTTATTCAATATGTGGTTGGTGTTAAAAGCGACTTCCCCACATATTCAGGGTAATCCGGAACTTATCAACATGGCATTCATCATCTCTTTTAGAGTCCGGTTTTTGCGTTCAAAGAACATCGTTAGATCGTGGTGAATATGGTGTTGTTGTTTGATGAATTATGCCCGATGGGTACATAGTTCTTCAAATGGTGCAACATATTCGCCACCTCTATCACTCCGAATTATTTTAATCCATTTTGCAAGTTGATTTTCAACTTCATTTTTATAATTCTTAAAAGCTTCTAATGCTTCATCTTTGCTTCTTAACAAGTATAAGTAGCAAAATCTTGTGCAATCATCAATAAATGTGATGAAATATTTATTACCACCTTCGATTTGCACGAATTTTAGATCACACACATCGGTGTGTATCAACTCTAAAGGTGAAGTGCTCCTTTCAACCGAATGAAAGCGTAATTTAGCCATTTTAGCTTCAACACAAACTTCACATTTTCTTTGTGAGTTTACTTGAGGTAAATTAATCAATTCTAAATTTACCAATCTTTTTATAGCATTGATTTACATGTCCTAATCTAATATGCCATAAATTAGAGCACTCAAAGAATATAAACAGAAGAAGATTCATTCTTATTCATATTCTCGCCAAAACGGCGTATAGTCATTACATTCATTTTGAGCAGTCTTTTGTCTAGATAACCCTACCAAGGAACTGTCCAAATTTGCTAAGTACAAACTTTTCGGACTCAAAAACTAGTCTAAACCCATGGTTAACCAAAGAACGAACCCGAAACCAGATTTTTGCGGATGTCCGGGACATGCAAAGACATCCTTGACTTCAACTCCTTTCCGAAGTAAGCTTTAGCACCACCGTTCCAACGCCAAAGAACATCGAAGAGACGTGATTCCCCATATGGAGCTTTCTTCCGGTCGATGGGATGTAAAAAGAGAATGCATCCTTATCGAAACAGACATGGCAAGTGGCACCGGTATCCACAAACCATTCTTTCGGGTTATCCACCAAATGGCTTCAAACACCACCGCCCGACATGTCAACTTCTCGGCTCCCTTTCTTCAACCACATTGGCATTGGATGCGGTTTGGTTTTCTTTTTCTTTTCGCCGCGATCCTTTTTGCCATATGGTTCGGTTTGTTACGATTGTAGCAAGCTCCTGGAATTTTCCAGTGCCTTAGGTTTCTTGCCTTTATCATTAGGCCTTTTCTTGAGTTACTTGACGAGCCGTGCTCCATCAAGTTGGCTTTTGACTCCATAGGGACAAGCTTGGACTTAGAGTCAATCCTCCTATTGTCTTCCTCACCCGAAGTTTGACAATCGATCCTCTAGTCCCATCTCCTTTCGCTTATGTTTGAGATAATTCTTGAAATCCCTCCAATTTGGGGGCAATTTCTCAATCAAGGCGGCCACTTGAATGCTTCCGCAAAGCCATTCCTCGGCGGAGAGATTTCATGTAGGATCAACTGGAACTTCCAACTTGTTCCATCACGGTTTTAGAATCAACCATCACAAAATCCAAGAACTTACCGACAACAAATTTCTTTGTCCGGCATCCTCGATTTTGTACTTCTTCTCCAAAGATTCCCACAATTCTTTGGAGGATTTCACAAAGACAATACACATCAGTAAAGTGCATCACTAAGTCCGTTTAGGACATAGTTACGACAGACAGAAATCACCCTGGCCCCACGCATCAAACGCGGCGCGTTTTCAAAGATTCGTTTCGTTCTCAACAACAACGGGAGCGTCCTCGGTCGAGATCTTCGCCAGGACTTAGGGTAGTCGGGTAAAACAACATTTTTTTTGCCACCTCTTCAAGTCGAAACCCATGAATTTTTCGGGTTTCTCGGCTTGAGCGAGGAGGGATGATCGGGGTTCGCTTGTGCTTGCCATCGTGAAGTTCGATAATTGCTTTGCGATTGTTGATTACAAAGTTACAGGATCGGGAATCCCTTCAAATGGAAAATTACAGAAAACAGAAGATTACAAGAAACTGAACTAACTATTACAAAAGATAGAACTTTCAGAAGCCGAGTCGAGATGAATCTCTTTCCGCAAAGCAATTACGCCCCGGCTAGTGCTCACGGGTTTGACGTATTGCTTCCAAAGATGAAAGCGGTTTCGTCTCAGGTACGTAGTAGCACCACTAACACGTAAGCACCTTCGAACTAGAAATATGTTGAAGACGGTTCTTTGGACTTAGTGCGCGAATCACGAGAAAATGATTGTATGTTTTTGATGGAGTATGAATTCTGTGTATCTAACTGCAATGCACAAACATGTATAAATAGCCAACCATTCCACCTGCAGGAGAAAAAACTGGGTAGTGGGCATTAATCATTTTCGAGTGGCAAAACTTTAGTGGACCGGACCTCGGCCCAATAGGGCGGGCGCCCCGCTTGATCCAGGCCCATGCCCAAGCCCAAGCCCGGTAGGGGCGGGGCGCGTAGCGTGTGGCCCACTTGTGATCATCCACTTGTGTTATAGTTTATACAACAAATAACACCTTCTAGTAAATAAACTAGGATAAACTATGATTTATATTCCATGTGGGATAAGGCATAAGCCTTTCATCTCCCTTTAAATAATCTTTACATAATGCCCATTTATGTGGCTACCTTCGTGTATTAATTTCTCACTCACCAAATTCGGTTTGAGAAATAAAAATATCGCGAACATCTACTCGGAACGTAGATTAATAATATATAATTTAATTCCTCCAGAATTAAATATTTAGCCACCGAAAAATTGGTCAAAGTCGGGTCGATACCCTCTTTATCAAAACCAAAATTTCCAACACTTACCAAAAAAATTATTTTCAAATACAAAAAAAAATTATTTTATTTGTATGACGTGTTTTTGTATAAAAAAAGTTTTAAAAAAATATTCAACCAAATATCAATTTATTTCTTAAGCTATATTTATTTTCAAAAAGTTTACATTCAACTAAACATATGTTCATCTCTCACGTGAAAACTAACACTTACTCTCAAGAAAAGTAGTGGAAATGAAAATTTTCAATTGAAGTGTGGTCATATACTTATATGAGCCAGCTCCATGTCAAGTTACTGAAACTCGACGATGTCAAGTTACAGGGATGTGTGTCTTTATGCAGTTAAATTGATTCAAGGGCAAATTGAGTTTTTTACACCCCAAAATGGCTAAAAAAAGACATGTGTTTGAAAAAAATAGCTAAAAAATGTCTTGGTTTGATGGGAATATTTTTGTTTGGCCAATAGGCTAAAAAAACCAGCCCGCTCTACAGAAAAGCCACAGTTTTGTTTTTTCCCCCCTTAATATATCCAAAGTCAATCGGCAGGCACAGCCCACATGAAATTTCTTGATGTACCATTACCATAAATCTATTACATGATATTTGTGGATGATTTTTATTTTATTTTATTTGAGGCACAATAGATCTAATTTATTACTAGTTGAGATTAAATTAAGAAAGGGTGAGTGACTCAATCCGCCATGATTTTATATTTTTTATTACCAATTCAGTAAAATCCCACAGCTGGGCATTACAGACAGAGTTACAGTACTCTTTTCTTCACCACACTGTAACCCATGAAAAGAAAAAAATTCTCGAAATACCAACTGACACGTGTCCATCTACCTCTGATCGGCAAAACCGTTTAACCCTCGATACACACAAACTTGTAAGCGCCACCCTTTCTTCACTTACATATATCAAACACAAAAAACTCTGCTTTTCTTTGAGCCTTATTATCAGCTTCTTCACCTATATATTTATCCAATATCTAAATACCCACATGAGTAAAGTTTGATTTTTGTATAATTTGAGCTGGACCCATTTGAATACTCCAAAAATTAGAACAAGGGTTTGTTTTAGTTTAATGTTTTTTTAAGTTCCAAGAGTTTTCTTTAATTTTTCGGTTGTCTTTTTTCATTGTATTTTCTATAAATAGGTAGCTTTGGGGTTTTGTTTAGCTAAAAGGATTTAGTTCTCTGAAGAGGAAAATGAGTTTAACTGCTGTAGAGGATGATTCATCATCTGAAATCCATCTTCCAGCTGATATAAATTGGGATATGCTTGATAAATCCAAATTCTTCTTCCTTGGGGCTGCCCTGTTTTCAGGCGTTTCTTTCACTCTTTACCCGATCGTCGTTTTAAAAACACGGCAGCAAATTATGTTAAATGCAATCTCGTGTTTCAAAATGGCGACATCAATTTTTCGCAGCGAAGGATACAGAGGCTTTTACTCTGGTTTTAGCACTTCTCTTGTCGGAACTATCCCCGCACGTGCCCTTTACATGACTGCCCTTGAAGTTACCAAGAGTAATATGGGCAATATCACTAGTCCAGTTATGGCGAATGCCGTAGCTGGACTAAGTGCTGCCATGGCTGCCCAATTAGTTTGGACGCCAATCGACGTCGTTAGCCAACGACTAATGGTTCAAGGACGTAATCGTAATTTTAATTCTCGCGTCGTTGGATTGAATAATTACAATGGTGGGATCGATGCGTTTAGAAAAATTATACTCTCGGATGGAGTAAGGGGATTGTATAGAGGTTTTGGGATATCTATATTGACTTACGCGCCGTCCAATGCCGTTTGGTGGGCGTCTTACTCGATTTCGCATAGATTGATTTGGAGTTGCATAGGTTGTAAGAAGGATGAGATGTTGGAAATTTTGGTTTTGATAAAGTGGGTCGACACCCGACTTTGACCAATTTTTCGGTGGCTAAATATTTAATTTTGGAGGAATTAAATTATATATTATTAATCTACGTTCCAAGTAGATGTTCGTAGTATTTTTTATTTCTCAAAACTGAATTTCGGTGAGTGGGAAATTAATACACGAAGGTAGCCACATAAATGGGCATTATGTAAAGATTATTTAAAAGGAGATGAAAGACTTATGCCTTATCCCATGGAATACAAATCATAGTTTATCCTAGTTTATTTACTAGAAGGTGTTATTTGTTGTATAAACTATAACACAAGTGGATGATCACAATGAAGTGGGCCACACGCGCGCCTGCCCGCCGGCCTCGGCTGGGCGGGGCTTGGGCGGCCCGGCCTATTGGGCGAGGTCCAGGTTCACTAAAGTTTTGCCACTCGAAAATGGGCTTGACCCAGATTCGAGTGATTGTTGGACTGTTGAAGCGATGAACGGGACATTGTAGGTGTCGATTCGTAGTGATTGTTGGAGTTAGTAACTCCTGCGGTAGTGATCACCGGTGAAAAGAGCCCACTACTTGTCTGTTATGGAGTAGTGGGGTGTAACATCCGGGATGTTACAATTGGATTAATGCCCACTACCTTTCTATCTCTTGCGGTGTTGGTTGTCTATAAAATCATTCTTTGTGCATTGCAGATTTTTACGAGAAAAATTCATAGCATTTCATACACCTCCAAAAGCTATTTCTACATTCTCGCACTAAGTCCAAAGAACTGGTCTTCAAAGACTTTTCTAGTTGAAGGTGCTTTTGTGTTAGTGGTGCTACTACACGAGAGAAGGCGTAAGTCGTTTCATCTTTGGAAGCAATACGTCAAACCGTGAGCTCTAGCGGGGACGTAATTGCTTTTGCGGAAAGAGATTCGTCTCGCTTCCCGAAAGTTCTATCTTTTGTAATAGCTAGTTCAGTTTCTTGTAATCTTCTGTTTTCTGTAATTTGCCATTTGAAGAGATTCCCGATCCTGTAACTTTGTAATATTCAACAATCGCAAAGCAATTAACCGAACTTCACGATGGCAAGCACAAGTAGAACCCCGATCATCCCTCCTGCTCAAGCTGAGAAACCCGAAAAATTCATGGGTTTCGACTTCAAGAGGTGGCAGCAAAAAATGCTGTTCTACCCGACTACCCTAAGTCTGGCGAAGTATCTGACCGAGGACGCTCCCGTTGTTCGAGAACGAAACGAATCTTTGAAAAATGCGCTGCGTTTGATGCATGGGGCCGGGTGATTTCTGTGCGTAATTATGTCCTAAACGGACTTAGTGATGCACTTTACAAAGTGTGTATTATCTTTGTGAAATCCTCCAAAGAATTATGGGATTCTTTGAAGAAGTACAAAACCGAGGATCTTTGGCACAAAGAAATTTGTTGTCGGTAAGTTCTTGGATTTTGTGATGGTTGATTCTAAAACCGTGATGGAACAAGTTGAAGTTCGATTAATCCTACATGAAATCTCTCGCGAGGGGAATGACTTTGGAAGCATTCCAAGTGGCCGCTTGATTGAGAAATTGCCCCCAAGTTGGAGGGATTTCAAGAATTATCTCAAACATAAGCGAAAGGAGATGGGACTAGAGGATCGATTGTCAAACTCGAGAATTGAGGAAGAAATAGGAGGATTGACTCTAAGTCCAAGCTTGTCCCTATGGAGTCAAAAGCCAACTTGATGGAGCACGGCTCGTCAAGTAACTCAAGAAAAGGCCTAACGATAAAGGCAAAGAAACCAAGAATCGAAAATTCCGGGGAGCTTGCTACAATCGTGGCAAACCGAACCATATGGCAAAAGGATGCCGTCGACAAAGAAAAAGAAAACAAAAGCTGATCAATGCCAATGTGGTTGAAGAAAGGGAGCCGACGAGAAGTTGACATGTCGGCGGTGGTGTTTGAAGCCAATTTGGTGGATAACCCGAAAGAATGGTTTGTGGATACTGGTGCCACTTGCCATGTCCTGTTACGATAAGGATGCATTTTCTTCTTACATCCCATCGACCGGTAGGAAGCTCCATATGGGGAATCACGCCTCTTCGATGTTGCGGGCGTTGGAACGGTGGTGCTAAAGCTTACTTCGGGAAAGGAGTTGAAGCGAAGGATGTCTTTGCATGTCCCGGACATCCGCAAAAAGCGGTTTCGGGTTACTGGTCAACCATGGGTGTAGACTAGTTTTGAGTCCGAAAAGTTTGTACTTAGCAAATTTGGACGAGGTTCCTTGGTAGGGGTTATCTAGACAAAGGACTGTTCAAAATGAATGTAATGAATGTACGCCGATTTGGCGAGAATATGAATAAGAATGAATCTTCTTGTTTATATTTTCGAGTGCTCTAATTTATGGCTTATTAGATTAGGACATGTAAATCAATGCTATAAAAGGTTGGTAAATTTAGAATTGATTAATTTACCTCAAGTAAACTCACAAAGAAAATGTGAAGTTTGTGTTGAAGCTAAAATGGCTAAATTACCGTTTCATTCGGTTGAAAGGAGCACTTCACCTTTAGAGTTGATACACACCGATGTGTGTGATCTAAAATTTGTGCAAACTAAAGGTGGTAAAAATATTTCATCACATTTATTGATGATTGCACAAGATTTTGCTACTTATACTTGTTAAGAAGCAAAGATGAAACATTAGAGGCTTTTAAGAATTATAAAAACGAAGTTAAAAATCAACAGCAAAGGATTAAAATAATTCGGAGTGATAGAGGTGGCGAATATGTTGCACCATTTGAAGAACTATGTACTGTTACGCCCCAAAACGTGACGCGAAAACGATCAATCACTTAAACAGAAATAAATCAACAGTCTAAACCAAAGATACCAAACTCCAAGTGAAATAGAGTCTAATGCAGCGAAATTAAAATAAACACGAGTACAAATTACATCTTAAAGTCTGGTGGTATCCGAATACAACCCAAAAGATTATCTGAATTAACTTACAGTCCAAACAAAATAAAATGAAGGAGTCCAACAACAAATAAAAGTAAAAGGAAGTGTCGCTCCACATCACTGATAGAGATTCAATCTGTAGGTTCGGTGTCTTCAGCGTACTCTTCATCTAAAGGTTAGAAAACAGGAGGGAATGAGACAAAAATCTCAGTGGATGGGGTGATCGTGTGTAAGTGTGGCGATATAAATAGTTAATGCGAGAAATTTAGTTGTATGAAAACGCGTGAGGGATGATGCATGATTTCACACACAGTCCACAAGCGTCGTGATAAACATATTAAGTCATATACTTATACAGTTTAAGAAAAGCGAGTTCATGGTCAAGTAGCACTATGGTCCAAGCAAACATGAGGATTGCGTCACGGATTTGTAACGTCAATCCTATGCAAGACAAGTAGCGATTTGCGTCACGGATTTGTAGCGCCAACCAAAGCGGGTCCGATTAACTCCGAATCGTGTGGATCGGAATAACGATTCCTTCGTTCTTCCTTGTAACTCCCCGAGCAAGATGGTCAAGACCGTCACCTTATCGCTCCATAGGCAAAGACAAAATCCACAATGGAGCTAGCAAGGCTCGATTTGTCATAATCATGATTATACCTCAAGTATCTACGACCCGCTCCCTTGGACAAATCCGTCCCCGGTTGCGGGATTAGGACGATGGGGGAGAGTGGAATAGCGGCCGAGCTGCCTGGTTCCATCCCCGACGTATCCATTCCGACTGTGAGCTCGACACACCAAGTTGACTCAGCAGAAATTAAGTACACGTTCGGGTAGTCAACCAGAGCAAATCGAGTATTATTGATTGGGACGAGTTCATGAAAAGTTCTCAAAAATTTGCACAAGAGAGTTATGGCGTTGGTGGAGTTATTGGGATGAGATAATTATCGGGAGGATAAGTAGTCTTCGATATCTTAGGATTAGGAGGAACATAGGTCCCGTTATAGATTCGAAATCGCAAGACGAGGAGGTCGCCGCGATCGGTGTATTAATCGGTCAAGGCGGTCCGATAAGTCAAGGGGTTTTTGAGAAATTAAATATTTTACTTACGAATTGAAGTCAAAGGGTCCAGGGCTGTTTTATAAAAATAAAAATAATTTGAGTTAGGTCCTTATAAAAAAAATAAAATTTACAATTAGCCCCGTTTTGTCAAAACCAATACTTTTGGGGTTAAAAGTTAAATAAATAGATGTCCCGACCTTGAAAAATTATGAGGTCAGTTCCTAAATTCTCTAAATTGTTCAGAGATTCAGGTTTTTAAAGTTTTGAGGTAGAGTTTTTATAAAATTCTCTCATTGGCCCCAAATTTGTTAAAATTGTCATTTCGGGCCCTAAGTTTAAAAAAATCGGAACTCACAAACCGGAAGGGCTTCTAATGTGATTCCAGTTGGAAAATGTCACTAAGATTAGTGGGATATTGGGGCAAAAACAGTTTTAAAACGTCATAAGTATAGGTCCCTCAACTTTTGAAAATCTCATTTTTGTCCCATTTTGAAATAATTGCCTTTAAGGCTATTAGGGGTCCAATTGTTATGAAATTTGAACCTTGGGTCCAAAATATAATTATGTTATAGGTAAATTAGTAATTCCAGGTACATGGGCTGTATAAGTCCTGGAAATTTCATTTGGGTCCTCAAGTTTAATCTTTTACAATTTGGTCCCTCAAGTCTTATAAAATTACTTTCCAAGCTCTAAACACTTGGATTTTTGGAATACACTTAAAATATGTTATTTCTAGTCCCTTAAGAGTTAAAATTTCAAATTTTAAATTTAGGGTCTGGTACAGTTTCGAAATTTGCAAAATAGCCCTTAAACTTCTCAAATTTTACAATCTAGTCCTTGGGCTTTTAAGGGTTGATTTTATTTATCTAAAAACTCTTAAAACTTTATTAAAATGTCAAAACATCATTTTTGAACCTGAGTACAGTCCCAAAAATTGAAATTTACAGAGAGGTCCCTTAAGTTTTATTTTTTTGCACTTAAGTCCACTAACTTTCCATTTTTGCATTTTAAGTCCAAAAATCGAAATTTAATCAATTATGCTCGACTTGTCCAGGTTATAGGTCATTCAAAACATAGATTTCAAGAGTCATACACATACATAACCATCCCATACAAGATTTTATCAAATATGACAATAAAGTGTACATGTATGTCCTAATTTTCGGTAAATCGCATTTTGAGCAACACTTGAGAAATTTTTCAACTTGATACAAGAAAATAACATGCAATACATAATATATATCTCAAATACTCAATAACAAAATACTACATGCATTTTTATGAATTAAAACACCTAGAAGTTGAAAGGATTTTTCCACCCACCTTGTTTGTTCGGTTGATTGGTGTAAAGTGGTGTCACTAGACCTTGAGGATTTTAATCCTCACTTAAGGCAGCCCCTAAGTCCAATAATACAAGGAGTTTTGAGTTAGAAAATGAAGATTTGAACCAAGGAGGGAAAAAGAGAAGGAATAGGCCAAAGGTACCACACTTACCTTGTGTAGTTGAAAGTTGTAGTCAAAAATTGATAGTCTCTTAAGAACTTGATCACCACTTAAACAAAGCTCCAAGGTCAGCCCCTAATCACCTCAAAATGATAATTTTGGTGTTAAAATTCGAAATTAATAGGGGAGAAGAAGAAGGTACCAAAAATCCCATTTCTTACCTTATAGTCCAAATTCTTCAAATTCCTTCAAGTCTAGAAGTCTTCTTCAAGGTGATGGTGAGTCTCTTAGTATCTTCCAAGTCTTTTATGTGAACCTCAAAAATAAAAATCCAAACTTACATTAATAAGTGAGAGGAGATAGTTAGATAATATCAAGACAAGAAGAGGAACAAATTTTCTTACCTTGTTGAAGGGGGGTGTTCGAATTTTGTGATGGAGTAGAAGAAAAGTTCTTGTATTTTTACTAAGTGTTCAAGAGAAGAGAAGAAAATTGTAGAGAGAGATGTGGGAGGATTTCTTGGTGAGAAGGAGGATGAAAGGTTTGAGAGATGAAGGTGTTGGGTACAAAAATGAAATGTTTTGTGTATTATGGCCTAATGGCCGATTTTTGAGAGCATGAGGGAGAGAGATTTTGTGTTTTGTTCCAAGTCTTGTAAATTGTAGTAAGCATGAGAGACAAGGACTTTGGTCAAGGTGTAGTCTTGCATGGGAGGTTGGAATTGCAAGGATAGAGAGGAATGTTGGCATGGGGTGTTGGGAAGCCTCCAACATGTTGGATGATTTTATAATAAAGAATTGGTGTATGAGATATTATGTATAAGATTTGAATTAATGGTGTAAAAATACACAAGATGAATACACAAGGTGTACATGTGTTCGCCTTATTTTTAGCTTCACCGCAAGTGTACGGTGTAGTTTATAGAATAGGGTAAGCAAGGTCGTATCCACAGAGACTAATAAATTAATGTGCTAAGTATTGAACTAAGATAGTCTTATTTTTATTTAGACGATCGTAATTGGATGATTGTTGTGGAGGTAAAGACAAGAATAACCACAAAAACACAAGATGAAAAATAATGGAATTATCAAGAGAATAAAACGGATTCCCGGGTTATGGTTTCGATTAATATTCCTCTTGTTGTCCGATTTAATCAAAGCCAAAGTTATTATCAATATACCTATAAGACGATCACCACGATATTTTATCCTCCCTCTCGAGATGCATATAAAACGTAGATTGAAATATCTTTGCTAGCATCTCTACTCAACAATAGATATACAACTCCCAAAAGCACCAAAGATCAAATATCCTCACAAACATCTACAAACCTCTCGATTCATGCAAATATTCATGTCAAGTACTCAAGATCTAATATTGAAACTCATCTCTCGAATTATGAATCAATATATCAAACAAGTTAAACCATTGGCCAAATGATAAAACAAGAATAAGCTCAAAGTACTCAAATAGGCTTCAAGATAATAACTTCAACCAAGATTAAAACATCCAACAAGAGTTCATTAATCTACTTCCAAAACCCGGAAATCACAAGATGTTTAGCTACCCATTACAAATAAACAACTCATAGACAAATTGTTCATATTCATAAGAAGCTAAAATGAAATATTAAAGCACAAAGAATGAGAAAACTTAGGAAATGGATAATCTCTCGATTAATCTTCAATCCTCAAGCTCCGATTCAACCCGATTCTTCCCTTGATTCTTCCTTGATGAAATTGATGTGTTTCTTGTGTTCTTGGGTGTATTCCCAGCCTTTCTCCCCGGTGTGCGCCCAAGAAGTGGTATTTATACCCTTTTGGAAGTCTAGGTCAATTTTTGTCATTTTGGAGTTTTTAAGCACGCACGGGTCGTGCGCCCACGCACGGGCTACCCGTGCGCCATTTCGTAGAAAACACCCAGTCTCGTAGCACGCACGGGTCGTGCGCCAACGCACGATCTACCCGTGCGCCATCCCATAGAAAACATCCGATCTCGAGGGCGCACGGGTCGTGCGCCCACACGCACGGGTTACCCGTGCGCCACCCAAACGTCCGAATTTGTTTGCAGGGTCTTCAGAAGAGTTGTAGCCCTCTCTCTTAGCTTTCCATAGCCACTTGAATCACCTCAATATCAATTTTGTAGAGAGAGTTATGGCCAAAATACAAAACCCTGTCAGTCTTTGGAAATTCCATACGCGTTTGGATGTTCCTTGAGATAAATCTCCTTGTTGTTTGATCATCCATGCTTTTTTGACACACGACTCATCACTATGACTCTAGACTCCACATAGTTGGCTTCTAATTAGGTGTAATCGCTCGATTCTTGATGATTCTAGGTAGCAATGCTCGTATTTGTCACAAAATCACTCCAAATATCGTTAAATTCCTACAAAACAAGCAAGCGTAATATCTTTTTCCACAAAGAGCGAATATATACCATTTCATACACGTTATTGCATGTTTAATCACCATTTTAGTCATATTTATACCTCAAAATACATGCAAAACTCACACCTATCAAAATCCCCCAAACTTAAATGGTTGGCCGTTGGCCAACGCTTTTAAAAACTAGACAACACATGATTGGGAGTAATGAAAAGTACAACGCACAACAACTCCATAAAATTCGCATTGTTTATCGTAGGTGTCAAGTAACGAATCAACCAAGCCTCAAACATCTAACATAGAGCACACATCAAATAAATCATGGTAAATGCTTTGAATCACTTCTCTCAAGATCAAGTGTATACTCTCATCTCACATGAATATAGGACGTGTTTACGCTCAATTCAATTCAATGTTGAAGAATTACCATAAGCTTGCAAATCGTCTCATATCTCCGCCACTAGAATATATGCAATTTGTGAATCAAAAAGGACTTTTTCTTTTGGTTATAATGAAGGCTCTTTGGTTAGGGTAGGAAAATATGGATAGAGTGACTCAAACTCGAGCGTATAGACCGATGAGCATATAAATCATCTACATTAAAGCTCAATATGCTACTAAATTCTTCTCTCATTTTCACCAACTCTTCTTATCTCCATCCCCTTTCTTTTGTAAAACACCATCACCTCACATTACAATTCTTAACCTCCAAGTTCATTGAAAGAAAACTCATTCATAAAGCTATTTTTTTTTTTTTACTCTTTTGTGAGTTTTCAACATTCTTTGCTTCTCCTTTTCTTCCCCTTTTGTTCCCATCAACCAATTTATCCAACTTTTCAATTCCAACCCATTCAACCTTATTCAATCCCTTTACTCAATGCTATACGCTCAAGTATGGGGTAACAAATATATCAAGTTAAGGCTTGAATTGTTGCTATCAAGAAATTAGGCAATAGGCTCAAGTTGGCTAACTAGGGATTTCAATATCATCATTAGGTAAGCAAAAGGCTTGAAGGGCTAACAAAAATTGCCTTTGATCATTTTCACAATTCGCATACAACATGTGACCTTGAGAGATACCGAGAGCAAGTTCTAGAATTCTAACAACATGAATGATACACTCAAATCAATCAACAAGATCGCATATGATGAAAGTAGTAAAGGCTCAAAAGCTCACAGGCTTGCAAATACGTAATTCAAAGCATCAAACCATGTTCTCAATATTCACATGCTCAATATCATCTATTCATGGCTCAATCAACTCGTACTCAACACCCAATCCAAACAATACAAAATTTTCAAAATAGAGCACGAGAATCTCAATATTGGTCAACTCACTCTCTAAACTCTATTAAAGCAATAAATGTGCTAAAGTCAGAACGTGCTTCTAATGCAATGCAACCTAAAATGCTCTACATGCAACTATATGAAAACACACAAAAATGCAATTTTTTTTTTAATCCACACATTTCATATCAAAATAACTATCTCTCCCCCCAAACTTAAATGAAATTATATCGCACGTAAGAGAAGATAGAATTTCAATATAAAATTGTGTGGATTTACGATTCATTGTGCGGGTGGTGGCCTCCTTGGCATCTCCTCATATCGCTAGGGCTTCTTCCTTCAACCATCACTTCAAATTTTGTACCTTAATATTATCTCAATTTGAAGGGACGCACGGTCGTGGCGCCTTGCGCACGGGCTGCCCGTGCTTCATGCCGGCGACATTATTCCTCCATCCAGGCACGCATGGGCGTGCGCCTAGCGCACGGGTCACCCGTGCGTGATGCCGTACATCAACACTCAGGGTTTTTTTATACAAAAAAAAAACAAACAAAAACAAAAATCACACTACAAACCGTTGGGTTGCCTCCCAACAAGCGCTAAATTTAAAGTCTTTAGCCGGACTTTTGTTTTACTCAATAAAGGGATCCAAAAACAAGTGTCGATCATGCCACGCCTTCGTATTTTCCAAAAGTATAGGTGATCCTTCAGTGTATTTAAGATGTGGATGATTCAGGATCACAATGTTGATGGTCTTTTGGAAATCAAGAAATGTGATCCTAATGATGAAAAATGGTTTATCAATCATAGTAAAGATATTTCTATCTTTACTCACATTATATATCATGAAGTCTGTAGAACATGTGAATTGATCACCATTTTCAAACATTGTTCCTTCAAGTGTATGCTTCTTAAAATTTGATACATCTGTAGTGAAGCTTACATCTAGAGTGCACATATTTTTATCAGTATGAGGATCTTCAATTGAGTGAGAGATAGAAATACTCCCTGATTTAATCTGACGTGGCTCCTCGTATTCAGTACCACTCCTTTGATGAATGGCACTATATTGTTCCTTCGAGTTGGTTTCAGTGGTGCATGAAAATTGGCTCTTTTGATATTGCTCACTAACAATTGTAACTAATTGGCCCATTTGAGTCTCTAGGTTCTTTATTGAGCTTGTCACTTGTTGTTCCATCTTGTCCATCCTTGCTTCTTGCCTTGCGAGGCGGCTCCTAGTTTCACTCATGAATGCATTGGATTGATTTATGAATGAGGTGAGGGCTTCTTCTAAAGATGGTTTTGCCTCTGCATTTGTAAACCCATTCATTATGTTGGACCTTGATGGGGGTGGAATCATATTCTCCGTGCTAGTATATGAAAAATCTTCGTAATTCCCCCAATCTGGGTAATAGCACATAGGAGTGGGATTATTCCAATAACTGTAAGAATTCCAGTCATTGAAATCCATTCGAGCGGGTGCACCTATACCAATTCAAAGAAACAAATCAAACATTGTAGAGATAGAATTTACAAAAGAAAAATGAAATAAAATAAAATAAAAAAAAATTGTCTAAATTAAAAATAATTCTATCTATCGCAATATTAGCACCAAAAATTATATTAGTCCCCGACAACGGCGCCAAAAACTTGTTCGCCTTATTTTTAGCTTCACCGCAAGTGTACGGTGTAGTTTATAGAATAGGGTAAGCAAGGTCGTATCCACAGAGACTAATAAATTAATGTGCTAAGTATTGAACTAAGATAGTCTTATTTTTATTTAGACGATCGTAATTGGATGATTGTTGTGGAGGTAAAGACAAGAATAACCACAAAAACACAAGATGAAAAATAATGGAATTATCAAGAGAATAAAACGGATTCCGGGTTATGGTTTCGATTAATATTCCTCTTGTTGTCCGATTTAATCAAAGCCAAAGTTATTATCAATATACCTATAAGACGATCACCACGATATTTTATCCTCCCTCTCGAGATGCATATAAAACGTAGATTGAAATATCTTTGCTAGCATCTCTACTCAACAATAGATATACAACTCCTAAAAGCACCAAAGATCAAATATCCTCACAAACATCTACAAACCTCTCGATTCATGCAAATATTCATGTCAAGTACTCAATATCTAATATTGAAACTCATCTCTCGAATTATGAATCAATATATCAAACAAGTTAAACCATTGGCCAAATGATAAAACAAGAATAAGCTCAAAGTACTCAAATAGGCTTCAAGATAATAACTTCAACCAAGATTAAAACATCCAACAAGAGTTCATTAATCTACTTCCAAAACCCGGAAATCACAAGATGTTTAGCTACCCATTACAAATAAACAACTCATAGACAAATTGTTCATATTCATAAGAAGCTAAAATGAAATATTAAAGCACAAAGAATGAGAAAACTTAGGGAAATGGATAATCTCTCGATTAATCTTCAATCCTCAAGCTCCGATTCAACCCGATTCTTCCCTTGATTCTTCCTTGATGAAATTGATGTGTTTCTTGTGTTCTTGGGTGTATTCCCAGCCTTTCTCCCCTGGTGTGCGCCCCAAGAAGTGGTATTTATACCCTTTTGGAAGTCTAGGTCAATTTGCTGTCATTTTTGGAGTTTTCTGCAAGCACGCACGGGTCGTGCGCCCACGCATGGGCTACCGGTGCGCCATTTCGTAGAAAACACCCAGTCTCTGTAGCACGCACGGGTCGTGCGCCAACGCACGGTCTACCCGTGCGCCATCCCATAGAAAACATCCAGTCTCTGTAGGGCGGGCGCATGGGTCGTGCGTCCACGCACGGGTTACCCGTGCGCCACCCAAACGTCCGAATTTGTTTGCAGGGTCTTCAGAAGAGTTGTAGCCCTCTCTCTTAGATTTCCATAGCCACTTGAATCACCTCAATATCAATTTTGTAGAGAGAGTTATGGCCAAAATACTAAACCCTGTCAGTGCTGGAAATTCCATACGCGTTTGGATGTTCCTTGAGATAAATCTCCTTGTTGTTTGATCATCCATGCTTCTTTTGACACACGACTCATCACTATGACTCTAGACTCCACATAGTTGGCTTCTAATTAGGTGTAATCGCTCGATTCTTGATGATTCTAGGTAGCAATGCTCGTATTTGTCACAAAATCACTCCAAATATCGTTAAATTCCTACACAACAAGCAAGCGTAATATCTTTTTCCACAAAGAGCGAATATATGCCATTTCATACACGTTATTGCATGTTTAATCACCATTTTAGTCATATTTATACCTCAAAATACATGCAAAACTCACACCTATCAACATGTACAAGAGTTGGGAGATATTTCTACACCAAAATTTACCTCATGACCGTCCACCTAAGGGTATTTGTGGTATTTGCCATATTTTGTTTTATGTCCCAAAATTGATGATAATAGGTGAATAATATCAATCTCCAAAATAATTAGTGATTTCCTTGATCACTTATAAGTCTCATGATTACTTAATCTAAATCGAATTCTCAATTCTATAAGGTATAAATCTCTAAAATAAATAGTCTCCAAAAATTCTAAGGTGACTAATGAGATACGTAAATAACATTAATGATGATCAATCAAGTGATCATAAATGCGAAATAAAATTAATAAATGATTATGATCACAAGAAGTAAATAAGGGATATTAAAGACGAAATATATATATATATATCATTAATATTTACCCGTCAAAGTGACGCGGTAGAATTGTAAAACAGTACAAAGACGATATGTGATACAAGTACATGTTCGAATAAAAATCGAGGGCTTCACATTCTCCCCTCAAAAGAATTTGGTCCCCAAATTCTCTTCAGAACAACTCTGGATATTGGTTCATCATGTCTTCTTCCATTTCCCATGTTGCGTCTTCGTCTCGGTTGTGGTGTCGCCATACAACTTTAACCATTGGAATTTCTCTGTTATTTAACCGGCGATTCTGTTTGGTCAATGATTCGATTGGTTCCTCGGTGTAAGATAAATTCTCCATTAGAGGAGGAGCATCACGCAGTGATGATATGCTCGGGATCTCGGTTGATACTTTTCAATCTCGACACATGGAATACATCGTGCATTCCGCATATTGTGTCGGTAACTTTCAAGTACAGTAGGCCAACTTTCCGATCCTCTCGCAAAATTTTGTAAGGTCAATATATCTCGGACTCAATTTGCCCCTTTCCTTGGATTGATCAATCCTTTTCGTGGCAAGAGTCCGAGAAATACCTCATCTCCGACTTCAAATTCCAAGTCTTTTCTCCTCTTGTCCGCGTAACTCTTTTGGCGGCTCTGAGTCAACCTTTGGAATCGAGGGTGACTTTCGTTTCTCCTCTTTATCAACTTGACCTTCTCCATGGCCTCCTGAACTAAGTCGACCTTTGGAATCGAGGGTGACTTTCGTTTCTCCTTCGGAGTCCATTGGTCATCAATCTCCCAGTGTAGAGGGGATCTACACTTTCGTCCATACAAAGCTTCGTAGGTTGCCATCCCAATCGTGGCCACGATAAGCTGTTATTATAGGCGAATTCGGCCAATGGTAAGTGCGAATCCCAACTTCCTTGGAAATCCAATGCGGGGCTCGCAACATGTCTTCCAGGGTTTGAATTGTTCGCTCAGGCCCGGCCATCGGTTTGCGGATGTCTTTGATGTCTTGAAACTTAGCGAGGTGCCCAATTCCTCATGTAAGCATTTTAACGGAGACAAACCTCGGGTCTGTCGACACTATGTCGATGGCACTCCATGCGGTCGGATGATCTCTCGGATGTAAATTTGCGCAAGTTTACGTAAGTCGCTGTCGGTTTTCTTCATGGGTAAGAAATGTGCGATTAGTGAGTCGGTCTCACGACTACCCAAATAGCATCATCGCCTCAAATCTGGTCCTTGGTAGATCCGTCACGAAGTCCATCGTTATGTGTTCCCATTTCCACTCGGGAATTCTCAACGGTTGTAATAAACCGGATGGTCGTTGGTGTTCGGCTTTTACTCGTTGACAAGTCAAACATCTCGCAACGAACTCGCTACCCGGTTCTTCATGTTTACCCACCATAATCTTGTTTCAAGTCCTTATACATCTTGTTTCCTCCAGGATGTATAGTGTATTTCGAACGATGTGCTTCGAAAGGATTCTATTCCTAAGTTGCTCATCACTCGGTACACAAATTCTATTCAAATCGATGATCCCATCTTCTGTCACCGAGAATTCTGATCTTTCTCCTTTGAGTATCTTCTCTTTTAGTTTTTGAAGTTGCACGTCAATCCCCTCGTGTTACTTTGATCTTGTTCGATAGATCGGGTTTAAGCGAAATATTAGCACATGAAATCGAGAAAATCTTGGTTCTCATCGGATTCCAAGTGCTCAATTCTTCTAATGATCTCCACTCTCGAATCATTAGTCTAGCTAAACTCGCTTCCTCGCTCAAGGCATCGGCTACTACGTTAGCTTTCCGGGATGGTATTGAATATCAAAGTGATAATCTTCTATTAACTCCATCCATCTCCGTTGCCTCAAATTGAGTTCCTTCGAGAGAGAATAGATACTTTAGGCTCTTATGATCTGTGTAAACCGTGAATGTTGCTCGTAGAGATAGTGCCTCCATTTCTTTAACGCGAACACTATAGCTGCCAATTCCAAGTCATGCGTTGGGTAATTGGCTTCATACGGCTTGAGTTTCCATGATGCGTAAGCAATGACCTTTCCTTCTTGCATGAGTCTTTGCTCCTAGTCCTTCCTTTGATGCGTCCTTGTAGATGACAAAGTTTTTGTTCCCTTTGGAAGGGCTAAGACCGTTTGTAGTAAGTCGCTTTTCTTGACTCTTGGAAACTAGCCTCACACTTGTCATTCCACTCAAACTTGACTTGTTTCTCGGGTTAGTCGAGTGAGTGGTCATTATCTTGGAGAAATCTTGGATATATCTTCGATAATATCCGGCTAGTCCTAAGAAACTTCGATCTCCATTACGGACTTGGGTTGTTTCCATTCAACCACATGCGTACTTTCGAAAAAGGATCTACGGTGATCCCGGTGTCGGATACTATCGTCCCAAGAATGCGACTTCACTAAGCCAAAATTCGCACTTGCTTTGAATTTGGCATATAGCTTGTGCTCGTAGTGTCTCTAAAACAATTTTCGGATGACGCTCATGCTCCTCTTTAGACTTAGAGTATACGAGTATGTCATCAATGAATATCACTACGAATTGATCCAAATAAGGTTGAAAGACTCGATGCATTAGATCCATAAACGTTCTTTGGTGCGTTTGTCGGAGGCCGAAAGGCATCACTACAAACTCGTAGTGTCCATATACGTGCGAAATCTTTGTTTTGGAAACGTCCTCTTCACGGATCTTTAAGCGATAATATCCTTGTTGTAAATCAAACTTGAGTACACCGTCGCTCCTTGAAATTGATCAAGCGGTTCGTACATCCTCGGGAGGGGATATTTGTTCTTGATGGTCACTATTTGTTAAGTCCACGATAGTCATACAGTCTTAATGTGCCATCTTTCTTTTTGACAAATAATCACGATGCCCCCAGGAGAGGCGTCTTGGTCGAATAAATCCTACATCCATAAGCTTCGTAATTGTGTCTTCAACTCTTGTAACTCAGCGGGAGCCATTCTACATACGGCGTTACAGCGATTGGGGCGGTTCTGGTAATACCGATGGTGAACTCAACTTCCCTATACGGAGGGACGGTGGTGAGTTCTTGTGGAAATACATCTGTATATTCCGATACTATAGGTACTTGATTAATTTGTGTTTCAACCTTAGGTTTGTTAATTACAAACGCCAAGTACCCTTGTGCCCCTCTAGTGATCGTCTTCCTCGCTTTCATTCTCGAAATGATTGGGGCAATCTTAACTCGTGCTCTTCCCAAAATTTCACGCCGGGCTTATCGGGTTCACATAGTTTAATGGGCTTGCGATGGCGATCCATTTGTGCATGGTGTCGATTAACCGATTCATTCCCAATATAATGTCGTATTCAGGATATAGGCAAAGAAGATCAAATCGGCAGGAAAATTTATCTCATCAATTTTAACCGCATGCATTATAGATAATATACATTATCGGCTTGCGCCCATAGGAGTGGATACTTCTAAACCTATAGGCATATGTTCCATGCATGCATGCAACTTGTGTACGAAATGTGGTGCGACAAATGAATGCGTTGATCCAGGGTCAAATAGTACTTTAGCGTAATGGCTAGATACTAGAAGCGTACCTTCCACCACGTCTGTTGCCTCCCGGAGCCTCATGTCCGGCTAGTGCAAATGCTCGGCGGGCATCCTGCCCGATTACCCCGGGTCGTTAGTAAATACCGTGGTTGCACTGTTTGATGCGGTCTTCGTATTTCGGACAATCCTTGGTGTTGATTACTACCACAGCGTAAACACCTTCCATGTTTACGCCCTTGTCATCATTGGCGGTATGTCCGGTTTTTGGCAATGTGTACATACTTGGCCCGGTTTTCCTGTATCGGTCCTTTCCTTTTCTGTTTTAACAATCGCCCGCCACGAATTTTAAAGGCGGTCTTGATGGTTGTCCCCCGCTGCTGTCCTTTTGAGACTTGTTCGATGGCCTATTCAATTTGAATCGACCAATGCGGTTAAGTCGACTCAATGCGGAGGGCCGCTTATCTGCGGCTGAGTATGTTGTTATTTCAAGATCAAAAGTCAAGCATTCGAGTTCCAACTTGAGTCCCGTGTGAACTTATACAATTTGTCCTCTTCGTCTTGATTGTTCTGGGGCATATTTGGATAACCGATGGAATTCAGGACTCATCTTGGGCCACAGACATGTTCCCTGTCTCAACTTATGGAATTCATCCCGCGTGCCTCCTTCACGACTTGGGGTATGTATTGCTCATTGAATTCAACCAGAAATTTTCCCATGTCCTATCTATTTGATCCTGTTCCCCACTTTCTCTCAACTGTTCTCCACCAATCTCGAGCGGTGATTCTAGTCGGAACACGGCGAGCGTAACCTTTTGTTCCCCGAGTATTGGAGAGCATTGAAGATATTCTCCGGTTTCGATCCATTCTTCTCGCTTTCACGTCATCCTGGTTCCCCTAAGAAAGTCGGAGGTCAAATCGTAAAAACCGCTCCAAGGTGCGGTCATTCGTCTCTCGAGTAGGTTCATGGTTGGTTGTGAGGCTCGCTTGTTGCCTCATGAAAACTAATATCTGCTGCAAGGCTATTGCGATTAGGTTATCTCATGCGATTGGCGGAGGAGGTGGTGGCAATTCGGGAGGGTGCCCGATCCCTTTGCGCATCATCGTTCCTTTGGGGTATACGGCGGGGTCTCCGCGTCCCGATTTCGACCATGAATGCGGAGCTTAGCTACAATACAAAATGAATGATTCAATAAATATTCGCGTAAACAAGTTATACCGCAAGGAGAGTAACATAAGTTCACAAGACATAGAACATGTAGAAAAGATATATCCATTAATGTGAAAATTTGAATACATCCAAAGGAGTTCATACAATAGACTACGAGAATCGATGGTAAATGCGAAATCATGGTACAACGAAAAGCAAAATACAATGAGAAAGGTAATATGCGCCGATACTATCTATCACAAAAGCTATCTATTGGTGAGGTTGTCGTCATCGTCACTAGTGGCCTCGTCCAGGATCGGAACTTGATCGGCCGAGGTAGCACCTCGGATTAGGCGATTGGCAAAATCTAGCCACTATTCTAGTCCGGAGCATCTTCGAGTGGGGCGGCTTCAAGCGCCTCGGGCTCTATATCTTCCATTGGATCCTCATTGGGATCCTCTTGGAGTCTTCTTCAGGATCCTCCTCGGGATCCTCTTCATTATCGACCTCGAGGTCGGGCATTGGTCCGCCTCGGGCGGTGGCAATGGTGGCGCATTGGCTGCTAAGGCGGCCTCGAGCCGCATCCGCCGGGTTAAGGCATGCGTGAGTTCCTCGATTATCGCATTTGTTTGTTGATGGTCTCCTCATGGCGTCTATGGTGTCTCTTGACATGTGTGCCTCCATTCTCCGCCGTGCGACCTTCCTTGGCACGTTCCATCTTCTCGCGAGTATTATCCGGCGTTCTGGATCAATTGAATTTGGTCTCGCGGCGCGGATGGTGTCCTCGCGGTCTTTAACGAGGAGAGTAAGGTTATTCTTCTCCTCTTGACTCTTGGTCGGGAGGTGTCCTAGTTCACGAGTGCATTGTCGTTCCACGGTAAGCTCGGAGTCGGCCGAAGGAAGGAATGTGCAGCGCCAATGAAGTTCTAAGGCCTTATAGTGATCCCGTTCAAAACGAGCTTCGATTACGTCCCACCAGGTTGGGGGTGCTGGCTCCATCCTGTCAAACAAAACTGAGGTGGATTAGACGGATGTAAAGGAAAGATAAGGAGAACAAGGTAAGAATGACTAAGGAAAGTCGGTCAAAGTCAACTAAGTCAAATCAAGTATGACTATGGATTCTCCAAGTATAAATTTTAGCTTAACCTAAACATCAATAATATGGTTCTACGCCATTTTTGAAATCGATATCACACTTAATTAGTCAAGTCACGGTACTACCCAACACAATCCGAGGGTCCTATCCTGGGTTAGCTCGGTGTAAGTTTCCATCTTACTAGCCGAGCTCGATACCATAAATCACGCCCCAAACGTGGCGACAACGATCAATCACTTAAACAGAAATAAATCAACATCTAAACCAAAGATACCAAACTCCAAGTGAAATAGAGTCTAATGCAGTGGAATTAAAATAAACACGAGTACAAATTACATCTTAAAGTCTGGTGGTATCCGAATTCAACCCAAAAGATTATACGAATTAACTTTAGTCCAAACAAAATAAAATGAAGAGTCAACAACAAATAAAAGTAAAAGGAAATGTCGCTCCACATCATCGATAGAGATTCAATCAGAGGTTCGGTGTCTTCAGCGTACTCTTCATCTAAAGGTTAGAAAACAGGAGGGAATGAGACAAAAATCTCGGTGGATGGGGTGATCGTGTGTAAGTGTGGCGATATAAATAGTTAATGCGAGAAATTTAGTTGTATGAAAACGCGTGAGGGGATGATGCATGATTTCACACACACGATCCACAAGCGTCGTGATAAACATATTAAGTAATATACTTATGATTTAAGAAAACAGATTCATGGTCAAGGCGCACTATGGTCCAAGCAAACATGAGGATTGCGTCATTTGTAATGCCAATCCTATGCAAGACAAGTAGCGGTTGCGTCACGGATTTGTAGCGCCAACCAAAGCGGGTCCGATTAACTCCGAATCGTGTGGATCGACAACGATTCCTTCGCCGTTCTTCCTTGTAACTCCCGAGCAAGATGGTCAAGACTGTCACCTTATCGCTCCATAGGCAAAGGCAAAATCCACAATGGAGCTAGCAAGGCTCGGATTTGTCATAATCATGATTATACCTCAAGTACTACGACCCGCTTCCCTTGGACAAACTCCGTCCTTGATTTGCGGGATTAGGGCGATGGGGCGGAGAGTGGAATAGCAACCGAGCTGCCCGGTTCCATCCCCGGCGTATCCATTCCGGTGTGAGCTCGACACACCAAGTTGACTCGGCAGAAATTAAGTACACGTTCGGGTAGTCAACCAGGCGATCAGTATTATTGATTCGGAAGCGATTCATGAAAAGTTCTCAAAAATTTGCACAAGAGAGTTATGGCGTTGGTGGAGTTATTGGGATGAAGATAATTATCGGGAGAATAAGTAGTCTTCGATATCTTAGGATTAGGAGGAACATAGGTGCCGTTATAGATTCGAAATCGCAAGACGAGGAGGTCGCCCGCGATCGGGTATTAATCGGTCAAGGCAGTCCGATAAGTCAAGGGGTTTTTGAGAAATTAAATATTTTACTTACGAATTGAAGTCAAAGGGTCCAGGGCTGTTTTATAAAAATAAAAATAATTTGAGTTAGGTCCTTATAAAAAAAAATAAAATTTACAATTAGCCCCGTTTTGTCAAAATCAATACTTTTGGGGTTAAAAGTTAAATAAATAAATGTCCCGACCTTGAAACATTATGAGGTCAGTTCCTAAATTCTCTAAATTGTTCAGAGATTCAGGTTTTTAAAGTTTTGAGGTCGAGGTTTTATAAAATTCTCTCATTGGCCCCAAATTTGTTAAAATTGTCATTTCGGGCCCTAAGTTTAAAAAAATCGGAACTCACAAACCGGAATGGCTTCTAATGTGATTCCAGTTGGAAAATGTCACTAAGGTTAGTGGGATATTGGGGCAAAAACAGTTTTAAAACTTCATAAGTATAGGTCCCTCAACTTTTGAAAATCTCATTTTTGTCCCATTTTGAAATAATTGCCTTTAAGGCTATTAGGGGTCCAATTGTTATGAAATTTGAACCTTGGGTCCAAAATATAATTATGTTATAGGTAAATTAGTAATTCCAGGTACATGGGCTGTATAAGTCCTGGAAATTTCATTTGGGTCCTCAAGTTTAATCTTTTACAATTTGGTCCCTCAAGTCTTATAAAATTACTTTCCAAGCTCTAAACACTTGGATTTTTGGAATACACTTAAAATATGTTATTTCCAGTCCCTTAAGAGTTAAAATTTCAAATTTTAAATTTAGGGTCTGGTACAGTTTCGAAATTTGCAAAATAGCCCTTAAACTTCTCAAATTTTACAATCTAGTCCTTGGGCTTTTAAGGGTTGATTTTATTTATCTAAAAACTCTTAAAACTTTATTAAAATGTCAAAACATCATTTTTGAACCTGAGTACAGTCCCAAAAATTGAAATTTACAGAGAGGTCCCTTAAGTTTTATTTTCTTGCACTTAAGTCCACCAACTTTCCATTTTTGCATTTTAAGTCCAAAAATCGAAATTTAATCAATTATGCTTGACTTGTCCAGGTTATAGGTCATTCAAAACATATATTTCAAGAGTCATTCACATACATAACCATCTCATACAAGATTTTATCAAATATGACAATAAAGTGTACATGTATGTCCTAATTTTCGGTAAATCGCATTTTGAGCAACACTTGAGAAATTTTTCAACTTGATACAAGAAAATAGCATGCAATACATAATATATATCTCAAATGCTCAATAACAAAATACTACATGCATTTTTATGAATTAAAACACCTAGAAGTTGAAAGGATTTTTCCACCCACCTTGTTTGTTCGGTTGATTGGTGTAAAGTGGTGTCACTAGACCTTGAGGATTTTAATCCTCACTTAAGGCGGCCCCTAAGTCCAATAATACAAGGAGTTTTGAGTTAGAAAATGAAGATTTGAACCAAGGAGGGAAAAAGAGAAGGAATAGGCCAAATGTACCACACTTACCTTGTGTAGTTGAAAGTTGTAGTCAAAAATTGATAGTCTCTTAAGAACTTGATCACCACTTAAACAAAGCTCCAAGGTCATCCCCTAATCACCTCAAAATGATAATTTTGGTGTTAAAATTCGAAATTAATAGGGGAGAAGAAGAAGGTACCAAAAATCCCATTTCTTACCTTATAGTCCAAATTCTTCAAATTCCTTCAAGTCTAGAAGTCTTTTTCAAGGTGATGGTGAGTCTCTTAGTATCTTCCAAGTCTTCTATGTGAACCTCAAAAATAAAAATCCAAACTTACATTAATAAGTGAGAGGAGATAGTTAGATGATATCAAGACAAGAAGAGGAACAAATTTTTTTACCTTGTTGAAGGGGGGTGTTCGAATTTTGTGATGGAGTAGAAGAAAAGTTCTTGTATTATTACTAAGTGTTCAAGAGAAGAGAAGAAAATTGTAGAGAGAGATGTGGGAGGATTTCTTGGTGAGAAGGAGGATGAAAGGTTTGAGAGATGAAGGTGTTGGGTACAAAAATGAAATTTTTGTGTATTATGGCCTAATGGCCGATTTTTGAGAGCATGAGGGAGAGAGATTTTGTGTTTTGTTCCAAGTCTTGTAAATTGTAGTAAGCATGAGGGACAAGGACTTTGGTCAAGGTGTAGTCTTGCATGGGAGGTTGGAATTGCAAGGATAGAGAGGAATGTTGGCATGGGGTGTTGGGAAGCCTCCAACATGTTGGATGATTTTATAATAAAGAATTGGTGTATAAGATATTGTGTATAAGATTTGAATTAATGGTGTAAAAATACACAAGGTGTACATGTACAAGAGTTGGGAGATATTTCTACACCAAAATTTACCTCATGACCGTCCACCTAAGGGTATTTGTGGTATTTGCCATATTTTGTTTTATGTCCCAAAATTGATGATAATAGGTGAATAATATCAATCTCCAAAATAATTAGTGATTTCCTTGATCACTTATAAGTCTCATGATTACTTAATCTAAATCGAATTCTCAATTCTATAAGGTATAAATCTCTAAAATAAATAGTCTCCAATAATTCTAAGGTGACTAATGAGATACGTAAATAACATTAATGATGATTAATCAAGTGATCATAAATGCGAAATAAAATTAATAAATGATTATGATCACAAGAAGTAAATAAGGGATATTAAAGACGAAATATATATATCATTAATATTTACCGTCAAAGTGACGGTAGAATTGTCAAACAAGACAAAGACGATCGTGATACAAGTACATGTTGAATAAAAATCGAGGGCTTCACATGTACCCGATCGGGCATAATTCATCAAACAACGACACCATATTCACCGAGTCTAACGGTGTTCTTTGAGCAAAAACCGGACTCTAAAAGAGATGATGAATGCCATGTTGATAAGTTAGGATTACCCGAGAATATGTGGGGGAAAGCACATTTTAACGACCCAACCACATATTGAATAAAATACCACTTAAAGGAAAGATAAGACACCTTACGAATTGTGGAAAAATCGTAAGCCTTCTTATAAATACCTTAAAGTGTGGGGGTGTTTGGCTAAGGTAGCAATACCTGAACCAAAACAAGTTAAAATTGGACCAAAGACAGTTGATTGTGTCTTTGTGGGATATGCATACCAAAGTAGTGCATATAGATTTATGATACATAAGTCAGAAAATCCGGAAATGACTGAAGGTACCATAATCGAATCAAGGAATGTTGTATTCTTTGAGGATGTCTACCCTTGTAGAGAAAAATTAGAAGTGAGTACTAATAAAAGAACTCACGAAGCGCAAGTGGTTCAACACCAATTAGTGAAGAACCGGAGACGCAGATAAGAGGTCTAAGACGGCTAAGTCTTTTGGGCCTGATTACATAACATTTATGTTAGATGGTGAGCCAAACTCAATTAAAGAGGCTCTAAGCAGTCCAGATGCTCCGCTCTGGCAAGAAGCTATCAATAGTGAAATCGAGTCCATTCTGCAGAACCATACTTGGGAGTTGGTTGATCTCCCTGCTGGTCATAAACCTTTAGGATGTAAATGGATCCTAAAGAAGAAGTATAAAGCAGATGGAACTATTGATAAGTATAAAGCACGGCTTGTAGCCAAAGGCTTTAAACAAAAAGAAGGATATGACTTCTTTGACACCTATTCTCGAGAAGAGGATTGCGTCTATTCGGGGTGCTTCTTGCGATTCTTTGCTTTGCACAATCTAGAGATTCATCGATGGACGTCAAGACGGTATTTACGAATGGAGAGATAGATCTTTGAAATATACATGGAACAACCTAAAGGGTTTGTTGCACCCGGTCAAGAAAAGAAGGTGTGCAAGTTAATAAGATCCTAGACGGTGAAACAAGCTCCAAAACAATGGCATCTTAAGTTTGACAATACGATGTTGTCAAATGGATTTAAAATCAACGAGTGTGATAAATGCGTATATGTCAAAGGGACATCGAAGCATTTGTCATAGTTTGTCTATACGTGAGCGATTTGTTAATCATGGGCGTGAGTCATGATACTATCATGGAGACTAAAAGAATGTTAAAGAGGAACTTTGACATGAAGGATATGGGACCGCCGATGTAATCCTTGGGATAAAAATCGTGAGAACTCTAATGGAATTATCTTGTCACAATCCCACTATGTGGAGAAAGTGCTCAAGAAATTCAAACTTTTTGATTCATCAAAGACACCCATTGATTTAAGTATAAAACGGTTGCTAATAAAAAAGAACTAGTGGCTCAAATGGAATACTCACGTATAATAGGCGATCGATGTACATCACAAATTGTACACGCCCGGACTTGGCCTACCCTGTAAATATGTTGAGTAGGTTCACGAGCAATCAAGCCATGAGCATTGGAAAGCGTTAACCAGGGTGTTAAAATACTTGAAGTATACTTGGATTATGGGCTATACTACTCAAGATATCCAATTTGTACTTGAAGGATATAGTGATGCTAGTTAGATCTCGATTCGAAAGATTCTTATTCAACTAGTGGATACATATTCACCATTGGAGGTGGTGCGGTATCGTGGAAGTCCACGAAGCAAACATGTATAGCTCGGTCCACCATGGAATGCGAGTTTATAGCTTTGGATAAAAGTGGTGAAGAAGCAGAGTGGCTTGAAACTTTCGGAAGATATTCCATATTGGAAGAAACTGTGCATACGTGATGATTCACTTTGTGATAGCCAAGCGGATATAGGAAGGGCACGCTGAGCAATATGTATAATGGTAAGTCTAGACATATTCTTCGGAGACACAATACCGTTAGACAGTTGATCTCAAATGGTGTGATGTCAATTGACTACGTAAAGTCAAAAGACAATTTGGCGAGATCCTTTGACAAAAGGATCGAATCGAGATCAATTGGGTAAATTGCTGAGGGAATGGGCTTGAAGTCCACAAAGTAAAAATAACTATCATAGTGGTAACCCAACCATGATGATTTGGAGATCCCAAGAACTTGGTTCAATGGGAAAACTAAACTATGAAGGTTATGTTGTAACACTTGGAAACAATGTTATAACCCATCCCTGAAGCAAAACCAAGTGTTGAAACACCTGCAAAGTTATGATGAGGCTAAGTCATTTGACTTTTAATGATTCCTACACCTCATTGAGGTTGAGTATGGCAGGATACTCGGATAGGAGATCACCTATATAAGTGAGAAGTGCGGGCCGCTTCAAAGTAACACTTATGAATCCAAAGTGGTGTCCATGGTCGAGAAAGACACAAAACGTGAGAATAGAAGGTGTTGAGACATTATTGTGTTAATACTGTTGACTCAGTATACACCGTGGAGGAATAGTTCAAGGCATTGCGTCTACTAAGCCGCCAGTGTACCCGATGGTATTGATTACGGAAGGTTCAAAGCCATAAGCTACCTTTCCGAATGCAATATTGTCTCTTGAGGACTGGTTTGCGTGTTCCGCATTCATGCATACATTAATTTCCACTCATGTGGGGATTGTTGGAAATTTTGGTTTTGATAAAGTGGGTGTCGACCGACTTTGACCAATTTTTCGGTGGATAAATATTTAATTCGGAGGAATTAAATTATATATTATTAATCTACGTTCGAGTAGATATTCGTAGTATTTTTATTTCTCAAAACCGAATTTCGCTGAGTGAGAAATTAATACACGAAGGTAGCCACATAAATGGGCATTATGTAAAGATTATTTAAAGGGAGATGAAAGGCATGCGCCTTATCCCACATGGAATACAAATCATAGTTTATTTACTAGAAGGTGTTATTTGTTGTATAAACTATAACACAAGTGGATGATCACAAGTGGGCCCACGCGCGCGCGCCCGCCCGCCGCCCGGCCTCGGCCTGGGCCGGGGCTTGGGCCGGCGGCCGGCCTATTGGGCCGGGTCAGGTTCACTAAAGTTTTGCCACTCGAAAATGGGCTTGGCCAGATTCAGTGGTGATTGAGCTGTTGAAGCCCAATGAATCCCGGACATTGTAGGTGTTGATTCGTGTGACTGTTGGAGTTAGTAACTCTACGAGTAGTGATCATTGAAAAGAGCCCACTACTTGTCTATTATGGAGTAGTGGGGTGTAACATTTGGGATGTTACAATTGGATTAATGCCCACTACCTTTTTATCTCCTGCAGGTGTTGGTTGTCTATAAAATCATTGTTGTGCATTGCAGATTTTACACGAGAAAAATTCATAGCATTTCATACACCTCCAAAAGCTATTTCTACATTTCGCACTAAGTCCAAAGAACTTGGTCTTGACACTTTTCTAGTTGAAGGTGCTTCCGTGTTAGTGGTGCTACTACAGAGAAGACGTAGCCGTTTCATCTTTGGAAGCAATACGTCAAACCGTGAGCACTAGCCGGGACGTAATTGCTTTGCGTTAAAGAGATTCGTCTCGACTCGGCTTCTGAAAGTTCTATCTTTTGTAATAGCTAGTTCAGTTTCTTGTAATCTTCTGTTTTCTGTAATTTGCCATTTGAAGAGATTTCCGATCCTGTAACTTTGTAATATTCAACATGAGAGAGGTAATAACATTGGGAGTGGTTACCGGACGGGAGGGTGGTGGCGGTTCAAGGGTTGAGCGCGTCGATGGCTAGTGGAGTATCGGCGTTGGTGACAATGCCGCTTGATACGATTAAGACGAGGTTCTGAGGTTTTGGATAGAGAGGAAAGTTTCCGACGGTTTTACAGACGGTGAGGAATTTGGTTAAGGAAGGTGGATTAGGTGGTTGTTATAGAGGGTTAGGGCCGAGGTGGGCTTCGATGTCTCTGTCTGCAACGACCATGATAACTACCTACGAGTTTCTCAAACGGCTTTCTACGAAAAATGTAGAGAGCTTTGCTTGATGAGTTATGTTGGTATCTTGGAGTTGAGGGAGAGTGGAAGGGCTGAAGAAAATGAAGTGTAATTTTTACCCCTGTTTAATTAGTTTATCACACGAACGTAAAATTCTGTATAAATGTAGAAAATCATGCTAACTTGTTTTATGTTTCTGATTATGTACCGTATTCCACTGCTATGTGGGCAGATGAGACTTTTGGGAGTAAGATAATAAAGAGCTCGAAGTTGCGACTCTTGTTAATGCTCAACTAAATTTCGCATGTACTCTCATTCATAATCCTGTTTAGCGAGGCATGTGCACAATTGCTAATAATGTCTTTTTTTTATTATTATTTGTCTTTTGGCAGTGAGGTTTGAACTGATCAGGACCTCCGTTTGGCCTAGCTCTGCTACATATTGAATGTTCACATCATCCGACAGCTTAAGCTGTTAGAGTGTTAGAGAAATGAGTCATTGAATTTTTAATAATTACTCTAACAATTGTTGTTACACCAAGATTAAATAGGTAAGAAATGTTTTATTGAGCAAGTTAAAATGTCTATATATGCTAGAGAGATAGAGAGAGACTGTATTTCTTACTTAGTAATAATTCTTGTAGGTTTACCGGATCAAATCTTCTGTCCAAAAGTGTGTTTCATTTTATATTCTACGTGTGGATGATTGACATGTGTTTAAAAACTATAATATTAAAAACCACAATCTAGACTTGGTTATCGTCGAGAATTAATATAGTAACTTTTAAACACGTGACAATCATTCACGCAGATGAAATATGAGATGGAACTCTCTTTTGGAACATACATTTCATCCAATAGGCTTACGGTTTAACATTATTTTCCGAGAAATACTTATGTGTCCTTTGTAAATTAATCTATGTTAGGGCTGGAGAGGTCAGAGGCATTTAGGAAGGAACTGGAGGGTAGTTGGGTCTGCCCTTGCGCAGTTGGCCTTATTTGGGCTGAAGAGACAACATTTACTGGCTCAGTAGATAAGGCCATTTACACTGGTCGTCTTTGAGGAGTCAGAATCTCCCTTGAATAAACAACTCTTCCTCCAAAAGGTTAGATCTACTTTTAATAATGCCCCCTTTGCCATGAAGATACTATGATCCAAAACATTTCTTAATCTATTTTTTGGTTGAGAGTCACCCTGCAAACTTCACCATGATTAATGTATCATTAAAAGGGTATTTGAATGGGTTTTTAAACTCTTTGATCTTTTAAGATGATAGGATGATGTCATAAATTACTTTAATGAGAGTAAGACGAGCCGAATTTATTTTAGGGTGGCCCAAAAATCTCTAAATACACTCATTTTCTTAATACACCTCCACTTCTTTTCTAAAAATAGGCAAAATTGTTTTTTTAGTCCACTAAGTGGACGACTTGAGAGATTTAGTCCACACTTTTAAAATTTTTTGAAATTAGTCCACTAAGTGGCAAAAATTCGGATTTTTAGTCAGTGACTGCAATAGCAGTCACAATCCTATGTGGAATTTCTTTTTTTTTTTTTTTTTTTCTTGCCTCAAAATATGAATTATTTTTTTGTTGATGTGGCATTTTGGAGGAAAAAAATATTATTTTCAATGTAAATTAGGTAAAAATATAATATTCATTATGAATAAAATAAAAATAATTTGCAAAATATATTTAATTTTTTTATTAGTCGAAAAACACAAAATATTTTTTTTAAAAAAAATTGATGAAAAATAAGAATAATGTTAATATAATTTAAATATTTTGATTTAATAAATATATTCAAAATATTTTAAAATTTATTAATTTGAAAAACAAAAATAATGTTAATATTTAAATTATTTGTTAATTTGAAAAACGGAAAAATAATTTTAAAAAATCCATGAAAAACAAAAATAATGTTAATAAAATTTAAGATATTTTAATTGGAGAAATATATTCAAAATTATAAAATAAAAAATTATTTATATCATATGTTTAAATTATAAATTATTTAATTGTATAAATAACATTTTATATTTACAATTAAAGAGAAATAATTAAATTGTTTTTATACAGTTTTTTAAAATTTAAATATCTTTTATGCAGATTTTTTGTAATTAAATAGTTTTTGTACAGTTTTTTAAAATTTACATAGTTTTTTATACTGTTTTTTTATAATTCAAAGTTTTTTATACAGCTTTTTTAAAAAATTTCTTGAAAAATAAGAATAATGTTAATAAATTTTAAAATATTTTGAATATATTTATTAAATCAAAATATTTAAATTATATTAACATTATTCTTATTTTTCATCAATTTTATTTAAAAAAATATTTTGTGTTTTTCGACTAATAAAAAAATTAAATATATTCTGCAAATTATTTTTATTTTATTCATAATGAATATTATATTTTTACCTAATTTACATTGAAAATAATATTTTTTCCCTCCAAAATGCCACATCAACAAAAACAATTCATATTTTGAGCCAAGAAAAAAGCAAAAAAAAAAAGAAATTCCACATAGATTGTGACTGCTATTGCAGTCACCTGACTACTAAAATCCGAATTTTTGCCACTTAGTGGACTAATTTCAAAAAATTTTAAAAATGTGGACTAAATCTCTCAAGTCGTCCACTTAGTGGACTAAAAAAATATTTTTGCCCTAAAAATAATATAGTTATTTAATACACCCCCAAGCATTTCCCAATTTACCCTCCCCAATTAAACCCCAATTCATTTTGGTGATCTATTTTTTATGTTGGTTCTTTGTCTGCTCGTTCTGGTCGTATACTTGTATATGCATCCTTGTTAGTCTGGTTTCCTTCGCCTTATAATTGGTGAATATGTCAGCATGCAACAATTGGAAAAAAGCAATAAGAAAGAAGAAGGTTTTGTTTGACGAGAAACTCAAGATTGGAGAATTATGTAACTACACAAAGGCACCATGAACTAAACTATGAACACCTTCTTGGGGTTTTGTGGGACGAGCACTTTCTCCGGATGGCACGATAAAATAACAATTTTGAACGGTTCTTGATGGCGCGATACAACAACGAACTGTAAAATTTATGGTTGAGAGGGAAAAAAAACTGCAGTTTTTGTAAAGAAGATGAAGGATGTGAATGGGGAAGCAAATTTATAAGATTTAAATCCAAAAATAAAATAGATAATTAGTGAAGCAGTCATGATTGAATCATTGATTTTTAGAAACAATTGGGAGTATATCTTCAGAAACTCCAAATGTGCCAACTTTTCATTTAAAATACTTCGGCGAAAGAAGAAGAATGCAGATCTTGGAATTGCCCCAATGAAAACAAATATCAAAAGAGAATAATAAAAAAAGGATGGAGGGTTTATTTAAAATTTTGGTGGGTATATTAATTTAGAATTTTGGTAGGGAATAAGGGCAATGTAGTCTTTTAAATTGATGACAATTATTTAATTAATGATAGGGGGTGTAGTTAGAAGATTTGGGGGTGTGAATAGTGGTCCCGTTTATTTTAAAAATCTTTAGAAACTCCTTTACTTTATTAATGGCATTATTAATAAATGTTGATCTCCATGATCTTATTCTATCCAAATGATTGAAAAGCTTAGGTGGCGATTAGATATGAAATGGATTCTATTTTCGTTCCGTTGGAAAAAAAAATTTAACCAAACATGCGATTGTTTACGAAAATTTTCAGAAAATATATTATTCTATCACTTTTACTATTTCTTATTTTTTCTATCATCAATCACATATTTACATTTTTTCACAAAAAACTAATCATTATAACACATTCTACCATAAATTTCACTATTCACTCACTCACACATTTATAACTACCAATCATATCCAATCATTATTTTAATATTTTTATATCAAATCAACTTTTATCATTACTTTTTCATCTCACATTCAATCACATTCTCAAAATTTATCTTTTTTCTTCTAAATTTTTTTTACCACTATTATCGAGTAAAATAAAAAAATTCAAAATGAAAGTATATCCAATCGCGCCCTTAGGGCTTGTATGGTTTTCATCCCATTGGAGTTTTTCCCACTTTTTACTATTTGAGATATGTAAATCATGTTTGTTTTACTTGATTTCATTGGAAATATTTCATTCTCAACTTCTCATTTTCCAATCTCACGCCTATATTCTCAATTCTCACACATATATACTCAACTTTCAACCTTTTATTATTCAGTGGGACCCACTACAACCACCACATACTCAATTTTAATCTTGTATTATATAAGTGGGGTCCACTACTACCACTCACATCCACATAAATTATATTTTTAAATTAAAAATAGGGTAAAATACAATAACACCCCTTGAACTTGGCCCTATGCCTCATTTACCCCTATGAACTTGCAAATGTAACACTTACCCCCCTCAATCAAAGTATAATTTAATGTTTGGACAAAATTGCCCTTAATAACAATTATTTTTTAACCATGATTTAATGATTGCACCTCAATTTTGATTTTATGTTCTTTATTTAAATAATTGTTTTTGAAAAGGGCAATTTGTAACTTAACAAGTTCAAAAATTAAAAATATTTTAATAATAGATAAGTATAACAAATAAAAATTATACATTGAATGTATAAATTATTTTGATTATATGAGTTTAATGTAAAAATAACTTTCAATTTTTAAACTCTTTCAAATAATACAAATAAATATATCTTTGTATATTAAATATACATTCATATTAAAATTTTAAATTATTGATAATTTATATTTTTAATATAATAATTTAGGTAATGGTTTAGTAAGAAGGAAGGAATAATACATATATATATATATTTGTATGTTTAAATATTTTAAATAATATTTGCTCAAATAACAAGATTTGGTGTCTATAGTATTTTAATAGAATTAATTGAATGTGCTTTCAATTTGTTTCATTAATAATATCGATTATCCATTAAAGATGGCAATTTATTAATGTTATATTTTTGGACTATGAATTATATTAAATAAACAAAAAATAAATGAAAAAGTGTAAAACTTATAACTAAATTAGGTTTAAAAAAAATATTTAATATAAAATGAAAGTATATTTAAATTAAATAGTTAATATTTTATTAATTTTCATTAATCTTTCATTTTTGTTTTGCATTTATTGTACATTACTTTAGTTTTTTAGAGTTTAAATTACTTAATATACAATTAAAAAAAATATTTTTTTGGATTTAATAAGAATTTAAATCAAATAGGGTACAAAATATTAAAATATTACTAAATATTATGTATATTCATTTTTATAAAGGGTAGTTTTGTCCATACATTAAATTATACTTGGATTGAGGAGGGTAAGTGTTACACATGCAAGTTCAGGAAGATGAATGAGACATATGGCCAAATTCATGGGGTGTTATTGTATTTTGCCCTTACAAATATTTCAAAGTGGCCCCACCACTAACCATTTAATCCAATTATATATCATCATTTTTCACCAACACCACTTAAATGGGTCCCACCACTTACACAATATATCGATATATAAATTATCATTTTATCACATCTTTGAATAAAAAAAAGTCAACAAAAAATATTAAACCAAACATATTCTCAAATTTTCACCCTATAAATTCTTTCTAGAACCAAACATATTTTCACTTTTATACAGCTTCCGATAAAAAGTTGAATAAATAACTCAATGGGATGGAAAATGACTTTTTCCATTGGAATGAAAACCATACAACCCCTTACTTTTTAAAAGAATATTTAGTGTTTAATAAATATTCAAAAACATCTTATAAGATAGACTAGTGTTTTAAATACCATATCGAACTGGTCGATTGAACCGGTTATACTGGATGCCGGTGGTCGGATCGGTACGATAAAGAGCTAAATACCATTTTGGGATTATACCGGATAATACCGGTCAAAACCAGCCAAAACTGGTTAAACCAGATTTAATAATTTTATTTTTATTTTTTTCTATATTTTTTATAAAAAATAAAATTATAAACTTAATACTTATGTCATAATTCAAATCAAACAAGAATTCAAATCAATTATTTAATATTTATGTTATGATTCAAATCAATTATTTACATCTTAAATAATTCAAACAAGAATCCTAATCAATTAAAATATTCTAAATTCGGACAAACCTCTATAATATAGGCATAGACAATCAATCAAATAATTACATACTAAAAATTAAGAAATTAAAAATACATATAACTTCTCTTTTTATATCAATATATCACATTAATATTTTATACAATATAAATAAAAATATAATTCGTTTATTAAAAACGATAAAACCGGTTGTTGAACAGGTCCGACCGGTTGAACCGCTTACCGGGGAATTGGCCGGTTTGATTGCCGGTACGGTATTTAAAACACTGAGATAGACATAAGAACTTATGAAATCTTTTAAAATAAAACCTAATTTAAAAACCATTTAATTTGCTTTATGAAAGGATGCTAAATTGGAGGGTTGAGGGTGGGATTAATGGATGACACAGTGGCAGGCCACAAACGAGAAGGGATGGTTTTTCCCACAAAAGAGAATTGCCCAAGAAGATGACTGAAGAATACTATGAGCTGAAATAGGTAACGAAATCAACGTCAGGCCACGTTTCACATTCCCAGAAGATACCATCATACCAAGGACCACACGATCAATTTATACTTTGTGCCCCTTTTTGCAATGTAAAATTTGTTGAATGAAATCTTGATTGGGCAAGTACACAAAGCTAGAATTTCGGGAAATAAATGTGGTGAAAAGTTCACAGAATCTAGACTCACCGGTGCATTGCGACTCACGATAACCCGACACGAACCTATCACGAATTTAGCATGTACATGTATGACCCTTAGTAGGTTCGGGTCAAAATCAGGTCGGACACAGTTAACACGCGAAATAAATAGGTCAGATCAGGTTGACTCACGGGTTGGTTGACACGATTGACCTATTTAACCAATTTAATTTATAATTATTTTCATATTTTGTGATGTTTTAGTTAGTTATATGATGATGGACAAATTATTGAATGCATTTTCTAATAATTTAAAGTAATTTTTATTTATAATTTTAGTTTTTTCTCTCTTTTTATTTTTTATTTTTTTCGTGTTATATAGGTTTTTCAGGTCGTGTTCGGGTTACCCATGTCATAAAAGGGTCGTGTTCGTGTCGTGTATCTTGACATGAATAATTAAACGGGTCGTATTCGTGTTCGTATCAAATGTGTCATACCTCTTCTCAGAATATTGCTCATCTAGATCTGCATAAACCAACCCTTGTGATTTCCATGTGATTCTTCAATACCATTTGGGCTAGTTTGTTATTGTTGATTGGATTGATAAAATAATGGCTAATATAATTGAGTTCAATAACGTGTTTGTGAAATATAATTGTGATGTGAGATTATTTTAGTAGGATATAATTATTTTGTTTAGCGATAATAAAGTTAGATAAATTTCATAAATGACCAAATTACCCCAAATCAAAAATAAAAACATAGTATTCCCCTCGCAAATGAGGGATAAATTCATCAATGACTGTTTACATGAAGATTGATGTCAGATTGGATTATATAATTGCATCCCAATGGCCTAGAGTAGTTATCAACCAAGTGCGGGACCAAAAAAAGGGCCGAGATTAGTATGTTGTAGTTGAAGATCCCAAGCAACTGATAAACCTGAACTAAACAATTTATCCCTGCCAATCAAGTTTCCCAAACGAGCCTTTGTATTTGCATTGTCTTTTGTATTAATTAAATCCTTGAACTTGCAAAAATCTCATCTTCATCTTTTGTTCTAATCCTAACCAAGACTCTTGAGCTTTTTCTGTCAAAATTAGTTATAAAAAAACTGGCAGGAGAAGATTGATTTAACTAATCAAGTTTGGTTTAACTATGCAAGCAACAAATATAAAAAATGAAAAATAAACACATGCATTCAGTTACATTGATCGCAGAAGCAAGAAAACCTTCAAGATGAATCACATAAAAAATACGTAATAAGAAAGCAAAATTCAAAATATAACACCCAGTCTTTCAGATACTCTGATCATTTGCAAGATCAAAGCATAACCAATTACCGATTAAAGTAACTAAGGATTATATTATTGTTATAACTAATTTCAATATTGTGAAGTACGGTGGCAATCGACCCGAACCAAGCCGAGTTTTTGAGAGTTTGAGCTTGATTCGTTTATTATCGAACTCGAGCTTGAATTTATCGAATATATTGATGGCTTACGAACTTCTTCGAGCTTAATCGAGTCGAAACGAACTTAGTAAATATCAATTATGAATAAAACTATTCTTTACTTTATTACAAAAATAAATTTTATATTTCTAAAACACCTTATATATCTATTAGAATCTATGATTTTATTCAAACAAATAAGTTTATTTAAATATTTTTATATTTATCATAAGTAAACGTATCAAAATTAAAATTAAAGTCGAACTATTGGTTTGATTTATATGAACTCACAAGCTCACTAACGAGCCTGCTAACGAGCTGTAGGTCCCAAGGGGTGTGAGTGTAAGATTTAGAAGGGGGGGTTAAATAAACCTTACCAAATTTTCGATTTAGTCCTTTTAAAAGTTCAGAGTTGATACTACACATTTGTGTCCTTGGTGATGACCAATTTAGTTAATCGGTAGAGTTAGTCACTCAACAGACTCGACCGAAATTTGTTGATAGAATAACTCAAATTGTTAAGATGAATTAACTCAACTGTGGTTTGTTTTTGGAAGACTTAACACCCTTAAGTTTGGTTTAGTTATGATTTAATTTGGGTTTTAGTACTTAGAGATTATCAAATGGATAGCAAATATGTCAGCAGAATTAAACAAATAAGATGCAGGAATTAAAGTGCTGAAATGTAAATGACACGATGAATTTTTATAGAGGTTCGAAGATGGGGTAATTCTTCTACTCCTCTCTTCTCCAACTCCTGGAGGAATCCACTAGGTATTGATCAAGTATACAAAGTGGTACAGATCCAGGATACAAGTCTTGATCACACACGGTGACTTGATCCTTTGGGACTCGATCTGGAGATGCCTTGATCACTCGGTGGCTTCTCGTATGACTCGGCTTCTTCACAGGCGACTACCTTGCTACTACATGACTCACTTGCTCAAGCTCTTTGGATTTGATCACGAAGCCCTCCAAAAACTCGAGACTGGTTCGACCTTGAACCTTCCTACAATCCTTCGTGGAATGTAGACCCCTTTTCTTCAAAGGTTTCCTCTTCAAATCGATTGAAGCTATCTTTCATTCACATGTGAGTGTTGGATTGATTTTCTTGCATGTAGGCTTGAGGATTAATCTTGAATGATTTGAGAATATTTTAGGTTACTGATTCAAATGTTTTCTTGAAATGTTCGTGGTTCGGAGTTACCTTCTCTCGAGTCATTCATCGCCTTTTATAGTGATCTTTCAAAAATCGCCCGTTGAAGAGATAGGCTTCTTTTTGAAAGTCACTTGTGGTCGTTGGCTTGTCTTGTTGCGATCCTTGGAATTGCCACTTCCTCGTATGAATTATTCTTGACTTTTCGAGTACTAACACGGTGTAGTGCTTCCCGTTGGTTTATTTCCTTGCACGCTTCGTGGATCGAGCACTCAGAAAGGTAGCATGGAGATATTACTTGTTTAAGTAATTCTCTTGATTTCGTGTGCAACGGATCTCTTTCGATTATCTCGACTTGACATTGCATTTCCTTGCTTTCCCAGGTGACTTGGAGTCGCTTCCAATCATTAAATGACTCTTGTCACTTCAACTAGAAACTTGACTATCTTGAGTTGACTTGGTGATGTTTTACTCATTTGCACCTACAAATGAGTTCCTGTCTTCTCTTCTTTTGCCAAACTCAGTTGTCTCGCAGCGGAATCTTCCTACTAGTCTCCGAGTTGTCTTCTTGCATGTTTGGGCATAGCTGATTTAACTCAACTTGACTTGACCCTATTTATTACAATGCGTTTACAACAAAAAAATGGGGTGCCAACTTCCTATTCTAAGTTTTACATGACATTCATCAAAATCTAAACAATAAATTTCCCAACAATTTCCCCACTTTTTGATGATGCCAAAACTTAAAACATTCAAAATGTAAATAGTAAAGATACATACAGATAGTGCATTCACGAGAGAATGTATGCATAGAATCAATCCTTTTATTGATCATAACATTCTTGTTCTTTTACACAACTATTTACAAGGTGTATCAAAGCAAACATTTATGTCTACGCAAAAAAATAGAGAATTTCTGATTTATTACAGAAGACTTACATAGTATGTATTTACATAGTAAAATACATGAAGGGGGGGCAAAGAACACTTCATCTCCTTCACGCCTCCTTCTTTTTCATCTTCTTGATTCTGTCATCTTGGTCTTCTTCTCTTTTTCTCATCTCCCGCCGCCTTCTTATTCTTTTCATATGCCTTCCGGCGACTTCATCTCTTCTTAATCTCTCTTGTCTCTCTTCCCATAGTGAGTTTGTCTTTTATTTTCTTCTTCGATTCTTTTCACATACTCAAGCAATGTTTTTAGCCACTTGCAGATTGGCTACTTGGTCAAGACAGACCACCAGAGAGATCCCTCATTTCTTGCCTGGATCTATGTACTCAATGTTTTTGGCAGAGGCCTGGGTCCAAACCTCTTCCTCCACCACACGCTTTCTTCCTCTACCCTGGGCGTGTATTGTCTGGGGTCTTCTTCTTTCCAGTTGAGTGACAAACAGAGCGAGTGCTTATCGGAGTCTGCCGCTGCTGCCTTCTTCACATAACGTAAGACCCTTTTCCCGATAAGTCCGTGCTCGAGCCATAGACATGTTTGTGAAGTATCCTTGGATGCGAGCGTTTTAAATTCGTTAATCGATCTTGGCTCGGCCCCGACATCCGAGATGGCATAAGTGTCTCTGTCTCTTTGGAATGCCTCCATGTTGTTTCAAGATGTCCATAACTCGGGCATTCAACCTTCCTTCCACTTCCTCCATCCTCGCTTCAATGTCTTTCTCTTTTCGGCCATAGATACAAAGCAGAGTGTTGGAGTGGCGAGTCATCTTTGGAGTTTTTGTCAGCGATAATATCACCGTGACAAGACCTTGTTGGGGTTTGTGCAATCATTAAGGTCACATCTCTCGATTCTTCCCCCTCAATAGACTTTCCTTTCTTTTCCTTGTAACTTCCGGTTGTCTTTCCCTTCACAAAGCCGACTCTCCTCCTCCCGACCGGATCTCTTTAATGCTTTAAGGTATTCCTCTTCCCCTTTTTGGCATCACCAAAGGAGAGGAACCCCTGAAACATACTAGCAGCGAGAAAGTCGAGTCTGGCGATGATAGCCGGAGTTCCGCTTCGAGTCGGCTTTGTGGTGTATGTTGCACGAAACTCCGAACAAGTAGCGTTGGATTGACTTTAAGCAACTCCATCTCGGCCATAAGAAAAGGTGAATTTTCTATCCATGTTTTCTTCCATACGCAGGAGCTCATTCTTATTTTGCTCACGCAGCAGCCTTTATCTCAAAGAGTGTGAGATTCATGCATGTGCTCAATATGTTCTCTCAATTTCGTCTTTGCATCGGTCTCGGCTCTCCCGGACAGCAGCTTGTTGAACAATGTTCTCGAAATATCTAGCTTGTTCCACGCGCATTGTTTCTTCTTTGTTGCCACCACTCCCGGATTCTCGACTATTATGCCTCTCAAGTCGCCAGTAAGGTTGGCATCTCTGTTATCGATCTCATGTCCATCGAGGCTGGTGCCTCTCCATCCGTTCAATTTACGCAAATAATGCTTTGAACACCTCCCGAACTTCGGATGTTCCCTCATTGCGGTGATGGCCAAGCGGCGTCAAAATCATAGTTTGGAACGATGGTATCACGATGGAATGACAGGATCCAGTGCGGAAGCGCGAGATCGTTGTCGACTCTTCGTGAGGAGGTCGGGTACCTCCAGAGAGAATGGAAATGATTCTACAAAGGAATCATCACGGGCAACCGGGATTTGTTCAATGATCGGTGGTGCGGCGTGAAGTTCCCTTTGAGTCGAACCGCTTGCGACTTGGGGTGCTGCAGCGGTGAACTGTTTTCACCAAGTGTTGTGAAGTTGACCCGACTTATCGAGCCTCGTTGTCTCAACGGCTTTCGTCGGTCTCATTGGTTTTTCCAATTGAGTTGGTAGTCCTCGGCTTTATCGAGCGTCATCGGACGATGATGAGATTTCCATGGGTGGCTCATCATCAAAATTGAAAGTTTGAGTAGTCTTGAGGTCGACTTGCTCGTGGTTGGAACATCCTTAGTGAGTCTTTTGGATCGATCACAGGGGATGACTCGGCTTCATCGTCTTCTTCGATCCCGCAAAGGTTACATCGGATTATCCTCGAGTCGTGAAGTGCGCTAATCTCCTTTTCGGATGGATCAATGATAGCAGGAGGGATGTTCTCTCTTACTTTTGCTTTACCAGGAAGTCTCAACCTCCCGGTGGCCTTCATTACCTCATGCGAGTCTCAGCAATGCGGCGAGGTTTTGACCTCCTTTTCGACGGTCACTGTCTTAGGGTCTTCGTCAGGGTGGCATCCATCGAGTCTCAACCCCATGGATTGCACTTTCATCGCCTGCAGTGTTAACTCCCGGGGTTGTTCCTTCATGTGCCTCGACCGCATCGCAGCGTCATTAGCCTTTAAGCGAGTTGGAACTCACCGAGAGACAGTCTCAATCGTCTCGAGCTTCGTTGATGGCAACTTGTTGTGTATTTTGTGTTTGTACTTTCTCCACTTCGCCTCCTAGATTCGTTGTGGAGTCATCTCAACATCCTCCGACCTTGCCTGCGGTGGAGGAGTTCCCCTCGGTGGCGCACCGGTGAGTGACTTGAATGGGGTCACTCGTCTCCAAACTCCATTGTTTCTGCTTTACCGAGTGTTCAGTAGTTGGGGCGGTGGTAAGACACCTTCATTAGGGGTTGGCTCGTTGGGGTTCCCACTAACCCGTTTCATCGCGATTCCCTTTAATTCCTTCTTCCGAGTGAGCTAGGGAAGTGGTGGCGAACAATCGTGGCAATATCTTTCGCACCACTCCCATTGGGTCCAACTCACCGTGTTTTGGAGGACTCTCCTGGTCCCTCCATCATTCTTTTCTCATGAAGAATTCGGATTCGTGCATTGCTTGTTGCATTTGCAACTCTTCCGTGGCGCAAAGAACAGGTCCAGATCCTTATCACTATCTCGATAAGATGTCAAGGAGATGATGTGTATGTTCGTAGTGCGGTGATAGGGCGGATCGGCTTTCTCACGTGCCTCCCCTCCTCTGTCTCTCCTTCTCCTTGTCTTTGAAGATCTGCAAGATATCGGTGCGATTTTTCTTCATCCAATGCTTGGACCACGGTGGTCACCAAGAAAGTTCATCGCTTCCTCTTCTTCTTCGATAAACTCGGCCGTTGGAACTGTTCCTGGATCGACTCAATTTCCACTTCCTCCACTCTCGCAGGCGATTTTGGATGTCCGGATAAAGTGGGGATAGGATCATCACATCATCATCTCTTTCGGCTTCTTTCTTGTGTCTCGATTGTTCGAACTACAATCGGGTCTTGATTTGCCTCGTTGATCGCTTGGCAGAGACTTGGTTGTTTCATCAATATTATCGGAGACTACTTCTCCAAAGCAGATCTCCCAGTATCTATTGCGGTGAGTGGTGACTCGCGGTTTTTCAAGTTCGGATTGCTTGATGATTCTTCTTCGTCTCTTAGTTCGTACCGCAGAGATTTGCAGTTCGGAGAGAGTGTCTTCGAGTCGGGCGGCGGGCGTTTTGGTGTTTTTTCTTCGAGGAGCAGTTGTCTTGGCTTATCGGTTCTCTCTTTTTGACAATAGGAGAAGGTATTTGAGATTCCTTCTCACCATTCTTCTTTGAAGCGGGAGACACACGAGCTGCGAGGCGGGAGCAGATTTGTTTTTCTTAGCTACAAGGCGGCAATTCTCTTAGCATTCAGGCGACTTTCTTCTTTGGTGGAGAGGAAAGCTTGTTTGTATCTTGAGTGGTCGGTGATTCCCCTCACTTGTATCGACTCTCTTGGCGTGGGCTCTCTTTTGTGCGCCGAGTGGTTTGATCTGAACATCTTCTTGTTTACATGGAACGCTTTCCATGTCGAAGAGGACTCTTTCACCTCCATCACCGCCAATCACAAGGCCATATCCGAGGGATCCTCCAAATGCACCATCCTCCTTAAAGGATTTGTTCTACATTACAGCGAGTGATCTGTTGTAGACAAACTCGGCCCAGATTTACTTGCTTTTCTTCAATGATCGCGGCCATTACGATCGGTTTTGCTTTAAACGATTGGTCAAAGTCGCCAAATTTGATGTCCATGCATTTGGCAACTAAATCAAACCGTTTGTGGTAGTCTCCTTCGGCCCCCTTTTTGGTGTGTAGACTATCTTTTCAAGATAGTCGGGCTTGGCTACTTCTTCCTTCCAAGCGGCGGCAAGTCACGTCGGCTTCATTGATTTCGGTGCTCCTTCCGGTAGTGGAGCGGTGTTCGCGAGATCTGGCGAGAGATGAACTCCTTCCGTGAACAGAGGATTTGATCCCCTCATCGTGAATCTCGGCGTTCACGAGGCGCGTGCGACCTCTTCCACATAGGTCATCGAGAACTCCATCGTCGAAATGGTTTCGGCCGGGCGTTTCGAGCTTTTCAACGATTTTCTTTATGAGGGCGTCATCGGACCCCTGTTTGACCATTCCTCGAAATCCACAAAGTAGACCCAGTGTGGATTTGCTTCCTAACTTGACGAAATCATAAGTTGATGCCATTTTTCGGTATTTCACGAAAAGAAACTTAGAAGTTGATTTGAATATTGATAGGGTTTTGAGAGAGTTTTGTCTTTACTTACGAGATAGAAATGAACCGTTTTGGTAATATGAGAGAAAAAGCAGACGAAAATAGTTTAAGTATGGTTTACGAAAGGGCGTGCGGTGGTTTTGAAATGTGATCGAAATCAACGGCTTAGATTTTGCACGCCGATTAGCATTTAATGTCTCGAATTTAATGCGGAAGCATTTATATCCAATCATAAGCTTGGTATGTAGCTTTTTGCTGTACACATCATCATTATCGACGTCATTTTTAAAAACATTCCCGCTTAGTAAAAACATTGCGTTTTTGTCACTTTGCTCATAAATGACTCAAACTTATCCCTTAGCCGATTTAACTCTTCTCGTCACAGTTCTCTCGGTGACTCGTTCACCACAACTAATTCGGTAAAGATTGTCTTTCCGACATGGTGATTCATTTTAGCCGATTTTGAGAATTCGATCTTTTTCTCTTTTTGTGTTTCATTTCTTTTCTTTGAGTCTTCGAGTGTCACTCGGCTCAATTAACCTAACTCATGCTTGAGTTCTTCAAATCTTGACTCACATAATGGTTTTGTGAATATGTCACCAACCTGTTTATCGGTTGAAATATATTCCAAGATGATGTCCTTCTTTTCAACATGATCTCTTATGAGTGATATCGACATCGATACGCTTTGTTCTTGAGTGCAACAGATTTCGAGTGATTGCAATTGTCTTGTGTTATCACACATGATTGGAATTTCCTTTTCTTCAACTTCATAGTCTCTCATTCCGCCTCATCCATAGGATTTGGGCACAACAATCGCCCGCAGATATGTATTTCGCGGTGTAGAGGTGCCTATTGAATTTTGCTTTTTTGCTAAACCAGGAAATTAGCTTTATTTCCAAGCATTTGACATGTGCCTGAAGTGTTTCTTTCTGTCAACTCTGCATCCAAGATAGTGAGTCGAATAGCGAATTAGCTTGAATCCACCTTCCTTTGGATACCATAAGCCAACTTCGCTTCCTTTCAAATATCTCAAAATCCTCTTCTTTGCGATCATATGGCTCTCTTTTGGAGCAGATTGAAATCTCGCACATACACCTACAAAGAAAGGTGATGTCCGCTTGCTTGTGAGATAAAGCAATGATCCAATAAGTGCTCAGATCTTGTTTGATCTACGGGCTTGCCATCCTGCATCCATGTCCATTTTGGTGATGTATTCATTGGAATTTTTCGTAAGACTTCTCCTCCATACCAAATTTCTTCATTAAATCTCTCGGTGTATTTTGTTTGACTTATGAAGGTTCCATCCTTCACTGTTTTACTTGGAGTCAAGGAAGAATGTCGACTCTCCCATCATGCTCATTTCAAATTTGCTTTGCATGAGGTTTGAAAATTTTCACATAGCTCTTTGTTTGTGGATCCAAAAATGATATCATCCACATATATTTGAACAAGTAGTATGCTCTTCTTGTCTTGAATTAGAAAAGTGTTCTATCTACTTTTCCTTTTGTGAATCCATTCTCGATTAGGAATTGTGACAAAGTATCATACCATGCTCGGGTGCCTGTTTCAATCCATACGAGCTTTCTTGAGTTTGTATACCTTATCTCCAAGAGTCTTTCGCTCAAATCCTCGGAGGTTGTTCAACATACACTTCTTCTTCCAATAGACCATTTAGGAATGCACTTTTTACATCCATCGATATACAATAAAGTTCTTGTGAGCTGCATAGGCAAGAAACATCCTTATAGCTTCCAATCTTGCTACAGAGCAAATGTTTCATCAAAATCTATTCCTTCTTCTTGGCAATATCCTTTGACTACTAGTCTTGCTTTGTTTCTTACCACGTAACCCTCCTCGTTCATCTTGTTTCGAACACCCATTTAGTACCAATAACATTTTGATGGGTGGGTCTTTGAACTAACTCCCATACTTTATTTCTTTCAAACGATTTGACTCTTCTTTGCATAGCTTGAATCCAATGTGTGTCATCCAACGCTTGTAACACATCTTTAGGCTCTATTTGTGAGATAAAGCATGTGAACATAGCTTCTTGTTGAGTTCGGATCTTGTTTGACACCTTCTCTTATATCTCCAATGACAAGTTCTCGTGGATGGTCTTTCACCATCTTACATCGAGTTGAAGTAAGTTAGCCGGATTGATGTCGTCAGCGATTGTGTTGCTTTGATTAGCTCTCTCGCAATCACTTAGCCGCAAATTTTCCAAAGATTTTATGAGACTCGGCTATCTCATCTTCATCTCGAGTTTATAATTCGATTTCGGCTTGACAAAGATAGGGACTTTTCGTATGGTTGGATGATTGACTTATCGGTGATTCTTCAATGTCTTCTCCATTTATATTTGGCTCATCGAATACCACGTGAATGGATTCCTCTCGCAACCATAGTCCTTTTGTTGAGTATCCCAAGAAGATACCTTCATCGCCTTTATCATCGAAAGCCTTTAGATTGTCTTTGTCATTGTTATGGATGAAGCATTTACATCCAAATATTCTAAAATATGCAACATGTGGTTTTCTCCCTGTCCCAAATCTCATAGGAGTCTTTGTCCGCTTGTCATTTTATCATACATCTGTTTTGAGTGTAGCAAAAAGTTTGTGTTGATTGCTTGACCCCAAAATCTCTTTGGTAACCCCGCTTGACTAACATGGTCTTGCCGCTTTCTTTGAGTGTTCTATTCCTTCTTTCTCGCAACTCCATTCTCTTTGTGGAGTCCTTTGCTGCAGATAATTCATGACCAATGTCATTTTCAATACAAAATTGAGTTATTATACCATTGACAAAATGGGTTCCTCTATCTGATCTTATTTTGATAATGGTTTGGCTCTTCTTATTTTGAATCCTCTTCATCAACGTGATAGTTTCGTAGAGTTTCTTTTCTTCTTGCACATGAATATTGTCCATGTATATCTTGAGTAGTCATCTACTACCACCAAGGTATATTTCTTCCCACTTATGCTAGCCGGTTCAACTAGACCAAATAGATTCATATGTAGCAAAAATATCCTTGTTGAAGATGGGCATGTCTTTTCTTTGAATGATGATTTGATTTGTTTTCCTTTTGGCAT